>WFKH01011581.1:70927790-70942269 GCA_016163765.1 Magallana hongkongensis | reverse complement strand
ATCAATGATCACTCGCTGTGTACAGCTTGTAAGCAGCAATGATTAAAGCCGTGTCCATGATCAGTGATGACTCGCTGTGTACAGCTTGTACGCAACAATGATTTAAGCTGTGTCCATGATCAATGATTACTCGCTGTCTATTGCTTCAGACACTGAGGCCTTGATCATTAGCTCTAGCTTACCATGATGATTTATGCTAGAGCTCATAAAAAAATAATAAAAAAATAAAATATTTTGCACCATAAATTTTTAAAATGCCAAATAAGACCTAATTACCTTCAAATCTTCTGCCAGTACGCTGGCATTTTAGAAATATTGATAAATCCTAGAACTAGTGCTTATTATCTCAAATCTTATGAAACATCCTAATTCTAACAGGGATATTACCGTCAATTGTGTTATTGTCTGAATATACTTGAAGTCCCACAATGATATCGAGTTCCGGATAATCATCCATGAATTTAGTTCTTCTTTCTGAAGTCTTATTTACCTTCATAATTCGTCTGCAAAAGAATATAAAGTGAGAACAAAAAGGTGAAATAATATAATCATAATCATGCATTCATACATCTCACACCTTTAATTTGACTCTAATGAGTATATGTTATCTTATATACATTACCTACAAGTAATATAAGATATACAACATATGTAAAATTAATGTCATTGGTGATTGGTAAGTGTTGTATTTAAAACTACAGGTAGATAGAAAATCAGCTAAAAGCATTTTTCCTTGCCGTCACAATACATTCATATAGAGTATAGACCAATAAACAGACTGCAAAATTCCTGGTAAAAGGATCTTTAATATAATGCTGTTTTTAAAAAAAATCATTTTAACCTTCACAAATACATGTAGTGGATAATAACAACCAATTGCAGCAATCATATATATAGCCGTCTGCAGATTTTTGTTGTTTTAAGATCACATTGATAAATAAGAAATTATTTCTATAAAGACATCTTACTGAAGATTATATCCTGTGTAGTATATAAACTGTTCATCTATAGCGATACTCCTAAGATGAGCATAATTGTCATTATATACAACTCTCCTATCCCCGCCGTTTAAATCCGAGGACTCTACGATTCCTTCAAAACCATCAGTCCAGTACAACCTTTCAGCTAAAGAAAAAATATTCGACTTACAAAATGAAGGTTAATCAATTATTCAATCAATTAACGTTGTTTTAAAATGAAAAGGAAAAAAAACCATTGACCTTGGACTCTTTCATAATTAAATGATTTACCTGTAAAATCTATAGCTACACCGTTTGGCCAGCGAATTTTATTTGTAACAATATATTTCTTCGATGTTCCATCCATGAAAGCTTTGCCAATACGTTCCTCTTCCACCTCTGTCCAGAAAATTAATCTGAAAGTAATTGAAGTTTTAACAATTGCAAAGAAAAGATAAAACACACAAGAATTCTAATTCTTTGTCTCCGTATGTATTGAACAAGCAAGCATCGTGAACCTTTACGGGAATTTGAGAGTGTAGATTGTACAGTCATCCGCCAAAAGTATTCGTAAAATATGAAAATGGCCGCCAAATATTAACAAAAACAATATCGAATTTTACAAGAAAATCTATGATCCGCTTATTGAAAAAAGAAATCCCCGTGTTCTTGAACAATTCTCATTATTTACGTCATATCATTGTCGTCTGTAAATTTTGAGAAACCCCCCACGTAAACAAAGATATGTCGAAAGGAGAATTAGTTTACAGACGATCAGAAACCATGCATTTCTGCGCTTTAGGATGCAAATGTAAAATAAAGATTGACATATCAGACTGTCTTGCTTGAGGCAAAGTACCGTGTACAGATTTCTTTAGCGGTATTGTCAGCGAGGCGGATAAGAGAATTTACCAAGATCCGTACGACCAAAGACCAAAGACTGTGGAATCATTTGTATTCGTGAGGGTCAATGTTCGTTGGTAGCCAAAATTTTCTTGGTTCGTGGGAAAGTATTTTCGTTTGTAGTGTAATCAGAATAATTTTAATAAATATTAATCAAATGATTGTGTATTGGTTCGTGGGGATGAAAAATGACAATAACAAACCGTCAACCATCTCAAAAATCCATAAAACGAAATACAAATTCAAAGCAGAGCAACACGGACCTCCAAGATAGAGGTAGGATCAGGTGCCATGGAGGAGTGAGCATCCTCTGCTGACCGGTCACACCCGCCGTGTGCTCTTTGTCATAATCGGGAAAATAAAAACCGCAAAAGTCCGTAGACAATTAGGTAATTAATTATGGTCTAACAATTAGTATGAAAAACGACAGTCAGCATGCGACTCAGTGGAAGATCGTATTTGCTGACAAGGTCGTCGTATCGACCATAGAACTTACGAAAAGATGACTTTAAACGAGACTGTTGATAGTCCTGTCTTATCAGCTTGTTTGTCAGTAGCTTGTCTCGTCTTAGAAACTGTTCATACGAAGAGCATGCCCTTGCATATCGAATTAACTGAGAGACAAAAACACCATATGCAGGTGATGAAGGTATATTGCTACATAAGTAAGGAAAGTTGATTATAGAAAAATTGAAGTCATCGCGTTTATCATAAAGTTTTGTTGTTAGGTTACCATCAATGTCCAAATCCAGTAAAATATCCAAATATGTAAATTCGTGGACAAGGGTTACCCACGAAAGCCACGAACATTGGTCCCGCACGAACAATGATGACTCCAGAGTTATTTTCATAAAAGTGTGATGGATACTGGAATAAAGTCATTGTTAGTTATGAATGTAAGGTAATAGTTGGGACACGACACGCGTGTGAGAGTGTAAATAAAAGTTGTAGAAGAGTACCAGCATGATTGCATTTGCCCGCCATCAAAATGTTGGGGTGATAAAAATATTACGGTATCTGGACAACATATGTCGTTGATGGAAATAACAATGCAGAAAAGTATATTTCCGTATTAGATGAAAACATATGACATGTAATTTCTCAACATTTCGAGGATGATAGCTATATAATTCAAGATAATACATAATGCGCTTGAGACTTCCTCAGAAATAATTAACAAATGTCCATAAACTGGCCAGCCCAAAGCCCCGACTTCGGTATAATTAAAATTGTTGGTGGCGATTGAAAAAAGACCTTCAAAAACCAGCCACGAACATTTGGCGGATGACTGTACAAACGTTAACAAACGAACCCTTTGGACGAGTAGAGAGCAATGCTTCTAGGTCTATCCAGATTTTCCAACAAAGTTTTCTGAAGAAACAACTTTCGGTGAATAACCCTGATGGCATCCTGGCCTAATGACGCACTCTGGCCTGGTGTCATCACTGCCGCAAAGAAGATGTTTCCAGTGGAGTGATCGAGCGCCAAACTCTCAGAATATTTGAAGCCTAGTTTTAAAAAGTGATTGATTTTTCATTGTTTTGTTTGGATTTTTGTTTTTCTTTGTATATAAATTATGGGAGTTGTTCACTTGTTTAAAAATCAGCAGAACTCAATTGACAAAAAGTAAAAAATGATAGCATACAAATTCAGTCTGAATTTCTCTTAGTTAATATATACCTTCGATGGTATCTAATTCAGTAAAACCTTGGCAGTAAAGCGTAACTGGCTCAAAAATGGGGAAAAATACATTTTAAATGGATTTTTGTGAATGGAAATGTTTGTGCTATTATTCAAAATAGCTATATATACATTGTGCAATGATTTTGTTTGCGAAACATGAAAAATATGTTAGCTGTTCGATATGCAATGTGTATTGTAGCACAGCGCAATAATGCTTTGCACGATTTCGTGGATGATGATACTCTTCAATAGCTCTATTCAAAACCTTTCAAACGGTATAAACACGAACCTTTCGCTCCTTATAGTTTTAAACTTGTAGTCATTTCAATGAAACCAGCCGTTGACCACTGTTGTCGAAATGGTTGGAAACGGTTTAAGAATATTAAAGAAATAAGTGCTTTTATAAAAGTTCGCACTAAACTTCATTCGGTAATGTAGATATTAATGTATTGGGGTCAGTTTATATCTTATTTTCTGTCTTATGAGACAGTTCGTAGGTTGAGAAAGACATTTTTGACTGGCACAGAGTCCGTAAAAGACGCAACAAAATCTGGCCGACCTGTGACTGTAGGAGGTTAGGCAAATGTTTTAACAGTCAGGAAAATAATTGAAAGTTATGGCAGACACACGATTCTTGATATAGCCAAAGCTGGTGGCATATCGCTATCGCTGGTGCATTTCATTTTGAAGCATATTTTAAAAGTACGGAAGATATCTGTCAGATGAATACCGCATATATTTACGGATGACCAAAACGGGTACGAGTACAAACCGCTAAGCAATTGCTAACATGTTTCCTAAATTCAAACAAAAACAGTTTAAAAATAGTGTTACTGATGACGAACATAGGTTTACTATTTCAAATAAGTATGAAATTTGAAAGCAAAATATGGTTAAAAAAAACACGGTAAAAGGCCTATGTTTGCCAAAGGAACCATAAGAACAGAGAAGGTCCTTTATTGCATATTCTTCTCATGTGACTGTATAGCCGAAGTGCATATTCCGGTGCCGAAGGGCAAAAGTCCTGCATGTCGGTATTACCAAGACGTTATATTGAAAAGCTCAAGTAATATTATCATAAATGACGCTCTGTGTCAGGATTTAGGTATGTTCGTCTACTTCATGATAAAGCTCCGTCACATACATCTGAATTTGTACCCACCATGCACTGCAGATCTAGCCACATGCGACTTTTTCCTATTTCCAAACATTGAAGAGTTCTTATCTGGTCGTCGTTACAAGTTACGATAAGACTTTGGCTCAGCCATCAGTCAGTGCCTCAGAGGTCTACCTAAATCAGCGTACCGTGACACATTTCAGAAATGTATTCAGAGATTGAAACTATGTATTTCAAACCGCGGAGAAAACTTTAAAGGGATATAATGTTCATTTTACTATTTGAGACGAATGCTTTCTAAATACCAAACAATACACAAAACATATCGACCGACCCTTATATAGGTTCACGGAAGTGTTACCTGTGGCATAAGTCACGGGGTCTCTGTCTCCACGCAGGGAAATCGACCCCACTTTGGCAGTAGACAAGTCTTTAGCAGTTGTGAAAAAGATTGTGCCGGTAGATTTTTCATAAGCAATTCCAGTGACACCATCCGCCTTAACTGGTAATTTTACAAAATTTCCACTCTCGAGGTCAACTTGAATTATTCGGTCATGAATTCGGTCGGTCGCAAGAATGAAGTTGTCTTCATAAAGCACTGATAAAATGATGACAAAATGCACAATGTAAATTATTATTAATAAACAGATGTAGATGCAAGCGATTTGTTCACGTGTGTATAAAGATTGTTTAGAATGCATCTCTCAGAGCCTAAACACTTTAAATAGAAATAAGGGTTGCTTGTAGTTGCACAATATTGTTCTTCTACCTATCCATCTCTGTTTCTTCTATCTACCTAATTTTAAGTGACATGTGAAGGTGAATGAATGAATATTAGTCTAGATCTGTTAATGCATCTTCTACCTTTCACTTTAGTTTCCCTCCAATAAAAGAAAAAAATAACTACTAACTGTAACATTACAGCAAATTTGGTACACGTTGTGTCATCTTTAATGACAATGTTAGCTATCTTTTATACACATTTGGCTGTAAATGATTTTGTAGATATGTAATCATACATGACATGAAAAGAGCTACCGTTTTTGCATGTTCGAGAGTCGTTCTGTAGATGAAGTCCAATATCGCACTCACACATGCGTCCGTCCGTCAATGGTACACATATATCTTCACATCCTCCGTTCGCAATTTGACATGAACCTTTAATCAATATTTCTTATGATATTATATAATGAAACATTGTTCACATATTTTGATGAATTTCTATATAATGATGAGAGAAAAAAATATAAAATCATAAGAAGTAAATTCTTTGGAGAAAAATGTTGTTCACTCATACTTTTACACTCAACAAAAATTCTGCATAATCATGTATTATAGTCTGCCCCAAGTTATTGCTTCCATCACTTAATAAAATACTTAATAAAATACACATACCTGTGAAAGAAATACAGTTGAAATTGATAAAAGGAACATATCCAAGATATCTTCATTGACACATTATCATTTTTCACTCATAAAACTTCACAGAAACGAAAACAAATTTCTTACGGAGATTTATAATTGGAAATATTTACATCTTTTCATTCGGACCTCACTCGAAATAACTCGCACCATATTTCAACGTTATCATCCGGGCTTATTAATAGCTGGTGCAATGCAAAATCCCCGTAGACCTTCTATTTTGGATTGTGTATTGAAACTTGAAGCGGTAGAGGGGGCGTTTCATAACAGATAATCTGGACATTTTTCATACTTAGTGGATGAACGTAGTTTGAGCACAAAGGTATTTATGATTATCGAAATATCAAGCGAAAAGTGTTGTATGCAAAAATTCGGGACAGAGTATAATTCTAGTTGATGGTTTTATAAATTGTTACAAAATAGGTTATCAAAATATTTTGTATATTGGTAATTATACTTCTTTTGTTGATATTACACGCTTTGAAAAACGACAACAAATTGGCTTTTCATACAAGTGTGAAAGAAAAACATCATTAATACGTGAATGTGAAATCTAAAGAGTACCTGTGAGGTTTCTCTGGAGAAGAGAATCATAAATAGCAACACTTGTTGCCTTCTCCAAAATATTTACATAACCGTAATGTCTATTGGTGCTTTGAAGTCCAAAATATAGCTGGTTGTCATTCATCCAAACAAACAAATCCTGTTAAAAAACATTTTGAAGTTTTTTGAAAGAGAATTATTACTGTGGTCTCTTCTGCATACATGCTGTTTGCTTTTCATGGCTGTTTGTTTTGTTTTATCAATATTTTGTTGTATGCATATGTTGTATATAAATTATACATTTTAATTGTGTGCAGGGGAGGTCACATTTCATTCTCTATTTGATCTTACATCGAATGTCGGATGATCTTACTTTTGTTAAGACCTCCCCTTCAGTCTCTTTTTCCTTATTGTCAAATAAATTGACAATATTCACTCAAACATGTGTTATTTTCTTGATAGTTCCAGCCAGATCACCAATATTACATAAATAATATTTTGTTTTGAATTAGTATAGATAAACATCTTTCAGCTTACGATCAAACTTTTGAATGAAATTGAAATACAGTTAAGTTTTGTTGTTTTTATTAGATGTGATATTTAGACAACAAACCTTGTAGGAGAATGATTCTTTGGCATCAATTGCTAAACTGTGCGTCTGAAGATCCAAACCGTTGTTTTTACAACTCATTATTAAAGATCCATCAATCCAGAACAACCTATGTTGTAACGGAAAACAAATGTTTACATAAAAATAATACGTGTTGGTTATCTATATTTCTTTATATAGATAAAAGTATTGATATATTAATTAAGAATAGTTGATGTTCTGTCTGTCTAGAACACTCGATGTTCAGATTCATATGGTTAAAAAAAAAGTTGATTTTCTGTCTGTCTAAAACACTCGATGTTCAGACATTAAACCGTCATATACATATACATACATACACAGTCTAGTAATTATATGTAGGGTCAATCATAATATTTCAAAAAAAGAAAAAAAAAAGAAAACGAAAATCAAAAAGTTTGAGAATTTTAAGTAATAACCAACAAGCAGACAAAACATTTGTTTTAAAAATGGGATTTACTCATAGTCATACATAATTTAGTTACGTCTTCAAACTCGTACTATTTAAATTCACGTTGTTCACTCAACTAAAACAAAAACGTTTAAAACCTTTGTTGATAGGTTTACATAGAGATATTAAGTAATCTGTTCGTTATATTTCATTTTGATTTCTCAACTTCAATATCCATAAAAAGATAAGAGGCACTATCCAGAATTTGTTTTCTAGCAGTTCATTTTCAGTCTAAAAGTATATTACCTGTCACTAGTAACATCAAAGGTGATCCCTCTTGGGAAGAAAACTTCAGCGGAATTCAGCAGCGACTTTGGTGACGAACCATCCCACTGTCCGCACATAATGGAAGACGGTGACATACCAGAGATCCAAAACAGCTTTCTGAATTGAGAAGGTTTTCTTTGTGAGATATATATTATTCTTATAGAATAGTTGTGGTTGTGTCTTAAGATCTTTTTTTGAGATATAGCATCATGATAGTAACATTATTTGTAATAAAATATATATATGTCTCTTGATTTTATCATTTTGATTACTTTATATTTACTAACCCATCATGGGGATCCACTGTCAAAAATTGTACTGGTGGAAGCCCCGTGTAAACTGTGGTCATGTTTCCTGAAGTCAGACTGAATGCAATAATCTCCGAGGATTCAACATTGATCCATCCAAGAATACCCCGATACCAGTCGAGAACTAAACCTGTTATTTAATTACAAAACCGGCGTTTATTTTGGTTGTTGTAGCAATTGGCGATTTTATGAGATATTAAGGTAAAAGTGGTAAAAGTGTATATGTGGTGCTTATTGTTTTAACAACAATTTTGTAGAATTACTATTAATCCAAAATAAGTAAAAATATGTGAACTCTGTCAAAGTTATCCGCTATACGGTACTTGTTATAGCATCACATTATTGTTTTAAAACAAAACAAAAAAATCATTGTTACACGATATAATAAAAATACTTGTATTTAAATATTTGATTGAAATAGACTTACTTCTTCCATTATCAAGACTTGTAAGGATTTGGATTTGTTGGGTTTTTATATCCAGTTCTTTCAAAACTCTGTTCTTGCTGTCAATGTAGTAAATAAGTTCTTTGTCTGCGTTGACTACAAATGATTGGATAATTGCTGCTGTGTCTTTTAGCTGTGGGGACCTTCTCACAACTCCATTGACCGATGAAATTTCGATCATCTCAAAGGTGTTTTCATGGCTTATTATAAAACCTTTACTGTAAAACAAAGACTTCTCTACAAAAGAAAAAAATAATTTATTTCTCAGCTTGCTGTTTCAAAATTTAAGAATATAATATTGTATATATATATATATATATATTTCCTTTGCATCTCATCCGAACAATTTGCTATGTACTACTATCTGGGATGGTAACGCAGTTTAGGAACTATGTATGTTTATAAATTTTTGAAAAATTTTAACATACCTAAACAAGATCTTCCGTCTTCAGCCAAGTTGTATCCGTCGTGGCATAAACAGGTCGGACCTAATGGAGTGTTTACACAAATTTGTCCACACTGTGCTGAGGAGCAGGGATCTTTTGGATATAAAATCAAAAGTATGGAATTACAACTACATACAATAAAGTGGTTTAACGTTACTCTTGTGTTCACAATTAGAACTGATTTTGAAATAAGATATATTTAATGGACTCTAAGGACTTTGATGGTTAAATTCACTTTTATATTTTTATTTTTTAGATTTTGAATGTATTACAATATCATGTTTCTTTGACATACCAAGGAAACTTGGAACATTTTCTGTGTCATAAACAGCAAGAGTTGTTGGAGCTCCCATGGTAAAGTTGGAATTGTATGCCAAAACCCCCGACAACATGTCGAACCCACGGACAAGCCTTCCACCGGGAACGACTACGTGTAGAACATTCTGTGAAGATAAGTTAGTGTTGTTTCCATATATTTAACTAGTTGATGTGTATACGTTCACGTAAGACGTGTAGATTTTGTTTATCAAAATATTAGCAATATTCTGTCGACATCAACTTATCCATGCGTAAATATTTTGTAAAATAAGGCATTCATTACAGTCTAGTTAAAAATATAACGAACAATTTATGTAACTCTCATCTCTGTTTCCAATACTGTATTATATTATATCAGAAGGAATTCGTCACAGAATAGTCAAAAACAAACAATTGATATAACTTTCTTATCTGTTTGCAACACTGTATAACATTATGTAACGTGTCGAGGGGTCCCTACCTAGTCAATTCTAGGATCTGGGGGTTGAATATAAAAATATTAAATAATAATAATTTTCCTCTCTAAAATGATTGTTGATTACAATTGGCCTACAATTTTTTACAAAAAGGTCTTCCCTTACTTAGGGCAAAATCACAAAATGGATATGGTCAGCCGGGATTGAAACTTTATTAATACCACAAGGTAAACACTATTTATGACTTATTCAGGCGGTAGTGATTACCCGTGGCACGCCCTAGCTGTATAACCTACTCAAGAGGTAAACCCTCAGCAGAGGCAGTCACTGTGTTAACGCCTTATGAAGGACGGACAGTGTTCTATCTCTAACTAAAGGCGTACCCCTTCCCTAATACTACTAGAGTATCAGCGACGACTAACCTAGGCTAACCTCCAAGAGGACAGCCTCTATAGTATAATAACCGACTAGTGGCCGGCCTCCAAACACGATTGGTCCTAAAATTATCAATGTGGCAAGCCTCTCTCTCAAGGCAACCCACCTACCAAAATCGCAACTTTATTAGTCTCGCAATTTCTCTCTGTTGGAACTCTGCTAGGGAAAAGAACGCTGCGACTGCGACGCACTCGCTTATATACCCTCTGTGGGTCACGTGACAATCTCTGCTGGTTGCTAGGCGACAATACATACACAGTCGTCATGTGCCGTACGCATGATTTAACATTACTTGACATAAAATCGTTACACATTATATCAGAAGGAATTCGTCACAGAATAGTCAAAAACAAAACAAACAATTGATGTAACTTTCATCTCTGTTTGCAACGCTGTATTACATTATATCAAAAGAAATTCGTCACATAATAGTCAACAACAGAACAAACAAATGATGTTAGTTTCATCTCACTATGCAATACCTGTATTAAATAATATCAAAATAGCCAAATAGTCATACTCTTAATTTTATTAACTACTTAACAGTCAATTATATTGAAATAGTCATTAATGTTACCGGTACTTCCATCTTTGTTACCAATACGAAAGATCCATTAGATCAAAATAGTCAATGTGTTACTTCTATTTTTAATAACAATGTGTGTGTGTGTGTGTGTGTGTGTGTGTGTGTGTGTGTGGATGAGTTTCTGTCAAAACCATTATGAACATTCCTTTTCTTGTCACACAAACCAATCATTGTAGAATACGTGTATTAGACTACGTTTGTAATACTGTACCTTAAGTGAGATTTGCAGTGTTTTGTTTCATAATATCAACAGACATATAAACTTGTAAGGAATAATACAACACTGTGAAATATGACACAAAAACTGTAATTATTTTTTCGAATTGACTACTATTGATTTTCAATTAAAATATTATTATAATCTGACTTGGCATTAATGTCCTTGGTAACGGAAGTAAATTTTTCCGACATTGGGTAAATAATCTAATCATTTATTGGAAATTATTACATCACGTGATCTCACCTGGTAGATCTGTTACCCTTCCATTGTGACAAGGTTATCCTTCCGATCAACCTCCTGTTAGACCCGTCATACTGGATATTGGGTATAATCACATCCAGTGGTCTTACCTGGTAGAACTGTAATTCTTCATTGTAGCAAGGTTAGTCCTTCCGACCACTCTCATTTTAGAACCGTCATCCTGGCTATTGGGTAGTATTAAATCACGTGATCTTACCTAGTAAAACTGTAACCCTTCCATTGCAACAAGGTTGGTCTTTCCGACTACCCTTCTTTTGGACCCGTCATACTATTGGATATTATTATATCACGTGATCCTACCGGGTAAAACGGCATCCCTTCCTTTATGACGAGGTTAGTCATTCGGACCATCCTCCTGTTAGACCCGTCATACTGGATATTATTTCATCACGTAATCTTACCTGATAGAACTGTAATCCTTCAATTTTGACGAAATTAGTCCTTCCGACCACCCTCCTGTTGGTCCCGTCATACTGACTATTGGGTATTATTTCATCACGTGATCTTACCTGATAGAACTGTAATCCTTCCATTTTGAAGAGGTTAGTCCTTCGGATCACCCTCCTGTTGGTCCCGTCATACTGGCACATCTCCACTGTGAACCGCACTGTGTCTACCCACAGCAGGAGGTTGTTGTCTGGGTCAACAGTAAGAGAGGAGACGCGTACCAGCCCTCGGTATACGATCACTGTAGCGTTCTGTCCATTCAATGACGCTCTGGTGATGCGGCCATTTGGGTCGTTGTCAGAAAAGAACATAACCCTGTTACATGAAAAAGAGAATGTTATGAAGGGCCTTGGTACACCTTTACATTATAATATTTGTAAGCAGAAAAATTCACAATAAATTAATTAAGAACCAATTTATACGCAGTTGAAACTTGTTTTTGCACAAAAAGTATAATGATTCCGAGATTCAGATCAAGAGAGCATCCATTAGCATTTGCAAAGAAGCTTCATGGTATCTTTGAGCTGGGTTATATTAGTAGTTCTAAAATCTCGTTCGTAAATATGAGTCAAATTAAAGTAATTCATGTGTGAGGATTATAAGTATTTTAAGACATAAAGTTGTAACGTTGTGGATTAAGGTTAATTATATCATTGCTTGGATGTAAGTAATTTTTTTGTGGTAGATATTTACACATAACAACATTTTTTAGACTACTCTTGTCATTCTTTTGAGAACCAAAAACAAAAGTCTGGTATTAATCACACTTAGCTTTATGAACTATCTGCGCTCTGCATAACAATTATAAATCTAGTTTATTTTCAACATAAAGCTCGCGTATTTTTAACAGGAAAAAAAATATTAGCTTATCTTGAACAACTGTAAAGTGTAGAAAACTTGAATTAATTAAACATTTTCAAACACTGTATATTGCAATTTATTCTACATTACACAACATGAGGGTTCACTCAGACTATCAAGTATCGCAAAATTAGCTTAAAGTATTCAAAAGGTTCTGAAACTCAAAGTTTTTTTCTCGTACCCATCCACGGGATCCAAAGCGAGTCCCTCCGGCCTATACAAGTTGTCCTGAACCAGTACTCTGTAGAGGGACGCATTGCCGCTATACGCCGGTTTCATGGCAACCCAGTTCAGACGCGAGTCGCACCAAAACAAGTTGTTGGAGAGGTAATCAAAGGCTATTTCCCCTGTATCGTCCGATTTCCCCTGGAACACGGTGGATACAGCATACGAGTCAGTTTGCTGAAGGCTGTAGTTGTGGACAGCATAGATGCTGGACTGTGAGGCTAGGAAGACCACGCCTTGCTTTGGGTCCACTGCTAAACTTCGAACATTCACATACCCATTCAGAGGGTACATTGTATATTTCAGATCCGTCCGAGTCAGGGCCCCAGACTGCGGTATCGGAGCCAAGTTGAACAAAGTTGGCGGGCCATTAACTCCATATATGATCCCTTTTTCTTTCACAACTGAAAGGACCAAAATATAACCCAAATTCCTAGCTCATACGGCAGTTGGAGTAGATATTCTAATACTTTAAGATGGGCAGTTATTTTGCCTCTTATAATAAATACTTAGTGTACGAATGTCAATGCGTGGTGGGGATGTGGTCTAAATGTGATATACTGTGGCAGCCTACATGTATCAAACCCGTTGCTACGTGACAGTTACTGAACAAGGAAATCTGAATAAAAAATGTTTATGAATAAACATGACCCATCATTTGATTTCAAATTAAACTTTTTTTTAAGTCCTCTATGTGTATAATATTTTCCACAAAAGCAATGACAATTACGTGCATGAGCCATTTCCTAAATTAACATAAAGTTCAAAATAAAATTGAGTGGAGCGGACGTTCCTTTGAAGAAAAAAGAAGATTCATTCGTATAGTAAACAGAATAAGTACCACAGTCGATAACTGTATCAATACTGTATACAGGGTTAGATTTTACTTTCATAAAATTTGTATTACGAGTTCATTTCTGTCTCTGAAATATAAAAGTACAATTCAATAAATGAGAGTAATGGAATGTTGGAATCGTGGCTGATAGAAGACGGCATCCATTACCACGCTATCCCGGAAATTATAACACTTTATTTGCATATCATGGGACCTTATACTATTAGGAATGGTTTTAAACTCTAGTTATTCAATAATCGATATCATTAGTGATTTTGCAAATGATGGACTATTGTTTTGTTAAATACATCTAATGAAAAATTTAATAAGTACTATTTGTGTACATGATAAAATAATCTTACCTTCACAAAAGTACATGTATTTATCAAGAGTTAAAAGGAATCCAATAGTGATTGAGTAGATTATTGCCCCCATTCTTTGGAAAGGGTACCATATGCAGGGGTCCTATACTATAGTTTTCTTTACGGAAACCATAAGTTTGTATAAAACTTTCATTCCGCTCCAACAGAGCAATCAAGTGCGTTTGAGATCTAAAAAAATGAAATAAATTGAAAATTCATAAAACTTACAAAAGCTTGATGACGAATAAAAATTCTTTGACACGCTTTTAAAATAATTCACTTTTTTGTGGTACTCTTAGCGAGACCTGGGGCCCGTTTCACTAAAAGGCGTAAGATACGAC
>WFKH01011581.1:70838061-70901778 GCA_016163765.1 Magallana hongkongensis | reverse complement strand
ATTCGGGAATTATTTTGCCTTAGCCATGTTTTGACGTGAACCTTCGGAAAAATAGTGTTGTGAGACCTGCAAGCTGCCCGCTTCACTATTATAATTCCCACTGTAAAATAGATATTATTAACTACATACTTTACACGAATCCTTGGAACGGTTAGGAATAACTTTTATATGTTTTATAAGTTTTAATCGATGAAAAATACAGGTGAATTTATACGTGATAAACGATTAGGAACAAATTTTATGTGTTTTAATCAATTAATCTGTTTCGTACAACAAATATCCTGAGAAAGTGGAGAAGGCTCCGTCAATGGTGACACCGTCGTCATGGTAATGGTCGTGGATTCGGACAAGGACTCTGTCACCGATGTCTAGAGCAGTAACAGCCATATTGGAACCAGGAGAATAGAGTGTGTTGTCCCCGGCATAAATTCGACAAAGCACGTTGCCGTTTCGTATGATCTCGGCCTCTAAACTCTTTCCAGGGCTCGTCGTAATGGTCGCAAACAGAACATACACCCCTTTAGAAGTTGGGGTAAAGATTCCAGAGGTTTCGTCGTAAGCATTTCCATTATTTAAAATTGCAATGTCAAACACAAGTTCTTGATTGTGTTGGAGATTAGAAATAAATTTCGAAATGTATGTGGAGAAGGCCGTTTGATAGTTTCCGTTCATATTGTGAGGAACTATTCTTCCTGAAAAAAAAATCTTGTGTTTTAGCTTCATGTAATAATACAATTGTTAACTTAATATGAACATTCTATAAATATGCACGCCTGTCAGTATTTCAATGATTGGATTCAGGATGAACGTATATTATTCCTAATTAGTGCAGTTTTTATATCATGTATTTGTTCACGAGACTTCAAATGCAGTGCATGTACTAGTACCTTTTCTCACGCGTTGAATATTTTGCTATATCTTTATACGGAGTTCGAGCTGAGATTAAATAATATAGTCTAACAATGGCCATGAGGGTACATATACCTTTTCTCATGTGCTGAACATTCTCTGGCAATTGATTGCCACTATCTGAATTCTGAGAGGCATTGGATTGTGTCACGTTCTGAGAGGATGGATTCTTGATGCCTAACTTTTGAATTCTGTGGTCAATTTCGGTTTCCATAGGAACCGACACTTCCTTATTCTCCTTCCGCCTTATATCATCTAGTTCGTGTAAGACCTTTAGGTAAGACCTCTGAAGGGAGGATACCTCTTGTCTCAGGGTCTGAATCTCCTGTTTCAACTCCATCACTTCTCCATTGTGTTCCTGTAGAAGAGTCAGAACGAACTGTTGGATTTCATTCGGAATTTCGCCGTGTGTAATATCAACAGAGACTACTAATAAGAAGACAAAAAATACGTGTAAAGCAGCCATATTTGATTTGATGACAATGAATTCTTATCAGTTCTATCAGTGCGCTAAATACATCACATCATGTCTTGTATTCTATTGTTATCAGAGACCTGAATATTTTCACTGGTTTATTTAATTCTGTGTTGGCCATAATCATTTTGCCTTGTTTGGATGTCATACTGAATATTTAGCTCAATGTTTAAGGACGCCTTTCTGATTGCTAGTCTGGTGTCTCTTGGTGTCGTCTTCGCTAAATTTTCACATTTCTACTAGAACCACTGATCCAATATCACCAAACTATGCACAAAGCATACGTCAATAATAGACCTTCAAGGACACGGCTTATTCATGAGAGAGATAATTATGAAATGATATGAAATTTTGGTCGGATGTTTTAATTAACCATTTTATATAAGGAAGCTTCCACACACACACATATATATATATATATGACTTTAGAGCGATCGGCCACATTATCAACACCTTCTTTAAGAATGTAAACTCCAACTGTTTATAATGTAGTTGTTCTTTTTATAGTTTCTTTAGTAGTTTTAGTAGTAGCGCTAGATTTTGTTTTCTTTGTTTTTACCCATGTAATTTATTTCTTTTGTCCTGAAGAAGGGACTGGTTGTCCCGAAAATTTGACAATTTCAATTGTTCGTGTCGTTAGCCATTTTCAGTGCTTTATATATTCATTTAACTGGCTTAGTATCTATACATTAGATCCGACACTTTAAAGATGCCTAGTGCTGTTGATTTTATTTAGTGCTTTATATATATATACATGTATATGTCCTGAAGAAGGGCCTGGTAGTCCCGAAAATTTGACAATATCAATTGTTCGTGTCGTTAGCCATTTTTAGTGCTTTATATATATATATATATATATATATATATATATGTCTCAATTAATTTTGCTCAAACCATGAAATCGGGGATCAGGAAGGGAGTCTAATTGATTGATGGGGGATGGGGTCAAAGTTCATTATAGATTTGAATTTATATGACAGAAAGTTAATAAATATTTGTACCATGACCACCAAGAGGGATGGGCCACAAATGAAGGTAGGGTAGGGTCCAATATTACGAAAACAATTTCTTAAGATAATGTTGGGGATACTTTATGAAATAAACTAATTATAGAAGAAATCTAAAATGAAGAGACTTGCTGCCAGAAATGGCAGATTTTAACTAAGTTTAAACACGACCCCTGTTTGTAAGGAAAGGGCTCCAAAAGTCAAACAGGAGGAAACAACTTATTAAACACTCCTCTATAGAATTCATGGAGACTTTAATTTTTTATAAAAATGGGGGGAGGGGTGGGGTAAACTGCGGAAATAATTACGATACAAGTCATCCATGCCATCCATACAGAATCGGACACTATATAGCCAAAATATTAGGTTTTGAGTAATCAGACTGAGTCAATTAATACTTTAATAATGGGAGTTTTCGTCTCTTCTCTTCTTTTTAAACGTTATTTCTTTTTAAGATTGCAGAAAGGATGACTGCACTTAAGGACATGCGATATTTGGGAGAAAATAAACTTTTAAAAGAAGAATTTTTCTTTCAATTGCAGAAATGTCAACATCCAAACTGAAACTTTACGTAATTGCGTTAAATAAAAGTATGTTGTTACCAAGTACAAATATGTTTTCATAGAGGGGGTCATCACGATTTCTTGAATCTCCATGCGATAATGAGGACGTCCACTTTTATACTGACTTCATACATAGTCAGCGCATGTTTGTCTATTGTTCTCCGTTTAACAGTAATTGTGTATTTGCATTATCTAAGTTATGTCAAAAGGAGATTAATAGACAAAAATGCGCTCAGGGTTTAATAAAATGAGAAAAAACTGCTTCTTTTTACTTTCGCTTTCTCTGTTGTAACCAATGGTTAATACATGTTAAATATTATAGTTCACCACGTGATTTCTCACCTCAGGTAACTTTGTGAATACAAAATTCTATCACGTGACGTGTAAGGTAGCATGTTATGTGCTAACTAGGACAATGTTTTTAAACACGTTAAGTTGACAAGCATTGATTTAAAATCTTCTGTACTTACATGGGCGTGGTCTTATTGTTGAAACTATAGTAAATAATATACTTGTACCATATAAAATATAAAGGGCTATGGTGAAAGAGTGATCACATACTTTTTATTACATGACATTGTTATTCATGCTAGTCTAATTTTAGTACCATTCTGATAATGTCAGCTCCACCTCTCATGTATATTAATATCAATCTTATGTTCGATCAAGGGAAGATACGCGAAAATTCTCTTTTTTTGAAAGCCGTAAGGAGAAAAACATAGAATGAGTTTATTGTATCACAGTCTAAAATCTTAATTCATTTTGAAAATTGACAAAACTCTTTAATAAAATAAACAAAAGTGATATTACAATGTAGGTTAAGAAACAAACGCAACAGAAGCGGCCGAAAAAGACCCAAAATCCGGCGCTAAGTGCAGTCATCCTTTTTTTGAAAAAGTTTTGTAAACATTTTTTTTAAGAAATTGCCATGCTCTCTTAAAATGTCTTGTAACATTTGAATACAAAATTAAGGAATTCAAAATGTTTATATAATTTAAAATATCTTCATTAATGTATATATTTTATTGAAAATAACACATAAAATACCTTGAATAATAATGCAAAAGTTATTTTACACATTTAAATTGGACTTCGATCAACTCTTGAAAGTTATACTCAATCTTAATTGTAAAAATTAGACTTGTAAAACCGCTTATATGTGATACGCTAGATTCAGGTATAGCATATCGCCGAGGAGTGGTTTTACAAATCGGAAAGTTAATTACACCATGTCACATCAGATCAATGTCTGATAAACGTGCTAATCACTTGCAAGATCGCTAGATGCAAATATATTGGACACTTCATCAAGAAGGTTTTAATTATATTCTGGAAATTTTTTTTTTATTTTACTATTATTTATTTATCAAAAAAGAATATGTGGATGTATTTTTTTGATTTACAATTTAAATATTAAAGTTGAAGAGCTCGCATTTAATTAAGCACATTTTGAAATTCTTTTTAATGGTCTTCTCTTCACAATTATAAGATATTTCAAACACATTAAATTACGTAATGGTGTTCATAAAAAAATGTGTAGTATATGTAACCGTGGGTTTCTCATCAAATAAACAACACACAGCCGTTGAAGTTCAAATTAGTGATTTATGCTATAATTTTAACACCCTACAAAATGCATACAACATAATCAATATTTAATAACAACAAGACGTATTTTATCACATTTGCAAATAATATATATATGGACATATTTATCATCAAGCTAATCTAAAATATTACACTGTTAGCTAACTTACATGAATTTACTCTTCAAAAGGTAATAAGTCTTATTACCCAAATTATAAATAGTCAACTTATATTGAAATACATATATCAAAATATCCATAAACACAAAAGATCAATAATTACCGAATTGTGGACTCGGGTACTATTAATAATATAGATATTGTATTCTCAGCAATACATGGCTTTGACCTGTATATACAATAAGGCACTTGTTCAATCTATGCTCAATGATATATAAATATCTATTGGGTCTGATTTATATCAAAGCTATATAACACTTTATTACTTGCTGTAGCTCGGTGTAATTATATATAATTAAAACAATTTAATTGATATTCTTTATATCATCATTTGCTAATTTACTTCTCACATACATTTAAATATCTATACATGTACTTTACATTTGATAAATCAATCACTTGCACACAGCCTTTCATTCTCTTACAAGCAAATGTTAATGGAAATATTAATAAAAGAACTTACTTTCCAAGGTCATTATTGTGTCCAATGAAAATAACTTGAATTATATTACCAGGTAAACCACTTTGAGACCTTCACTCTTTGAATGCTAGAGTTGAATTGAATTATATGAAATACAGACTGAACTCTCTAGGAAATTGCCCCTGGAATTACCAATAGAAATCAAGAATACTTGTTATGACCAATAGAATGCCACTGACCTCTAAACTAGTTCTTATCTAAAACTGGTCCTAATGAATATTAAAATAAGCTAAGAAAGAATAACTTTAATAATAGATTAGTCGCTTTATGCTTAACGAAATTAGTGGTGTGTAATTGTACTACATGTATAATGTATAGTTTAACTTTTAAATTGTTTTATTTATTTCCAACTATTTACCAGATATTAAAATATTTTATTTTTTTTTTAATCTTATTTACAGTTTTTAACCATTGAAATAACACATTATCACATATATACATGCAAATAAAGTTTTTAATGGCTTTTAAAATTTGTGTAAGTTAAAATGACTACATATAGTATGTCTTACATACAGTAACTATCAACGTAAACTTTTAGTTAACTTTTTTTTACGAATAGAGATTGGAACGAGTTATCAACTATCTTGAGGAACAAGATGGCGGATGAACTCAGAGGTTGCTACACTTTGCATGAAATGTTTACAATTGTGGGTAGTAGGATGACCCAAAGAGACATCAATATACTGAAATACCTATATAATGGTATTATGCCCCAAAGAATAATAGGAAGAGTGAAGGACGGGGTAGAATTTTTGCTGGGACTGGAAAAGATGAACCGTGTTGATGAAACCAACTTTAAATACGTCGTTGATTTGCTTAGAATGATTTCTCGGCATGATTTACTGCAGTTTGTCACTTTGAGGAAACGCAAGCCAGGTAAATTATTTATAATTGGAGAAGGTTAAACAACAGTGATATGAAATTTGAAAGTGTTTATACTAAAGCATTATTAGGTGTTAAGTGTACATTGTCAGTTTTGATTTACTGGTTTAGAGTAGAACGTAATTATGTTTCTTTCCTTGCTAAAGTACTTGAGCATGGTGGAAGTTTTTATCATTGTGAATGAGCTTACCTGTGTGTCCATTGATTCATGTGGTACCGTAAAGTCAGATATATATAGAATATCGCAATGTGTTTTGGTATCGGCCCGAGCAGTTGGTATCGACCCAAGCCCGCAGTGCACGGGCCAATAAGTTCCAAGGGCTGATACCAAGGACAAGATGATTGTTATCTAAACTAAAATTCCAAAATAAGGAATATAATTAAGGCCTTATGGTTTATAAAGAAGCTAAAGATTTTTCAGGTTTACAAAACTCATTCGTTTCTATTCCTTTTTATATGTGTTCAGAACTGTAAGAGTTGTTGGACTTTGTTGACAAACCATCTTCATTTGATATTCAGCAGAAGGGGTTTTGTCGTCTGAGATGAAGCACTATCTTCTAGAATTCAAGAACTTTCATTCTATGCAACTTCGTAATGATTCAAAATCTTTCACTGGGTTTTCATAAGTTTCCTGTCAGATTCCATTCATAAAAATCCATACTATTAGTGAGTTGTTTGAGAACTTTCATAAGCGCGTCCATTTCTTTAACCACTTAATTTTTACCATCAAAACTCTGGTTTTCTAAGATGTACTCTCATGTTCCATCCTTCACTATATCCTCCATAATGTAAATGTAGATTGATATTAACTAAAACGTGCTCTCGTACTAAATACACAACCATTTTGTAGGTTACATCCCCTTACTAAGATACATATCATTGTTTGGCGCTATCTTTGAATTATTATTTGCCAATTTCCAGAAATAAATTACAATATTCAGATGTGTAATGTGATGCTTTATATTATTTATTTGTTATTCTATTGTTATTTCACAAACTAGTCTTAATAAAAACAGAGGTGTTGGGAAATTAACGATTTTAAATTTGAGGGCAATACACACCCATAACGACTGGATGAGACATAGAATATCACACTGTTGTTTTGATCATGGCCCTGGTATCAGCCCGAACGGTTGATATCAGCCCAAACCCGAAGGGTGCGGGCAGATACCATCCGAGGGCTGATACCAGGGCCGAGATCAAAACAACAATGTGATGTTGTTTATATCAAATATCTATTAAAAATCAAAAACTTTTATTCAAATTCCAAAAAAGGGATATAATTTATCACGAAGAAGCTACCGTATAGATTTTTTCCGGATTTACAAAATTTGTTCGTTTTTATTCCTTTTTATATGTGTTAAAAACTGTAAGAGTTGTCGGACTTTGTTCACAAACCATCGTCGTTTGAAATACAGTAGAACTAGAAGGGAGTCTGTCGTCTGAGATGAAGCGTTAGTATCCTGTTTCCTGTCAGATTCCATTCATAAAAATCCATACTGTTATAGCAAGTTGTTTGAGAATGTTTATAGGCACGTCCATTATTTTAACCACATAATTTTTACAATCTAAACTCTGGTTTTCTACGATTTGGTCTCGTTCCATCCTTCTCTATATCCTCCATAATTTAAATGTTGATTGATATTAAATAAAGCGTGCTATTGTTCTAAATACACAACCGTAGTGTAGGTTACCTCCCCTTTACTTAGAAACATATCGCTCTTTTGCGCTATTTTTGAATTATTATTTTCCAACAACAATTAAAAACATTCAGACGTGTAAGGTGATGCTTTATATAATTTATTTGTTATTTCACAAACTAGTTTTAATCAAAGCAGAGGTATTTGGGAATTAGAGATTTTAAATTTGAGGGTAATACACCCCCTTGACGACGGGCTGAGACAGAGAAATATCAGCCCCGAGGGCGATATAGCCCTAGCTTTTGGTTCCTGTCTCACCTAGTCCAAAACACGTGTATCAGGGCTGGTACACTACTAGGTATATAATATATGGCATTTCACATGTTGTTCAGGGCTAGTAGGTTACCCTTAAGCTTGTTCAGTAGGATGCTGAATTTGAATGGCACAGGACCTGGGTTCAAACCACAGCAGAGGCAAGAAAACTGTCTCTGTTACATATACATGTATATGGTCTTGTCTCCTATGTCCATGGGTGGTTTTAATGCATCTGATTGGAAGATACCGATATACTTATTGAATGTTACAGAAAACAATACATGTACTCTTTTCCCCTTTTTGCCCAATACCAGAAGTGCCAACTTTTTGACGATCACTCAATTCAACATCCCCAAGAAAGTTTGCAGTCACTCATTTAAGCTGCAAAACAAATTTACAGGCAACAATGCCATAGAGCACTTAGTGATTGAAATGTTGAATCTGATACATGTATCTATGAGGAAAAGCAGACCAATTTCCTTTTCCTTCTCAACAATAAACTAAATTGCAAATCATAATCTATCATTCAGTTACTAAAATCCATTGATATACCCCAAATCTTTGTTGATTATTATGATATACATCAAAAGTTTGTTAAAATTTGATTACAATGTAGTTTGTACAAATTGTCTATGCATGATCTGCAGATTTGCTTTCCACCATTTTCAATTAATCATGCAACTTAAGATTTCTGTGGTATCATATATGACATGAATGGTGATATATCAATGCACTGAGTCACTGACAGATGGCTCTTGTCCCTGGCTTGCAATAATGACATTGGACAGTGAATGTTATTCTTGTTTCATCTTTTGGCAAAATAATGAATTTCAAACCTTGATACATTGTAATCAAATAAAAATCTATTTAAACTTCAACATGAATTTTTGAAATTTAAATGTTGGGGGGGGGGGGGGGGGATGCTGAAAATGGAAGATGAATTTGTCAGTTAAATGCATAATAATTGTATATCTGTATATTGCCTAATTGTTATGCATTTACACAAAATGAAAATTAAGGATGTCATTAATATTCCAGTTTGTCCAGACCCTGTCACTGAATACTTAGAAGAGTCCTCAAGACTGTCAAACATACCAACTAACCTACCACGGGAGAAAAAGCGGAAAAGCACGGAACTGTCATTCCAAGATCATGGTAAAGTTCGGAGACTATCTCTACACAGGAAGGCAAAATCCAGATCTGGGTTTGCCAGTGAGTCATCTCACAGTAACCAGAGTGCTGATCTGGAGACGGCTACAACTTCTGTACAGAGTCAGGGGTCGCTTCGTGTGGATGACAGTGACCAAGAGTCGGGTGCAAATAAAACAAAAGTTACGTGTGGTAAGTACAAATTTCAAACTCTATTTTTGCCTGACAAATTGTAATTGGGTGAAAGATTTTAAGGATATTTCAGCAGCTATTGAATCTGCTGTCACAGATACGAGTCAAGATGATATTTCATTGATCAACTTGTAACCAACATAATTTTTTCAAATTTGTGTACAGTAAATGGTAGACATTTAATAATAATAAATAATAAATAATATAAAGAAAGTCAAAACCACAACATAACATGTACATATTATGAAGTACTAGTATGCTATAGGGCGTATAGGCGTTTGTATAATTGTGTCTTTATTATGCAGATATTCGTTTGAGAGTCCGGGCCGAGTATAGTGATCATGTGACTGCTTTAACTGGAAATGTGAACTCAAACAAAGCCACACTGTTAGAGAGACAGTTTGAGAAATTCATGCAAGCTACAAACATTCTGAAATCCCGTGACTTAGGATCTATTGTGTGTGATATCAAGTTCACAGAACTCACTTACTTGGATGCATTCTGGAGAGATTATTTGAATGGATCTTTATTAGAGGCCCTCAAAGGGGTATTTATTACAGGTGGGTACATTATATGTCAAGTAATCTAATTCAAGGTACCACCTTTTTCTGATGATTTTAATGTGAGAGATAACTCACATTTCAAGAGCCTTCATAGAATATTGTTCTATCTTTAATAAAATTCTGTCAAAGTTTGCACAGTGAGATATGTATCAAATATAAAGCTTTCAATGACAGTGTTTCTTCTGAAAAATTATTACATAGTAGCATAACAATTGAACATGCATATAAACACCAAGTTAATGTTTTATGTTTTGCACTGAGAGTTGTTATTGCTTCATGGTTTATAAAGTGTAAACTGTCTTAATCCAATTCATATTTTTATTAATGAATTCATTCCTTGAATACAAGTCACTGATTTTCTCCTCTAATCCGTAGATTCCTTGAAGGAGGCTGTCGGTAACGAGTCGATTAAATTGTTAGTGAGTGTTGATGAAGACGACTACGAGGCCGGGAGGTTGCTGTTGCTTGAAAACATGAAACGATCACAGCAACATTGAGCAACGCTAAACAACACTGAAAACAACCACCAATATCAGACCTTGGTGGTTATCATCTCATTCGTCTGTGCAAGACAAGACTTGCTGTCAAGTGTGTTTTGTGTGTGAAAGAGGAATGGACACAAACTTCCAGCTTTGTAATGAAGGATGTTGCTTCAATATGTTTCCTTAGCATAAAATGTAATGTATTGTGGATAAGAGTTGTGAGTAAATGACTGCATGTTTGTAAAGATGGATGAATTTATATGCAATGTATTTTGTATGCAGATTTTTTTTTTAAGATTGTAGAAATGTCCATGTTATCTTGAGCACTTGTGACTTTTCTTGACATGATTTATAAAAGATTTGTTGATGTGTCAGTAGATGAATATGTATATATTGAAATCATGTAAATTACCATTTATTTATTTCTGAATGATATGTGAAATCTTACAATACAATTTTGTAATGTTTATAAAATAAACATCTCAAACTCCATCACTCCATTTCAAAGAGACTATTGTGCATGCTTCATACTATGTCATAACAAATATTCAGTTGTTTGCAAAAGTAATTGCATACTTTCAAATATCTGAGCCAGGCTTAATCTCGCCAAATGATAAAATAACGTATTATGACACATACACATTGCTTTCAATCATATGACTTTTTTTGTTAAGTTTGAAGAAAATATCTTTCAAAGTGTAATAAAACCTAAGCTAAAAGCAAAATAGGGAATAGTGAGGTCAAGGTCTTAGAGTACGTAGATGTCAGAACATTATAACACGGTTAAATATCTCTCACTTGTAGTAAATTCAAGGGGAACTTACTAAAGACCTGAAATACTAATGACCTGAAAGACCTGAAATTCTATATAAATGATACTTTTCTAAGATTTTGGTCAAATGAAATGACTTTTTGGGGGTTTACATCATATTTCGATGTATAATTGTGTTAAAAAATTCAAGGTAATATTGTATTTAAAGTAATTTTTGCGATGTACATGTTTACCCCTATTATAAAAATTTTGTGGCACGCAAAAAACCGGATATATATACGGCATATATATATAGGCTTCCCGATTGATTTCACAGCAATGTGTAGAAAGTCACTTGTCTGGACGTCATAATTAACTTAGACGTCAACTAATAAGTGGAGGTGTTTTTTAAATGCATGTAACAGCTTTGGCGCAAGTGAAAGATCAAAACAATCATAGTATATTGCATAATGGTACGAAAACCTTCTGTAATATGCAAATTGTAAACCCTAAATACTAAAAACGGAATTAGGTAATAAAACAATTATTTAATGCCTGAACAGTCAATAGACCCGATTTTTTTCCCTTGGTGCGGGGAACAGCTCAGTATGATCTATTGCCCTCGGCCGTTGCTCAGTCGGATGTGGGATAAAACAACTAAATGCATGATTATGATGTCCATGAAGCCATCTGCCGAAATTGTGAAATTCATGGCCATCGGGTCAGGGTTTAGTCCCTAGCGGGGCCAATATAGCCATATAGTGAACATGTATTAAATCTTAGAAAATATTCTCTACTCCCATATATATCTGAGAAAAACTAAATTCATGATTATGATGTCCATGAAGCCCTTTATCTAAATTGTGAAATTCATAGCCCCAGGGATGAAACACTTAGCGTTTTATGTGGATGAGAGAACATATTATACCAGGTATAATAATTCCGTTTAAAAAAATTCAAATTTTGAAACTTTTTTTCCCAATTTGAAGATAAAAATTGTAAAATCCCCAATCTGTTTCGAAGTAATGATTTACAGATCAAAGGTTCGCATTGTAACCAATTTTGCATCATTAATTGTTAAAAAACGAGATTTCATTTATTTTATTTTTCATATGGAGAAATAAGTCCGATTTGTTCTCATTAATATTCATTAACCACATTACGTAAATCCTGACGTCACAATGCATATAGTTCAAAGTGCGCCAAAGTCGTAGTATTGACTTTAGAAAGTTGTCGAAGAGAAATTTTTAAACAGAAGAGGATAATAAAAGCAAAACATCCATGTGTTCTGTCTATAAAAACAAAAGCTAGTTAAGGTATCCGACCCATATTAGGACCTAAATTTTCTAACCCTGAATATCCATCATGTATTAAATACTCTGGTATTAATTCAAAGCTTTTTATAGTAGAAAAAGATTTACCGAGAGAAATTTTCAAAAATATTATTAACTAGGCAGTAATTAATTAATGAAGATTGCATTAAGGTCTATGAGAACAAGCACATTTTTTAAAATAAAAAAGTAAATACTAAAAATATCAATAAATCCTTCGGTGAAAAGATGAATATAACATGATCCTTATGAGTACAAAACATATTTAAAATAAATTTTATACCGTATATATTTTTTTAAAATTGATTTTTATAGATTAAAATCAAAGGGGGGCAACTCTTCAAGAACAGGAAAAGGTCATTAATTAGGACACATTCCACTCCTACATACTGATACTTAGACATGAAAATAATGTCCAGGTATACTGAGTATTAAGCCCATATATATATGTTATGCATCCAGATTCATTGAATCTGGGGCTATTATGGATCGGATGTACCTTAAAACACTCTATGTTTGCCCCTGAAATGTCGCTTAAATCAAATATATATTATAGAGGTTTGCAGGTTTGTGCCCCTTTACCTACAAGCAACAACCCCCAAAAAGACAATTTTTAAAACTAATTGGCACATTCATTTTAATTAGAAAGAAATAAAAATGTACATTAATTTAAAGTATGAAATATCAAATACCAGGGAGCACCATGGCAACTCGCTTATATCAATTTAAAACATTCGAACTTCTGTGTCGAAATTGGCAATTATCAACTAATTCACTATTTTACTATGTAAATGGTTCCTTTCTCGCTTCAAATTTTCATATTCAAACGGCACAATAAAAAATAAATCAATTTTTAATCGAATAGCGTTATTTTTTTTCTACTGGTGTGTAGGTGAAATTCATACCATGGCAAAAAGTTCCGGCGTAAGCGTTTCCGAGTTATTTGAGAAATTTTAAATGTTCATTATACATTACTTTGAAATAGTTACAGCCTCAATTTCAAGATGGCGGCCGTATGCAAATTAGACAAATCGGACTTATTTCTCCATATGTACTAAAAACTCCCTGTATAAATTCATTTTTTTTAAATACTTCATGAAAATATTTGCAAAACTTGTATAATTCGTATGTTAGCAGGGAAATCAATAATCTATACGGTTTCGTTCTACAATAAAGCTGTCTTCGCCCTAAGGACACCAACTGCATGGTCTTTTTGTCCTGAACAGGCACGAATTAAGCAAGCAATAGGGACTCCACCCCCACCCCCACCCCCACTCAGGATGCAAATTGATATAATTGACGTTAAAAGGCATATAAAAGATGTTAATTATGAAAGGCAAATAATAAATGAAAACTCAATGATTTCACTTAATGTATCTCCCCCCCCCCCCTTTTTTTAATCGGCCCCCCCCCCCCCAATACAAATTTTGATTTTTTGAAATTTCACGAAGTTAAGGGTTTTTATTTGAAAATTCATTTTGAATCTTCACGAAGTTAGGGGGGGTTTCTGTTGTCAATATTTTGGGATCTCTCCCCACCCCTCTCCCAAATTGGAAAACTCCCCTTTTCGTTTGGACTGGATCCGCCTCTGGTATAGTTGGTGCACTTTTTGTTTTGAAATACCAAGAAGTATGTAAAATTAGTTGATTAATTAAAATCAAAGTATGCTGAAAAGTATCCTTTAAAAGTTTTATGGTCGATCATCAGCAATCTTTTAACAACACGAAAAGAATTTGGACGTCTTACTGCATAACGTCTGCACTTCCGGCGTAAACTATTTTGTAACTAAAGAATACCATGAAGTTATTTACAAGCGTTACCGCTAAATTAACACAAGATTTGCAAGACATACTTTGTCAAAACACTGACGAGTGCCTGAGTGAGAGTGCTACAGTACAAGAACTGGTGTCTAGGACTGGCTTAATGCTCATACAGACTGGAAGCGTATGGGAACTTGTTGGCGATATTCAATCTGTGTGCAGCGCTTATGTGTCTTTAGCAAGACTTCTGGACAACGAATTTAGCATTTGTATTGATAACTTAAAGTTAGAAGATGTGATTCCATTGAAGACCGCTGGTGCAACAGACTTTTTTAATTCGGCTCTGAATTCAGCAGGTGAAAGTGAAAGTAGAAGTGATGAAGATGTCCGTGTGAACGAAGATACAGAACACGCAAGAAAACGTCACAAGACAAGTAGAAAAGTACCAGAGCCTGTAGTGCTGTCAATCAATGTGGATGATATGGGGGGATACCAATACAATGAAGGCACACTATCTGACAGGGAAAGAGTGAAAAGCACAGACTCACTAGCAGAATATTTCAGTGAGAAGGATGTGAAAGACCAGTGTTCAACAGTTGAAATGACTGAAAAGAATGAAAGAGGTGTGAATTCTGAAAAATCCATTGATGGAGGGAGGAAAAATTTAAGAACTTCTTTGAAAAGGGTTGGAAGGAAAAAAATGGTGAAAAATGCATCCAGCAATTCTAGTGATAAATCAACAGTCGCTAAAAAAAGATCAAAGGGAAGAGAAGCCATTAATGAACAATGTTATGCTACTAACAATAGCTATACCAAACTGTCACCAAAGATTACGAAGATCTGTCAAAGAGAAAAGAAAGAAGAACAAGAAGCTGACTCTGAAATTGTTAAAAAACGAACGCAAACTGAGTCTGAACATGTAAGTCAATCCGAGAGAGAAAAAAAAATAAGTGATTTAAGACAAGACCAAAGTAATGAGCAGCTAGATGGAATCAATGAGTTCAAGGAATATGATAGTCTAAATGAAATGGATGTGACAAAAAATGACAATTTGTTATACAAGAAAGTGGAAAAACAATGGTTAAGGGACACTGATACTAAAGCCCAAAACATTCCATGCCAAATTAAAGACTGTACATTTGTTGGAAAATTAAAGCAAAATGCCGTTGAGCACTATGCTAGAATGCACTCAGTGAGAAACCTGAAGTGTAAATGTTGTGACACATATTTTTCTTTGTATAGAGATTTAAAAAGGCATTTAAAGCATCATAATATCAGTATCAGATGTGAAAAATGTGGAAAACTGTACAAAAGTGAAAGATCTTTTAAAGAACATCAAAAGACGCACCAGGAAGACTTTGTGAAACCAATGCATGAATGTGAAACATGTGGAAAAAAATTCAGCACTAAATATGTACTGCAATATCATATCAAATCAGAGCACATGGGAATTAAAAAGTCTTTCATTTGTCCTACTTGTGGGAAAAGCTTCACTCAAAAGCAGTCATATACCACACATGCCAACGTACATATGGGATTGCGTCCCTTTGTATGTGAGGTTTGTGGAGTTTCTTTTCCGTATGAAAAATCCCTACGAGAACACAAATACATGCATGATGAACGTAAAAATTTCAAGTGTGAAATATGTGGTAAGCAATTCAAGCAACCCTCTGCCCTTTGCACACACCTGAAGATCCACAAGGAGACCAAGGATCACCTGTGTAAAGTGTGTGGGAAGGGCTTCACCCAGAGACAGGCCCTGCTGCGACATGAACGCGTCCACTCGGGGGACAAACCATTCACCTGTAACATTTGTTTCAAGAACTTCAATGATGCATCCATAATACGCCGCCACATGATTATGGTGCACAAAGCCAACCCCAAAGACTGGAAGTCCTTCACTCTGAATGATACACCCAGGCAAACAAACCACTTTGTTCAAGTTTTGAATGGGGAGCTGCAACCTCAATTAAAAAAGCGTCAAACAGCCCCAAACCATATGGATACCACGCAAGAAAGCACAACAAATGATGTTCAGGCAGTGTCACAGTTTTCATTGGTAACAAGCACCGACTCCAGAGCACATGCAGCATTAGCACTAACCTCGATGGCTTCACATGGATCGGTTCTTGAAAACAGTGACTCAGTGAATTCATTTAAAGACACTGCACTGAAGACAAACGTAGTGTCCTCGCATGGACCAATAAACCCCCTGTCCGAGCCCGATGTGTGTCTACTGAACGCTCCCAGTGTCCCAACAGAGAGCCAGGGGGAGACGAGTCTGTATAACAATTGCCCACCCTCTCTCCCATCTTCTAGCTTTAGCTCACTACAGTCTGGGTCTGATGTGGTGGAGCATAGAGAACAGTCGAATACTACTCACCTCAATCCAGTGCAGTCAGCTGCAACTGAAAGCTTGCTCTATCAGTACATGCATATGTCATCGACTTACAGCCATTACAATGGAAATCAGTAGTACCTTCGGCAGCAGATTTTATTATTAGAACCGATTTGGTTAGCTTTTTCCGATCGTGTCGCGTTCAATTCTATCAGCTACATCATGCATTAACAATACCCGCACCTTAACCACAACTTATGCATTGGTGGATTCAGCTTACCGCTGATTGGCTGCTGGTTCAGACTTTATTATGCATGGACAGAACAACAACTTATCAGAGAATGAAAAATTCACTGGGGCACTTGTGATAAAACATACATACGGTACATATAGCTGTAGCTCTATGAGGAAAATTTGGGTTAGTAAATATAAAGCTACAGTGCATACGATACTTACGAAAAACTTGCAATTTATATTATGGCGCATGAAAAATAACGCTAGTTTTAAAAAGATTAAAATTATATCACACCACATTTTGTGCAAATAATCCATTTAAATAGTTCTTCATTAGTTTACAATTGTCGATTTAATTGCCCCAAACTTTCTCCTACTAAACAACCTTTTGGCTTAATCGGAAAGCGGATCAAGAGCTGTCATTTTTATATGTAAACTAACCAGTGAAACCATGCCACTGTATGGAGCTGGTGATCGGTGGTTCAGAGACAAGTAAAATAACGAAATCTGCGGTAAAATGTTTGGGGATATTTGAGTATACATGTATATATTTTCACCGAATGCGATAGGGCATGCAACAGAAGAAGAAACGAATCGGACATTTGCTTAATGAAGACTCGCATATACATACCCCCTTGCACTTTCCATTTCTGTCTCGTTCTTTCATATCATCGTTCAATTCGTTTATTGACTGTCGATTTCTGATCGAAAGGTGTAGAATCAAGGAATTCATATCTATCACTTTGACTGGTGAGTTAGTAGGTAATACATGTACATTATACATTTACAGCATGTGCATGAAATGAACGCGAAGCACATGTAATTTCGAAAATAATTATATTTTGTTTAACGCCGTACTCTAGACCGTAGCTTGAGACTATGGTTTAACGCCCGTTTACACAGAGAGAGAGTTTTGCACATGATATAAACATAGGGTGATAGTCGATAATGACCCCATATTGGGGAAAAATGAACAGTTCTGAGAAATCCTTCAGCTCTGGCATTGCATAAGCATGCACTGATAACTCCGCCTAAGTAAAGGAGTTGACCAATCATTAAGTTTTCACAACGGTGGCGTGTATTGTTTATGGTTGACGTAGCTGACAGAATTGATCGTGACGCTATGGAAAAAAGCTAACCAAAGCAGTTTTGATAATATTGGTTGTTGTTCATAGGTATCAATAATTGCATTTTAAGATTAAAAATGTTTGTGAATTTTTATGTTTACATGTTTCTATCTATGAATTTTTATACAATGATGCTTAGACAACATGATAAATGAATATATAATGTCAAAGAATACTTGTTGCATGTTATGAATTTTGTTGGGATTACAAGAGCGCAAAGCACCATCCAGCAACAAAGCAGAACACTACCGTGTCTTTCAGAGATCAACATCATCATCATCATCATCACAAGAGAGAACTCGGTTCTTATAAAAATATTAAAAAAACCTGGCACTTTTTGCAGTAAATCGGTTAATGTGCAGCAGATGTTTGTGACAGGGCCAAATACTAGTGTTTACTTTTAAATTTCAAATGTGATAGAACTCTGGGGTACATGTATTACTATATGATAGACCAATGATCATAATGCATCTAGGTATAATACAGTAAAACACGGTTATAACGAAGTGCCAGGGACGGGTGATTTTGCTTTGTTATAAGCGTAATTCGTTATATCCGTCAAGTTCACAACATATAGTCACAGGGAATGAAAATCACTTCGCTGTAAGCGTCAATTCATTATAAGCGTGTTCGCTATAACAGTGTTTTACTCTACAGACAATGGATAGCTATTGAGAGTTGTTTCAAATTGAGGAGTACTGCTGCGGTAATTCATCCATTTGAGGACTACTGCTGCGGTAATTCATCCATTTGCAAGTGACCTGATTATGCTTTTACCTTCATAGAAATGCAACGGTTGAGACAAATGGAAAAACCCAAAATAATTGAAAATGAAACTCCTTCTTGGACCATGATTTTTAGGTTGACCTCAATGTCACTTGTACATTTAATAGCATGATCATAACACCCGAAACATTCTATATCTATGGCTAAACTTGCCTATATAATTTGCAACTACTGAATATTACCCAAAAGTGATGAAACTGAAATTTCCTGCTTCGAGTCTAAGATAGTCATAATTGTTTAATTTAAATAGGTAACAGTGGATTCATTTTGTACCAAATCTACAAAGAAATAAGAAAAGACAACAAAGTTTTCATCATTTAATATGTCTGCTTTAACTACATTTTCTGCAGTATAACTGCCCAATTTCCCTGGTCATAGTAACTGTCGACAACCTGACAGCCGGTCACATGACCACACAGCCTCTCCAGCTCTCCACGCTGAAACACGTGGTAGAACCGGTGAAACACTTGCTCCCCTCCCCCAGCCCCACTCCCAGCTCCACCCTTCAGCTGCCACGGGACTAATAGGTCCTGCTGCTGGAAGTTGGTCCGGTTCTTGTGGACCACTAGTTCTTTAGGTTGTGTACCACACTGTTCTGAAGACTTATTAGGCAGATTGGAAGACTCCTGTTGTTTGTTGACACTAGAGTGTGCTTGTATTTTCGATTTACTATCACTGTTCTGTCTAGTGCCATGACTATTTTTATCACATATTTCTGTGGTCTGTCTCTCTGTCCAATGACAAGAGTTATCAGTTTTGACTACATTACATTGCTGGTGTTTTGAATTGCTAGAAATATCACTGCTATCTTCACTAATCTGTTGCTGTTTTGAGTCTTCACCAGTCTGTTCACAGCCATTTCCATGGCTGTTGGAGTCGTTCCTGACACTTGGTGACCGATCAAACTCTTTCTCCTTGAGGTACTTTGATTTGACTTTGTTTATTTCCTGTTCCATCGCCCACACATACACAAGAGCCTGACCCCCGGGTCGTAGGACGCGGACCAGCTCAGATATTGCATGGATTCGCCTCTCCTGAAAATAAAGCGACGAATTAATTTAACTGTTGAGTTATATCAAGGTATCAATGAAAAGTATCAAAGTTAATTATAATTAGTAGAAGATAAGTTTTTGTACAAGAATTTCATCTGACGATAGTTTAGACATTTGACTTTCTCCCTCTTACCTACACTTTATCATACATACCTCAGTAAAGTGTAAGTAGAACCAAGTACCAATTTTGTCATAATACAAGAAGCCCTGTGATGATAATTTACAGTCTCTCTTATATTCACTAAACCAGTGACATACCTCCGTGGACAGGTGATGAATGACAGCGATACAGATGCAGACATCAAAAGATTCAGATCGTAAAGGAACAGAGAGAACATCGGCTACAAATGCCTGGAATCCGCGCTGCCTACAGATCTCTGTCAGTTTGAAGCTTCTGTCGGACCCTATCTGTAAGGACAGGGGTATAATTAACAAAGTCAGCTGAGAGATAGATATAAGACAATACATCAATGGCAAGACCACCTACATGTATATCAAATGTGTTTACTACCTGCTATAGATATTTGTGTAAGCAAAGATAATGTAGAACTAATGAAATGTGTATATTACATACTACCCCACCTGTTAGATATGTGTAAGTGCTGATGATGAAAAAAATTCATTTAATGTGTTTACAATCTCGTACAAAGACTTGTGTAAGTGTTGATTATTTAGAGAATAATTCATTGTGTATAGTACCTGGTAGAGAGATTTGTTGATCCCAAGGTATTTCCCGTTCCCACACCCAATGTCGGCCATCAATGACCATGGGGGCTGTTTGAGGAGGAACTCGCTGATTCTAGGCCAGGGAGAGTGTCTGGTGCCGCTAAAGTGGGAGGCTATCTCCTCATACACCTACAAGAAACAAAACAGTATATATACCTAAAGGTTAACAGAATATATATCTATATAATGTTCAAGAAAATGATACAGCATTTATATCTTCTATCTAATTATACACCTATGGTACATGTACACAGAATATACGCTTGCATATACACAGGAACCGCTACAGTGTTTACACCATAGTTCAGCTTTTGTGCCTTCTAAGTACATTCAGAATAACAGATACTTTATAACATAGTTTGTAAGATAATTTGTAGCCAAGTAGTGGGAAGTATGGTATCTATGAAATCTGGATAGGTTGATCCCTATCATCTACTGTCTCTCCTATGAAGTCACAGCTATAACTTAAAACATTATAACCTCTCTGGTGGATCTGATGAGTCCACAGTATGATATACATGTATACATACACATAACATCTACTGCCTCTCATATAAAGTTACAGTTGTACATTATAACTTACCTGGTGGACATGATGAGTCTCCAGCCTCTCTGCCTCTGATGAGGACACAGGAATTGTGGGTCTGTTTTCTGACCTGTAAGAAGTCAAAGGTTAAATACTAGAACAAATTTTCCCGAGCAAAATATCTGGTTGACATGTAGATTAATAGCATTAAGGAAAATAGACCCCCCTCTTCCTTTTCAGTTACTAATACAATGACATGTACTAAATTTTGTAATGAAGATCGATTACAATCTATAATACAGAGTTTATTATATTGTACTTGTGTAGCTATTCAAACATGAATTAGTTCAGGGTGTCTGGTAACTATGAGATATTGCATATGCTAACTCTAAAGTTCAGTAATGTTACCCTTATAGAAATCAGTAACTGACCCTTGCTGTGCCTCCCTCCTCTTTCTCTCGGTGGGGTGGATGATCTTTCTGAAGGTGAAGGATGTCCTCACGGCCCGGGGAACAACATTTAGGTTACCCTCCACGGAGGGGACAATGTCCGACTTCCTCGAGGTGATGCCATGTGACCAGACATAGCGGGATTCCCCCGTCATGATGAGCAGGCTTCTGGGAGGAAGTAGAACTGACATCTGTCTGCCGTCCGGGTGATGGAAGTCCATCAGAACCTGTCACAGTCCAATCATGGGATTTAAGTGGATTATTCATATTGTTCAATAAACAAGTGAGTGACTAACAGACGGATACTACGGGTAATTAAACACTTAATAAGTTAATAAGTGTAGCTTGATTTTTCACAGTAAACATGTGATACCTGGGATCCTAAGCTTAGAGACATGATACCATCTTCAAAAGCAGGACCAGTGTCAATATGAGAGGGAATACCTACAACAAAATCTTCTACAATCAAAGTCCAGTCAATGAAAGTTCAGCAGCAGATCTCTCAGCTATAGACCCCTTCACGATAACTGCGGTACTGCTCTCTTGCAGGGCAAATTGATACACTTTGCCGAAATTTTAGTAGATAGATAATTAATTAATTAGATAGACGTAAACAAAACAATTGACGTTACGTCATATTTCACCAAATTATGTCATTTTGCCCTTCAAAAGAGCAGTACTGCAGTTACCGTGAAGGGGTTAATTTGTGTTTTTATGTAATAATAAATGTTTGAACTTTCTTATTAGAATTTTATAAAACCAAATTCAAATTAAAATATACATTCAAAATTTTGGTGGAAAGGATTTGAAAAAAAAATCCAAATTATTACATGTGTACTAGTAATTCCTCGGTATATATTTTCCCATCCAATTAAAATTAGACTTGTAAAACTGCTTCTCTACGATAGGCTACACAAGATCTAACAACATACTGGGTCATCTCAGAGTGACCTGCCATAGAAAACGCTGCTGTCAAAATCTTGGCTGGTAGTTCCGATATATGTTTCTGTATCACCGATGGACCTAAATCCCCGAGAGTGCCTCCAGTAGTAAACAAAGTCATGACGAAGAGCATGTGTCGCTTTTGAGTTTGTGTTACCATGGTTTGCATGATTTATGGAATAACAGCAGATTGGACGGATATTGTTCACAATTTTGGCGGAAAAACTTAACTTAGCATAAGATAGACGACCAAGCATTAGATTTATATGAGATAAAGCTATCAAACGATTTTGTTTATTGAAGCTTGAATCTGATTGGCTAACATATCTATGTTTATTCATATTTGAAAGGTCTCTCAGAGATGACCTCGTATGGGATGTTGTTAGATCTTGTATAGCGTATCGTAGAGGAGCCATTTTACAAGTCTAATTTTAATTAGATTGTATATTTTCATTTTAAATGACATGCATAAAGAGAAAATCTTTACGAAATCATCAACTCCTTGGGAATAAAATTGTAAAATTGTTCATACCTAATGTTTTTCTGTGTATTGACTCAATCTTGATCACCTTCTAATAAAAGACACAGAGACCTGATACATTTACACTCATGTGAACAGTGGCATTGATCCCACTTCCTACCTTGCCCTGGCTGATATTGGTTGACTGTCAGCTGATCTGGATAGTGGGTCACATGACCTGTGGCCAGCGCCCTCTGGAGGAAGTTGGAGCAGATCAGAGGAATTCCCTGGGGAAGAGGGTCATCAGCGTCTACATCGTTGATTCCATACTTAAACTCAAAACCAAAATGCTTGACCTGTCTGTGTTTTAACTCGCTTCTCTCTGTATAAACATATAGTGAAGTGTATGATATACATGTATGTATTAAAGAGACATAGTATACAATTATACAATGTAAGATTTCAATACAGTTTTTAACATTCTGGTTTATAGAATAATATATAGTGATACTCACCCCCTGGAGAGGATCCCCAGTCCACTGCAGACAGGAACGTCCTCTCCTCCTCCTCTGTCACAAAGTCTGTCAGGACGACAAGCCCTGGGGGTAGGTCAGCTGATGGAGAAAGTCCAGCTGGAACTATAGAAACAGATCCATGAGAAAGGGTTCAGAATTCTTTATTTCTTTTATTGACCAAAAAATTAATCCATAAAGGCAGTGCAATATAATTTAATAAGGTAGATGCAATTTCTCAAGTGAGAAAAGAGCATGGAATCTTATGGTTATTTGCCTTTACATAAGCAAATGCAATATAGCTCATAAAGTATAGATCATTTTTAAATGTAAAAGAGAGGTTGGTACCTTTAGACACAAAGAAGATGTAGAGCGTGGCACTTTGCTTCCTGCTTGAGGATTCTGGAAGACTTGTGCCATTGAGTTGATTCATGGCTCTCTCTGCTGAATCTAAGTCTTGGTAACAGACAAAAGCATATGGTTTTTTGGGTAGCATGATAATTTCATCCACTTTCCCAATAGGATTAAACACCTCATGGACCTCATCATAGGACACTCCAACATCCAGCCCTGCATTGTTCACACATAAAATCTGCAATAAAGAAAGCTTAGTAAGAGTGTACATCTGATTTTTTTTAAATGTGTGCCCTAGTGATGTTCCAATCATCGATTATAATCAAAAATCAGTCGATCATTACCACATTCTAAGTGCTCGATCATAAAAGGTTTCATTAAGATTAATCGCTTGAGGTTTGTTTTCCTTTCAACGAGCGCATATCATAAACAGAATATTCTAGACGCGAACTATCAAAACCCCAAAAAGGCGAGCAGTTTGAAAATGGCTGACATGTCAGATGAGCTTTATCCTTACCCCGGAAATAAAGCATGTTCTCGGGTTTGGACGTATTTTGGTTTCAAGAAAATTAATGTTGGACCGCTTACTAAAGAAAATCTTTTGAATGCAACATTCTTGTGGCAAGAAATACGAAGTAAATAAAAATACAAAAGGCCTTGTAACAAGTCAGTTAATTGTATCTTGTTAATTTACATTTATTTAGCACTAAACTTTAAAATTTAGAAACTTCCGATTATAATCGATAATTAGTTAGTTGCGGGAAAACGATTATCGATTATGAAAATCTCACAGATTCCCATCGCTAGTGTGCCCGTAAGCGTTTAAGATTCTGTATGGTGTACTGTATAACGTCCCACACTGGTACAAGTTTCTGATAATTATACATTTTTTGGGAGAACAACCCTTCATTACAGAATAGTATTCTGTTGTCTTTGGGTTTTTTTTTTATTATTTAACTAGTTAAGTTGTCTCTGATCTGACTCAGAATCATTATGTGGAGGCTTTCTCCATCAGCTGAGCCTCCAACTAGCGTTTCCAAAAAATCTGCAGATGCAGACTAAAAGTGGAAATGTTACTGGCTTTTCTCTACAAACGGTTAACACCGTAAAATATTACATTTTTTTTTTTATATCATATGCTGAGATAAAAGACATTTTCTCCATTCTACGCATATGTCTAAGCTCGTTCTGAAACCACAAAACCTGTATGCAACTGTTACATAAGAATTTGTATTTCAAGAGTATACATAAGAATTTTTGGACTGCTATAGGTCAGTTTTTTGTTTTTTGGGGGTTTTTTTTGCGTACAAAACCTGTACAAAACCTTCCGTTGTAATTCGTACCTTGGTTGTCTTTTCTGACGTTTCGATTCCTTCGTGTTTTAATAATGTTCTCTGTGATTTGGCGATCTTTTTCTGAAGTTTACGATCTGCCTTACATAATTTGGACACTGTTGATTGAGCTGACATGGTTTCTCTTTAAGCAAATTGTTAGATTTCACAGGTTACATCTTTACGTTTCATCATTCATGCTAGCAAAACAACCGTGGGCGCAGCCATTTTTGTAATCTCAATGCAAAACTAAAGATTGCATCTCCTTGTTTTAAGCGACAAAAGTATATATATTTAAAAGTTACTGCAACGAATAATCTTTTTATTTCCTAGTTTACTGACAAGATATGAGAATATGTACAAAAATAAGCTTCCTAATAATTTAGAGATTTTATGACGTCAATTCGGCGAAGGAGAAATGGCGGCGATGAGCAGAGGAACCGACGGCGTGAAGCTATGGGAAAAAGCAGGGAAAGCAGAATTGTAATTAATTTCTGCAATTTCACATTTAGCGGATGGGTTTACTTTTCGTAGCTTTGATAGTTTATGCTGGATTTCATTGGAAATTAGCACAGTTCCTGTTTATAGAAAGTGGATTTTTTGTTTCATGTGCTGGTGGTGAACCACAGGAGCTTGTGTAGAAAAAAAAAAAAACATCGTTAAAAAAGTGGATACCTCCGAGGAAAAATAATAAGGGAGGACGCCATCTTGGATACCGCCTCGCCTCATCAGCTAATTTCTCATGTAAATTGTTAAACTAGATATATGCGCCGATTCGTACTCCTTTATAAATGATTCTTCTTTGAAGTATCACATCCGGTTTAGTTCTTTTTTACCAACATAAACAAACTTGTTGATTTCTCGCGTAAACATTCGAAATCGACAACTCCTTGGCTTCTGCACAAAGCAGAAGTATGGCACGTGAGATCTCTCTCATACCATTGGTTGTGAGAAAAGCCAAGGAGTTGTCAATTTCGGATGCTTACGCAAGAAAAAGATAAAATTTGTTGATGTAGACGTAAATAGAATTAAACTGGAGGTGAGATCCTAAAGAAGAATCATTTATAAAGGAATACGAATTGGCGCAAATTTCTAGTTTAATGTTTTAAATGAGAAATTAGCTGATGAAGAGAGGCAGTATCCAAGATGTCGTCCTCCCTTGTTATTTTTCATCCGAGGTACCAACTTTTTTAACGATTTTTTTTTCTACACAAGCCCCTGTGGCTGAACAGTGCCGATCGTCTTGGTGTTAGTGACACTTTCTATCTGGATTTGATTTATTCAAAACTGAGTGGCTTTCAATTCAAAGACAAATTGTTCATTCATGAAAAGAAAGGCAGGGTTAATTAATCCAGTTTTGATCACATGATGCATTTTACCAGGTTGGGCACTGGCCAATGTTTTGTAGTTCAAACCAGAGAAAGAAAAATAAACCCATCTTGTTTACCACAGGGGCAAGTACTGTGGCATATAGTCTGAGTTCTAAAATTGATGCGTAACTTACTTTTTATTAATTATTTGTATAGTACACTTGCCAGAGTACTTGCCTTGGTGGTGAACATGATAGAATTTTTCTTCAGAAGAGATTAAAGATCAAATGAACGAAAATAAACTTCCTTTTGGTTAGAAAAAAGCGATACCATAGAGGTGTTTGACCACCAAGTGGGAGTCAAAGTACCCTTGTTGACCAACGGTTGGCAATGGTTTTTATGAAACTGAGTAACCACTTCGAATAACAGTAAACATTTATTGCAAGATGGTGAGGGAGAAAAGATTATTCACCTAAGAAAAACCATTTTTTTAGGGCATCATAAGAAGGTAATATAATTTTTCATGGAAAATAAATTTACATACCTCCCAAACATTCATAGAATAAATTGTTTTTATGCTCAGTGTCATTGATTATACAGAATACATTGAGTTCAAATAGTTTTCCAACTTGTTACCGAATTTTAGACTAGGCGAATTCCAAACTCACAAATCATCTCTCTTTAAACACAACTTTGTCTGGGCGAATTCAAGACGGGGCGAAACCGTTTCCAAGTGAAGAAGGGCAAAAATAACACGGGGCAAAAATTACCCTTTATACAGTACTTACCTGCAGTGTTTTTTGGGGGCCTGATTTGGGGCCGAAATTCGGCCCCAGTCCCAATTGGAAATTTCCTAATATTTTCCCAATTTCTGACCCAAAATTCCCAATTATAATTAAAAAAAAAAAATCTTTGTACAAGATGTCAAAATTTTCAAGAAAGACTGAACAGAATAATAATTTCAAGAACTCTAGAGAAAGAAGCATTGTGCTTTAATTAGTATTTGAATAAATGATAGAAATCATTAAATTTCATTATAATCAATAATAAATGAAGTTTCCCAATTTTCTTGTTTTGTCGCTATTTTTCCCAATTGAAAGGGCCCCAGCCCCCAGTCCCAAATTGGTGAAAAAAACACTGACCTTTCAATGTTCTTCGTTTCTTTCATCATTTGAATTATATATAGTTTACTGATATAAGACAGATTCATTAGTTTAATAATTTAGATTTATTTGTTTGTTTACATCACATGCTCATTCTTAGACTTTTTCATATCCTGGCATTTTGTAGGGGTAGGATATTAATTATCAGGGTGACTCCATGTTTCATTCACACTCACATGACTGTGCTAAACAGATAACGCAATGTTATAGAGAATTATGATAATGAGGTAATGATGTCTTATATTATTTTTTATTTAATGTCCCTTCTAGAATATTTAACTTGAGTCATATTGGCTTTAGTAAGTAAGTTTAGCATAGGAAATTAATCATTCATCTTTGAATAGTAGAATTAGAAGAATCCACTAAAAGTAACGAATTGAGTATGTTTGGGTCTTATTTATAAATCCTCTTGTGTAGGTTTTAGAATATGCAGGCAGTATTTCAGACATAATCATAATGAATGAATCCTAGTACATTTGCTTATAAAATACATTTTTTTCAGTATCAAACAATGGAGTGTGATAAAGGAGAAGAATTTCCTGGGCAAGGAATCTAAAGTGATGAAGAATGCCCTGTTTGAGTTGTCATGGAGAGTTGTAAATGGTCAGATGAAGGTCGAGTCGGCAATCAACATCCTGGAGGATCTTTGTGTGAGTGAAGTTATTTCACAATATTTAGGGTAGGAGAGAATAAGGGTACTGTGAATTCCTTCTTTACGCTAGATCTGAATTCTTGCATTCCGCCACTTTTTATCAAATTGCTAGAATATAAAATGGTGAGCAACCTTTAGTAATTATTTCATGTAGTCAACAACTGTCAGAAAAGTAAAATCAATGATTTTAAAATCATAAATTAAAAAGATTGGGGATGCTCATCGCTATTTTACATGGATATTAATTCCCGGCTTTTAATTAGGAGTTTAAAGTATTGTGTATCCAGTGTATGTGACAATATTTATTATATTTATGTATGTGTAACATGATAGCAATGAGACAACAACTGATTCACTAACATATGGTCAAAGCTATGGGTTATTTTCTAAATGTCATGCTCTCTTTTAGGAAAATGTGAAAGAACTACCAGTGGCGATTGCAGACGTGTTCTCCGTTCTAGGTAAGGAGCTAGATGATAGACTTACAACTAGTTGAAAATCTTAAAAAGAGAAATTTCTGTAATTTAACTAAATATTGCTCATCTTGCTTGGAAATTGTGTTTATTTTATCCAGATATTGAGCTGTCTGTTTTGGAGGACATAAGTCAAAGGGACAAATTTATCTCCCTTGTCTCTGGATGTGAGGTAAGTTGGTAATGAAGTCACACAAGATTTAGGAGTAGTTCCTTGCTTCCTATGATATTTGAACTATCTGAAGAGTTGATCTTTGATCTATTTCAGAAATTTGTGGCATCATCACTACTGAAAGAGAGGCTGGATTTGGAAACCCTAGAAAGCCTTGGTTTGCTATCATCAAAGAGTCAGTTCAACCAGAAATATGTCAAAACAAAAACAAAGCTCTAGTAAGTATCGACAAGATCTAATGTTTATGGAAAGATTAAGTAATTAAAACCTTTCCAACATTTTAGCTCATCTAGCATATCATTATGACTAACATATGTATTAATTTAATATTGTTTAATGAAAAGCAGTTAGGGAGGAAAATTGACCTTGTTGACACAGCCATGCAGTCTGTTGCATGAACTGGTATCAATGATATAATCACTGTTTTGAAAAACATAATTTACTTTATTTTTTATTAGTGATCCAGTCCTAAAGTAGATTTATTTATTTTCCAGTTACAAGCAGAAGAAGTTTAATTTGTTGAGAGAAGAAAGTGAAGGATACGCTAAATTAATAGCTGAACTGAATCAGGAAATTACAGAGAAAATAACAGTGGATCAAAGTGTGGAAAATCTCAAGTCTCTGATTGGTAAATAATATAAATATTATGTGTTTGTTAAACACACACAGGACTACAAATGAACACAAGTACAAGTATCTTACCATCGTCTTTATTTCATCCATTTGAATGTACAGAGAAATAATTATTTGATTTTACTTGTGGGTCCATTTTTAAGTTTCTTTCTCAGCATTCTGTAGTCACTGAGTTAAGGATAGGGTCATCTCAGTGAAATATATACAAATCTTGACAGAGTTCACCAGTGATGGACTGTTTGATTGTTACAGGTTGCTTTGACTTGGATCCTAACCGAGTGTTGGACGTTTTGCTGGAATCGTTCGAGTGTCGGCCTCACCTGGAGAACTTTTACGTCCCGCTGTTCAAGGAGTACGTGACGGAACGCAAGACTCTCTGTCACATCCTGGGATTCAAGTTCCGCTTCTTCCAGGTAGGTATTTCATGGGAACTCTAGGTGGGGACAAAGGTTGTACGACCACTGACCATGTATAAATTACTAAAAAGGAGGTTCTTAAAATCTCTGCTGCATTAGTTAGAGAAAATTAAAACAAAATGAAGAAAGGCAAATTTCCGTTGTTGGTAATCTATTGTTTGTTTGTGTTTGCATTGCTTAGGATGAAGAAACTCCCACCAGTTTATACAAGGTGGCTGCTTTGTTGCTGCAACACAATCTAATTGATCTGGAAACTCTCTATCCACATGTAAGTATATTCCTTTAGGCTTTAAATGTAAGTAGATAAAACTGTATTTTTATAATGCAAACATTTACGTATGCAGCCTTTTTGCTTTCACTAAATGAAAACCAACGTATAACAACGTGCATCCTTATTGGCCTAATTATCCAATTATCTTGCTCAGATTATAACCTGATCACCTTCCCTCTGACCTTTTAGCTTCTCCCTGCGGATGCCAAAATCAAGGAGTATCATCAGAAGGAGGCTGACGAGGCCAAGGCGTACGTCCGTAAACTCAGCGTGGTCAATCTGGCGGAGAAATCAGAGGAAGTCAAAGAGCCGGAGGTGGTCAAGATTGACTTGGTAAGTTAACATGACATGCTTACACAACATATTGTATATAAGGTACATTTATCAAGAAGACCACGTTTTTTAAAAACTATTTTTTGTTGTTCAGTATGTGACCAATCAGAAGCTTGGGTTGTGTGAAGCCTTACTCAGCCTTGGGGTGTGGGACAGAGCGAAGGAGATCCTGGACAAGCTTCCAGAGTTCTTTGGCACCGTTCACAAGCCTATAGCCACCGGACTTTGTGCCATGGTTCATTGTATGATGGACACGCTCTACAAAAAGTAAGACTTTCTTCTGGACCTATCCTATCATTTGGTTTGAAAGTCAATGTTCATCAAAATTACTAGTGCCAGAAATACCAAAGGTTGTGGGTTCAAGTCCTTGTTGAGGATGGGTTTTCACCACATGTAGCAATTTCTTTGATACACCACTAAATATCTTTGATTTCTGATGACAATCTTAAAATGGATTACATGAACTTGCTTGTTAATTATCATTCTATCCCACTCTTCACTATTATGTTTACAATTGTTACAGTTTTCTTAGATATCTCATTCACAAAATCCATTATCACTTTCTTCTCTCATTGATAAGAATAATATGACTTTATTACTTGCAAGATATCACATGATAAAATTATTTTAGTTTAAGAAATATTTTATTCAAAAATATACATATAAGTATATAAGTGAATATGGATTGAACAGCAGGCAAAAATAGCCTATATTAGTTCTCTCCATCAGAGATGAAATGATAAATGATACATGATAAAATTGATTATTTGTAAAGGAAATATGTATTAGATATGTATCTGATGAAGGTATAAAGTGGTTAACACAATGTCATATCAAAGATCGTGAGATTCCGCTTGTAGAAATGTTGCCTTTATTACAGTAATGCAGGCTTGCCTAAAAAGATCCTGAAGGGGAAGTTGTCCGGAGACAAGAACTTGTTGAGGAATATCAGGGAAGTGGACTCCTACCGCTCGCTTCACTCGGAGGTGTTCCCAGTGATGCGTTACATCGGCCCCTACACCTCCTGTGATCCCGTGCTACTGGTCAAAATCATCCGACTCGGAAAGTGCTTCATGACCAAGGTAGTTCACAGTGTTCTCCTATCTCTTACTTATCATTAGTACGAAAACTGTGTTTAGTCTGAAGATATATGTGTAGTTACACTTTATCATTATAATGACACTAAAATGGTTACAGAATGTCCTTAGATAATGGACATTTTATAAATCCCAATTAAGTCTCCTACATGAAGTTTGGAGACTTATTATTTATATATTTTCAGAAATTTAATTAAAGATGCTTTTAAATTGGAGGTATCTTAAGTCTATCAACATGTAAAGCATTCAAATAAGTAACAAGGAATTGATTGTGGATTTCTGAGCATGCATGATGAGTTGTTCAGTGGAGATTTCTGTGTATATTCCAGAGACAGAATGGCGGTATAGCTCCAGAGGACGACGTGGCTTACTATGGATTCCTGAACATGTTGGATGAGGTCCTGTTACCAAGCATGTCCCTGCTCCCCTGTAACTGTTGCCTCTCAGAGGAGCTGTGGAGCTTCCTCAAACTCTTCCCTTATGAACTAAGGTCAGTTACCACACAAGTCTGTGGACATGTTTAGAATGTTGTACGTCATGTTGTTCTTGGACTGGGAGGGATCCTTTGATGGACTGCTGCAATGTTTTGTAGGTATCGACTGTATGGGAACTGGAAGAATGATTACAGCCAGCATCCTAAACTAGTGAGGATTCGTGCCGATTGTCTTGAGCGAGCCAAGTACCTCATGAAGTAAGACAATAGCATTCTTTTATATTTCTCACCCCTACCCACTCTAACCCTACCCCACTCTACCCCAACTCACAAGCCATACATGTACATCTGACCTCTCCCACTCTGGGTACTGTACAGGTGTACATCTTACATACCACTATATACCATCCAATTTAGAACCATTTCAAAGGAATATGTAGAGTTAAATGTACACTGTACATGTACGACTACCCTCTGAGATGAATGATTTATAGATATGTTCATTTTGATATTGTTCTGTTTTTAGACGCATCTCCAAGGAGAATGTTAAGCCATCAGGGCGACAGTTGGGAAAACTCAGCCACAGTAATCCAGGCGTCCTGTTTGAATATGTAAGTGTTATATATTAAAGGACATATCGCATGTTTTTCAATTTTCGGAATTTTTTTAATAAAATCATTCTATACTCATTAAAAATGAAGTTTATCATCGTTTACACAAAATAATCTGGCTAATTCGTTAGTTTGAAGGCGATGAAATTCAAATGTCGCGATATGCATATTTTCTCTCTCGATCTACCCGCCATTATGTGTGACGTCACATGCGACCTCGAGCGAGAAGGTGCTGTTAGCCGTCTATGTAATTGGATTAGATTTAAATGACAATTAAACTAATTATCACCTATGAAATTGTCGATAACGGGACATGATGGTGTTTTGCGTCTCCTGCGGATGTTCTAGCCGTCAAAAATGGGGATTTGGACGGTTGATTTTTAAAAAAGTTTCCCTTACGAAAGTAAGCGGAAATCATGTATCAAACAGGGGCCTATCTGTCGACGAGAGGATTTATAAATCAACATTTAATAAATATATTACTAATGGTATATTTTTGTGATATTAGTTTCCTAAACAAATCGTATTTATTTTTCAAAGAGAAAAATAGAAGTTTATGAACAGCCTGTGTACAAAACGCACGTTCATCGGAGGAAAATAACAAGGGAGAACGCCATTTTGGATATAACGCCTCGCTTCATTTGCTGTTTTCTTATTGATATTGTTAAACTATACATACATGTATGCGTGTGTTTTGTATAAATGATTTCTTCATTATAACTCACCTCTGCAGAAATTATAAGTACGGTATGTGAGATTTCTGTGAGTTTTATTTCTTGTGGGAGAAGTCAAGTTGTTGATATTGAATGTTTACGCGAGAAATAGACAAAGTTTGTTGATGTACATTTTTACGTAAATAGATAAAATACGGAGCTATGGGATCTTACAGAAAAAACAATAATTAAGGAAAACGTTTTTTTCCTGCTATATATATTTATATATACAGTGTAATATGAAGTAAAGAACCTTAGAAAGTTGTGACCAGTTACGGCCGAAGAAACAAACTTCTTATGCACCACTGTTTTACAACATTGAACAATCCGAGTCGTAAAGAACTCCCAAAAACAGAATAATTGTAGATTTTAATAAAATAAACACCTGTTACCGTTATTTTTTTTTTAGCTAAATTCCTTACTAAGTTGTGTTTACGATGTTTACACGTCGATCAATTTGATCGTTATTGCCGAGTTCATCGTTACTTCTTCGAGTATAAAATCGTTTTTTACCCGTACTGGTGGCTTAAACATGTACGACTGAATAATAAGATTCTTTTGATTTATTCAACATGAAAATAACCCATCGTACATGGTGAAAAAATGTCTCAGATTTAAAGAAGATAATGCTAATCCTACAATTTGTTTACAATCAGCTGTTCGAAGAAGGTCGCATGTGACGTCACCGTACCACGTGACACGCTATCTAATTAACGAGTTTTTATACGATCGGGGCAATGATTTAAATTGATATTATGGCTAATTACCGCTTTTATACAGTTAACAAACTGTTAGAAGTAATTAGTATATACACAAGGAAGGCAAAAAATGTAAAATGTCCCATAGTTTAGAAACATGCGATATGTCCTTTAAGAATACTATGTGCTCATCATTGCATGTCAGAATTTACTCGTGAGTTTTGATGTCTTGTTCTGTTAATATTTTCCTCTATTGTAAAGTCATGCATGCTGTCTTTAAAAGAAATTGAAATGTATCTCTGGTGATATTTTGAGCTATTTTTCTATTATCTGTCAGATATTGTTACCTCTATGGATGTTGTTCTGAGTTACATGTATTGAGATTGTGCTGTGTTACATTGGGAATTGTGCTATGTTAAAGGTGCTGTCACAGATTCAGACCCATGACAACTTTATTGGCCCAGTGGTGGACTCCCTCAAGTACCTGACGTCCCTATCGTACGACATGCTGGCCTGTATCCTTTAATGCTCAGACATACATGTATATAATGAAGTGGTTTGATGACCAGTATGTCAATAAGGGTCACTCACAGACCAAGTCTGGGACTCTTTCCTAAGCAAAATAATTACATGAATATGTTGGGGAAACATTTATCTCATGTTGACAAGATAATTTAATTTCATGGGCTGTTCTGAATATTCTCATCTGAAAGTGAACAGATAGAAACCCTATTGATAGTGAACAGCATGAAAATGAGATCACAATATCATTTAATTATAAAGAGGGAAAAATTATTACACACTTTAAATTTTATGCTTTTACCTTTAAACAGCAATGCTTAAGTACATGTAAGTGTAAATATTTTAATCAATGATTGTACATGGTCCTGTGTTCCTTTAATCAATGATTGTACATGGTCCTGTGTTCCTTTAATCAATGATTGTACATGGTCCTGTGTTCCTTTAATCAGTGATTGTACATGGTCCTGTGTTCCTTTAATCAATGATTGTACATGGTCCTGTGTTCCTTAACTGATATTAGACTGCATCATTGATGCTCTGGCCAACCCTGACAAGAGCCGGATGAAGTACGATGACACAAACATATCCAAGTGGCTCCAGAGTGAGTGGTCTTTGTAATCTCTATCTTCTCTATAATCTCTATCTTCTCTATAATCTCCATCTTCTCTATAATCTCCATCTTCTCTATAATCTCCATCTTTATCTGGTAGCAGTACACAGTATCATAAGTGAATTGAGCTTTAACAATTTAACTCTCACCCATTGGGATTGAAAAAGAATTTGGCCTCTATTTATAACAATGTTTTACTGTTAATTAGCCTTGCTCTAAATATATCAATGGAAGGTGTGAACAGAGAGAACAACGGGATAATGACCATGTATACAATAATCTCTTGTTTTAGGATTGGTTAATGTAAAAACTCTGAACAATAAAGAACTATGTAACAAAATAATATCTGTTTCTCTTGTCCTTGATAACTCCCAACAATATTTGCTTGAATTATTTGCAGGTCTGGCAAACTTTGCTGGTTGTATATGTCGAAAATACCAAGTAGACTTGGCTGGGCTGATGCAATATGTAGCAAATCAACTGAAGGCAGGGAAAAGGTATCGGATACTGATTGCATATTTTATGTGTTCTATTGGTTGTTAGAAGATTCTCCCCTTAAATATTTAAAATCAAATTCCCAACTATAAATAATATTTTCTTATTTGTTTTACACACATTCATGAAATATCTTGATGTTACATCAGTACGTGTAGTAAAGGACTAATTTTCACTCTTTGTTTGGAAGCTTTGACCTGCTACTGTTACGTGAGGTTGTCACTAAGATGGCGGGGATAGAAATCTCTGAAGAGATTACAGACGACCAGCTGAACGCCATGTCTGGTGGAGAGTTGTTACGACAGGAGGTGAGAAACAGAAAGTTTGACTTTACAGTTCTGTGGTAGTTTTGTGCTTACTCTGATCCTGCAAATATCAGAAGAGTTTAGTTTATTTTGGTGGTAGTTTCTTGTTTACTGACATATTAATTTAACTGTGCCAATATCACTGCAGTCATTTACATGTAAATGGATCCATCAATTATTACACCAAGTTTATTTTAGGTTTTACATGTTTACTTTTGGGTGGGTAATAATGTAGGTTTTACATGTGTATTTTTGGGTGGGTAATAATGTAGGTTTTACATGTGTATTTTAGGGTGGATATTTTGCTCAAGTGAGAAACACCAAGAAGTCGTCCACGAGATTAAAGGACTCACTGTTGGAGCATGACTTGGCCCTGGCCCTGTGTATTCTGATGTCTCAGCAGAGGGACGGTGTCATATACGAGGAGAGCGCAGAAAGTCACCTCAAGCTTGTAGGCAAGCTTTACGATCAGGTACAGCTCAAGCCAAAATAGTCAGCCAATTACAGTACTTATCTATTGATTTATGAGAGTCTCTGAGAGGCACCTCAAACTGTAGAAAAGGTTTTTAATCTTGTACAGAATGGACCAAAATAATCAAAATGTAGTTATATAAAATAGTGTTAAGCTATTTATATTATAAAATATTGTGAAACAAATGGATGTACGAGGAAAAAGTTTTTGTTTTGTCATTGTCATTATAATGTTTGTGCCGTGGAATTTCCTGGACTATTTCTGATTTTCTGAACTACATGTACTGTACATGTGTTGTTTGTGTGATATTGCAGTGCCAGGACACTTTGGTACAGTTTGGGAGTTTCCTCTCCATGCAGCTGAGTACGGAGGAATTTGTGAAACGTCTGCCGACCATCGACACACTGATCACCGCATACCACGTCCCGGCAGACGCCGCCTTCTTCTTATGCCGTCCTCAGTACACATATGCAATCAATGCAAGTCTTTACCTTATACTGCTTTCCTTAGTACTGTAAGTTGTGATATTATCCCACATTATGACATGTGAAGTAAATGATTATGTAAATGTGTCATTTAATGTTTTAGTCAAAATTTGATGAACTTCGCAAAACAGACAAGAACAACAAACAGTCAGGAAGTCAGTTAAAGGTATGCTTACTCTTTTGTCATAGCGACACAAAGTTCACCTGAGTTTGCTACTTTAATGAACATATATTTCTGAACGCTCTTTTTAAAGGTTTGTTCACTGTCTTTTTGTTAATCCAAGAAACAAAATATATATGTTTTTATACTTATTAGTTAACATTTGAGGGTAACTAACTTCCCTCTTGAGGGACATACATGTAGTTCACCAAACTTGATGCTTGTTACTTTTTCTGTGGTGAGGAAAAAGTGTAATTTTATACATTACTGTTAATGCGTTCTAACCTTTGTGACAGCAACAGAGATACATAGAGGCTGCTGATGAGGTGATGCAGCCCGTGGTGGAGCTGATCCGCCCGATTTACAGCCCCCGCGTTTGGGAAGACCTCAGGTAATACACCATTGACTGAATATCATAATGTAGGTCAGATTTCCTTTCCTTTACAATTCTTTTAATTTCTATAAATTTAAAAGCAGACAGTACTTGGAGGAGGAGGAAGGTTATCAATGTCATAAATTTTGAAGTCAAAAAGTCGAGATATTGATAATATTTACTCCTCAAATCTTTTACAAGTTCCACACATTGTTCACCTGTTCTTGTATAAGCCTCACCTGTTGCATCTGTGTGTGTATCTGTGTATCAGTAACTACCTATATGGCTTTATTTTTGTGTTACAGTGCTACCTTCTTTGTGACGTTCTGGTCCATGTCTATGTATGACCTGGCCGTCCCCACCACAGTGTATGACAAACAGATCCAGCAGCTGACCTCTCAGATCACAGCCATTGAGGACAACGAGGACCTGGTGGGTGTAACCTCAATGACCGTGGGTCATAGGTGATATGTCACACAACCACTGGTCATAGGTTAAAGGTCACTCAGCTGGTCAACCCTCATGTCAAGGTGGTATGGGACACCTTGTGATATCAATGTGGACAAAGGACATTTTATTCAAAATATAATCAGTGTTAATATATTCAAATCGTACAATATTTGACCATGAAATACATTTTGAGTATTTTCAGAAAGGTAAAAATTGTGAAAGCACCGGCAGGTTTCAAACTCATGACTTGTAGATCAGTAGCTGACGCTTTATCTTATTGCACTACACTGTTTGAAATAGAGAATATTTATAAGATTATGCTGAATTTTATTGTTTATTCGGAAAGAAATTTTGTCACAATATGAAAGTGTCCCATGCATTCTTAGATGAGGGTTGTCCTTCAGTGGTTTGTAAAGAGGAAAAATGATTCAGAAATAAGAAGGACTTGTAGAGGATTATCCATAGAATGTTCAATCTAAATGATATAACAGTCAGTCTTCTTTATCATTGCAAAATATAATAAAAAATGAACCCAAAGCTAAATTTATAGAAAATTGATTCAACATGTTGAGTTAAGTACAGAAAAAGTCTATCTATTGTGAACTGCTTCTTGATTTTCAGCCCCAGAGCAAGAAGAAGAAAGAGAAGGAGAGATGCAGCAGTCTGATCGCCAAGCTGAAGGACGAGATGAAGAAGCAAGGCGACCATTGCAGTCGAGTGATGGCCCGGCTCAAAGCCCAGAGGGACTCCTGGTTCATCTCACGTAAGTCCAGACATTGTTATACATGTATGTTAGTCCAGTGATGGCCCGGCTCAAAGCCCTGAGGGACTCCTGGTTCATCTCATGTAAGTCCACACATTGGTTTTATGTTGTGTTATGTCAGTCTAGTGATGGCCCAGCTCAAAGCCCAGAGGGACTCCTGGTTCATCTCATGTAAGTCTAGACAATGTTATACATATATGTTAGTTGAGTGATAGCCCAGCTCAAAGCCCAGAGTGACTTCTGGTTCATCTCATAAAAGTCCAGACATTTGTTGTATGTTGTGTTATGTCAGTCTAGTGATGTCCCTGCTCAAAGCCAAGAGGGACTCCTGGTTTATCTCATGTAAGTCCAGACATTGGGTGGACCTGTATTCTAGAATAATTCTTGTATATAGAAATAAGTAGTGATTGGTTTTAATCAAAATAAATGATTGAATAAGAGAAATGTTTTATTAAAAGATATCTGGTAAACAAGGGTAAGGAAGAGAATGTGTATGGAAGAAGTTCACTGTTTATCTTTTGTGATTGTTTTGACACAGTCTATATTTTATCATTGTGTTGACTGGGTAAATATTTATCTGTTTGACAGGGTCCACGAAGAACGAGACCATCACCCAGTTCCTTCAGCTGTGTGTGTTCCCCCGCTGTTGTTTCACCGCCTCAGATGCCGTGTACTGTGCCAAATTTATCCACATCTTACACGATCTGAAGACCCCCAACTTCTCCACACTTATCTGTTGTGATAGGGTATGTCAAACTCAGTTGATCACTGTTCAAATCTGAAACAAAGACACAAAAATTAACAGACTTGATATTGCCAACTTTATATGTAAGTGTATCATTTTGTGTTTCTGACCACTTGCACTGAGAATGTTTGTATACATGTACCATTTTGTGTTTCAGATATTCTGTGATATCACGTACACGGTGACCAACTGCACTGAGAACGAGGCTCACAGGTACGGACGATTCCTGTGTGCGTCACTGGACACCATTATGAAGTGGCACAGTAGTAAAGAGATTTATGACAAGGTACAGTACACAACAAAAACATGTAAACCGACAACAAACACAGTAGTAGTAAGGAGATTTATGACAAGGTACAGTACACAGCCAGAAACCTGGAAACAAAGCCAGAAACAAAATTACTACTACTAAAAGTAAATATTGTTTAGATTTTACTACAGAGGGTTCCACTAAATCTGATAGCGGTTAATCGAAAAATTCTGTTAATCTGATATAATATCAAAACACCGAACCATTTCTTATATATCCCTTTATATTTTTTCCTGATAATCTGATAGGAATAAATGTCATTTCCGGTTAATCTCATAGGATTGTGACTGTGTAATAATAATTTCCCACCCTCTTACACCTGTATATTCCTTTGTTTAATTGGTTGACACCCCTCTTGTGTACATAGTAACTCTCTACACGGCATTAGTTACACTTCAACGCACACAGGTTGCTCCCTTCTTTGTAAGATGAAAGCTACCGACATGTAGTTGTTCCGGATGACCGCACATAGGACTGATCTTACCTGTGTACACATTATATTGTTTGGTTATTTACCTATTGTATGTGTTAATTTCAAGCAGGACTTGCACCATTAAGAGTCAGTTAAACATGGAATTTCTGAATCTATTAGTGATTTGCTTTGGAACATTTGATATCGAGGAAATTCTGATTACTTCCAATTTTACATTGGGATAGAAAAGTTAGAAAATAAAATTCAAACAAATATCATTATGCATTATTAAGTATTTAAGAGCATTTTCTATAACAGAAAAAAAAATTCCAATAAATTTTCGTGGTGAAAAAAGTTGCTTTTCAGAAATTAGCCATTTCCTCTTATTACTTCCTGTCAAAATGGCGGCCACTTTGAAACCATTGTAATGAGAAACATTTTCTTTTGAGCATTTACAAACAAAATAAAGACTAAAATGCTATTTCATTGCTAATGCAAGGTAAATAATTTCATTTCAAACTATTGACATACAGATTATATCTTTTCATTGATAAATTATGTCTTGAAACAAGTTATATTTTATTCTATACCATATCAAAGACCACAAAAAACGCTAAATCGGTTAATCTAATAATCGGTTAATCTGATAATTTTTCTCTGACAAATTGACTATCAGATTAAGTGGAACCCTCTGTACTAGGTTTACTAAATATATCAGAAAAATAGTATCACACATTTCTCTAGTTTCAGTACATAGGTGTAATGAAATTGACTATAGAGGGTCCTTTTGTCTGTGAGACAAAGTATGGTTATTGGTGACTACTGTGGAGACACAATTGGTTGATTATTGTTGCCTGTTGTAGGAGTGTGCAGCATACCCTGGGTTTGTCACGGTGTTCAGGAAGGGCACAGACAGTGTCAATATTGCTGACCAGCTGGACTACGAAAACTACCGCCACGTCTGTCACAAGTGGCACTTCAGAATCACCAAGGTAACCACTCGTCTGTGTCTGGTCAGTGGGAATCGGAGAAAAGTCCCCGAGAGTATCCAGAAGTTCCTTAAATGATCTTGTTGCTCACCCAAAAAACTGAATAAGTGTTTCCAAAGTCAAATCAAAGGGCAGAAAAGAAGCAAACAGAAATTGATCATATAATAATGGATATTGTTATCATTCACAATTTTATGAAGATATTGTTAAATTTTGTGTGCAGAAGTGTCTGTTTGTATTATAGGTGTACTAGTCTGTATGTGTGTCTGTGTATTGTAGGCTATGGTGGCCTGTTTAGAGTCGGGGAACTACATCCAGATACGCAACGCTCTGATTGTCCTCACAAAGGTGAGAGGTTGAAAGCTTCAGGTGTTATTGAGAGAGTAAATACATTGAGGAATATGTTTGCAAATGTTTTAGCTGAACATAAAATGTACAATGTATGATCATTTTATGAACAGATCTTGCCCAACTATCCCAAGATTCAGCAGTTTGGACAAGCTTTGGAGAGAAGAGTGGACAGACTTCGACAGGACGAGAAAGGGAAACGACCTGATATATACGCCCTGGCCATGATGTAAGTCCAACAGCTGTTTGTATTTACATGCATTAGTACCATTAAGGTGTTATCTACACTTCAAAATACAGCTTATGTAGAGTATATGATTAAATACCTATGTACTGTACAAGTGTTAATGCTACTCACCTGGTTTATATGTCTTGTCTTATGTACAATACTGGACAGGCAATGTATAGCACAGGTGTAAATATTTACAGTGTACCTGTATGCAAGTTATTCATGTACATGTAGGTAACAGGACATACAAGTTCTGTTAGAGTATACCTTGTCTTTTGTTATGTAGGTACTCTGGTCAGTTGAAGGGGAAGAAGAGTATCTGGGTACAGGAGACAATGTTCCACCACAAAGAGGTAAGGATACAAACCATAGCAAAGAATCAGAGCTGTGACTCGCTGCACTGATAACTGAATAGACAGACCGAAACTTAAGCAAAAAATCAGTGGTCTGATGCACTGAACAGATACAATGTATACTGAACTACAAGGTGCCTGTCACTTCTCTCCAGTTGTTCTGTATCTTTAAATCCATGATTTAAACTGTCCACCATTACAGATGTATATAAGTACAGATATACAATGTACAAGAATCACTCTTTGACTTGTAGATGAAAGGAAATCAGAAGAAGCAGGGGGGCTCGTCCTCTAAACAAGACTCCAAGGCCAATGGTGAGACCAAGTCCTCCAAGGAGAATGGAGAAGGTAAGAATAGTCAGCATGTTGAAAAATAGTGACCAAAAGCCAGATACAGATGTAATTGAGTTCATGAAGAAAATTGTTCTTGACAATGTATTTACACAGTGAAAGAATCTAGCAAAGAGAAGAAGTCAGAGAAGAAAGAGAAGTCAGAGGGAAAGTCTAAGTCTGAAAAGAAGGACGAGGACAAGAAAGACCCTGGGTAAGTCAGGAGAGGAAAGCATGGGGTAGAGACCCTTCAGGGCTAGTAGAGATAGAGAATAGAGCATGGGGTAGAGACCATTCAGGGCTAGTAGAGGTAGGGAATAGAGCAGGGGATAGAGACCATTCAGGGCTAGTAGAGATAGAGAATAGAGTGGGGGTAGAGACCATTCAGGCTAGTAGAGATAAAGCAGGGAATACAGAAATAGAACAGGGGCTAAAGAACATTCAACTCTTGCAGAAATAGACAGAGTAGAGATATTAAACAAAGAAATAAAAACTGGAAGTAGAGAGAAAGGGAAAAGGGACAATTTCAGCTTTTGTAGAGTAGAGAATAGAAAAAGTTAAAATGGGGAATAGAAACAGTTAAGCAGAGATAAGGGATAGAGAGCCAGCAGTAGGTAGAAAAGGAAATAGAGTTCAAACTCTTGTACAGATACAGTGTACATGTATATTAGGAGATAAAGAAAATTCAGCTTGTGTAGAAATATTTCACTTTCTCTGTATACTTCTTGGTTTATCAACTGGTTGTTATCTCCTGTAGAACAAAGAAAAGTTCCAAAGACAAATCAAAAGATAAAGAAAAATCAAAAGAGGAGAAATCTCACAAGGAGGACAAGTCGTCCACCCACAAAGAGAAGGCGATAAAGCGGGAGGTGGAGGAGGACGGGGAGAGGGGCCAGAACAAGGAGAACAAACGCTCCAAGGAGGAGGCTGCCGACAAGGTAAGGGGGGAGGGGACTACTGGACAGTTATCAGTGGAAGGGGAGAGTGGGGGGTTAGAACAAGGAGAACAAAAGCTCCAAGGAGGGGGCCGCTGACAAGGTCAGTGGGAGGGGGAAATATAAGGGAGGGTAGGGTAGATGGGGTGGGGGGGGGGGGGCAAAAAGGGGGAACAAACACCCCGAGGGGGGGGCTGCAGACAAGGACTACTGGACAGTTTTTAGTGGGGATGGAAGGGGGAGAGAACTAGGAGAACAAACTCGAGGGGGGAAGGAAAAGAGAGAATAGATATCAGTGGAGGAGAGGACAGATTTCATTGGGAGAGGGGACATGTCAGTGGCATAGGGGGGCATATATCGGTGGGAGTAGGGGACAGCTATCAGTGGGAGAGAAGACAGATATCAGTGGGAGGAGGGGACAGATATCAGTGGGAGGAGGGGACAGATATCTGTGGGGTAGCAACAGATATCTGTAATAGGAGGAGGGGACAGATATTAGTGGGAGGAGGGGACAAATATCAGTGGGAGTGGGGATAGGTGTCAGTGGGAGGAGAGGACAGAATTCAGTGGGAGGAGGAGACAAATATCAGTGGAAGTGGGGATAGGTGTCAGTGGGAGGAGGGGACAGATATCTTGGGGAGGAGGGGACAGATATCTTGGGGAGGGGACAGATAACAGTGGGAAAGTAGGCAAATGTCAGTGGGTGAGGGGAAAGATATCTGTGGGAGAGGGAACAGATCAGTTGGAGGAGGGGACATATCTGTAGGGTTGGAGACAGATGTCAGTGGGATAGGGGACAGATATCAGTGGGAGTAGGGGACAGCGCTCAGTTTTACAAAAGAAAACAAAATGCTCATTTATATATGATTATAGGAATTGAAACAGTTGTGAAAACTGTTATATATGTATATTATTTTTGCGCAAAGAAGCATTCTATAACATTCCAAATATTTAAGACTTTATTGAACCGGTAAGTTTTTTAATATAATGCAGCCCTGGAAGGTAATCAGGTAGAAGTTATAATGAGCACCTTTGACATAGTTACATACTTTTGTGAAGTTTTTCTGGCATGGTTTCACCGGGAGGTTTATGTTGACTTATTTTGAAAATTCTTTTCAGGTTGAGGTAAAAATTCGAGTCAAAGACGAAGCCCAGGAGTGGACAGAAAGAGATGTCAGGGACATAAGGGAAGGTCACGACTACAGCCATGGTGACTTCAAGGTGAAAGAGGAGAAGCTGGAGAAGATCAAGATCAAAAGGACACACAGTCCGTCGGAGGGCAAGGACAGGGATCACAAGGACCACCGTTTGGAGCGGGCGTCCAGCATCGGCTCCCAGGAAAGTCGCGGCTCGTGGCGAAGTCCTGAACGGGCGGCCAAGTTGCACGAGGACAGAGGTCTGTATAACCATACAGCAGTAGATTAAATAAGTACATGTCAAGTATAGAGTGGAATGTGGTACTTTGAAATCATTCAATTTCTAGGGGACTAATAATTATCGATAATAAATTTATCACAGGTATGGGTAAATTATTATGTGGAATAGTTTTTATGGGAAATTAATAAAGACTATGTTTCATAATTAATTGAAGATAAAAATTTGTTGAGGAAAATTTTTTGATTAGGGGTCCTCAAATCATCCACAAATTCTAATGATAAATACAGATAAAGATTGACTCTTCAAGTTATTCTTTATACATGTATTAAAAGCTGTCTTCAAAGAGGCTTTTGTGATAGGATTCTCATACAACTTTGATGTTTGTTTTCAGATACAAAACGTCGAAAAGTGGAAAGTGCTTCAGCTTCGGGGTCAAAGGTTAGTATGATGGAGGTCAACTCGTAATAATGGTGTCTTGTGTTGAGCTGAGAGCAGTGCACCCTGGAAAGAAGGCTAGCTGTGTGTGGAAACGTCCGTATTAATCCCTTGTCAGTTTTTAAGTTTTTAGGGTTTATGCCTGCCATGCATCAGATTGGGTAGAGAGCCGGATTAGAAGAGAATTGAGATATTGATGTCGGAAGATCATTGCTGATGAATCCTGAGAATCCTGTTGATGAGGAGATGGAAATGTTTGTTGTATTTATCCTGTGATCTGAGTGAAATGTATTAGATGTAGAAGGACTGAAATATTTATATTGGTGAGGAGAAAGTATGAAGAAAGTTAAAATATGAAAAGACTTATATGAGTTTAAAGAAATCTTAGCATTAAGGTCAGCCAATTATTTGGGACCAAGGTTGTCCATACTGGTGTCTAATGCAGTTTGTTCCACCAACCTTGATCATCTTCTTGCATTCAATCTTGTTTTGTCTTTAATGTGGGGGAAAGGAGCGTATGCCGCAAAATTTGTTGTCTGTTTGGTTGTCCTGGCTTGTAGCGATATCAAATTCCAATGTTTGTTAAGAAGCCAGAAGATAAGCATTCATTGTCCTGATTTTTCACAAGTTCAAAGCCAACTTCAACAAATGAATACATATTGATTCTGTATGCAGGGAGTTTCTAGAGATGAGGTCTCATTCTAGATAAGGATGCCATACATCTTGACCAGATAACCCTTTACCTTTAAAATCTTGTCTAAAAAGTCAAAAATATAGGATTGCCACTTCAGTTGAAAGTTCCAGTCACTGCAATCCATATCCACAGCTATAGAGAAATGGTGGTGCTATTTACTGTCATGAAGCTTACCAGTTAACCTTTGCCAATGTCTTCCTGCTGAGCTTAAGCCAGTCCTCTCATCCATCTTTTTCGAAGCTGTTTCAATCCTCGGAGGATTTGTAGTTACAGAGGAAAAGAAGTCCCAGCCTTGTAAATGATACTCAAGTTCTCCTCTTCGTATAATTTTAACCTTCCACGATGTACAGTCACTGTTAATAAAAGAGGATATATAGTCCTAGTCTTGCAAATACACTCACCTCGACGCCGTCCTCTCACAACAGAAGAGATCTACCCCACTGTCTACTTCTCTATTTGTCTGAAGAACGAACCACAGCGATTCTAGACCAAGCAGAGTTCAACATTCCAGCCAGTGCATGTGTGATGTCCAGATTGTGATGTGCCATATCTATTGATTGGAGAAATATTTTTGATTCAACTGGAATCTGATCATAATATTGTGTTGTGATAAATTTGGAATTCATGTTCGTAACTATGCATTATGAACGGGCTTTATTCTGAAATTTCAGTGCTATAAAGAAAGAGAAGTTTAACCGTGAAATCCATAGTGAAAATCCAGAGCTGAAGAATGCAGTTAAAATTTTTAAATGTTAATGGTGCTGTGTGTAATGTGTGGTGTGATATCTAAGAAATAGATCTGTTGAATCTTCATCTCTACAAATTAGATCTCAGTGCATACAAAATCCACATTTTATATTTGAATTTTAAGATTTTTGTTAAAATATTTTTTTTAACTTTGACTTTGTAAAGATTTTACGTTTGTCCATAGTAAAGATTTTAAGGTCATCCTGGGTCTTTATGTTAATACTTCCTAATTCATACTTCATAGCCAATGTAGATTTCTCATTTATTTGATGGCAGCAAAGAAACAGTAATATAATCATATGAACATGATAAATGTTGTAATACTCTTTGATGGAACTGAATACGGTATGCTTCCTAGGGAAATCAGCAGAAATACAAGTTTAAAACATTTGAAATACCACGTATAACTCAAGCTGAAATATCATACACTATGTTTTCAAAGATGTACTTGGTAAAGAAAAATATTTTCATATGCCTCTGTGATGAATCAGTGTTTTGATAAGTTCTGGTTTTTTGTTTACCTGTATAACAAGGATATGTTATGATCATGTTTTAATATTGTTGTAAATGTTTTAGTTCAGAATTTCATCTTGTCAAATGTTAATGATGTTTTTGTATTAAAAAAAATGTTTTTTCATAAAATGAATTTGTTGAAGTTAAAACAAAGTGTTAGAATATTTCCCTTTCTTTCATGTTCTTAACAGGATTATTACAAATACATGTAGCAATTTTTTTTAAAAGAAAGCAACATGTTTTATACATTTATTTCTCTTCTGTAAAAGATCATGATCTGCATTGTATTTCTTGAAGTGATGTATTCTTGGGAAAATCAGGAGATGTGGGTATACCAATCTGGACAAGCAGGAAATATGTATTATTTACAATATCTAAACAATTTCCTCATTTTAAGTTTCGAAAATTAATTGTAAAATTCAAGGAGTGTTCTTTTAGAAATACTACTTTTAGAAAATATTATAAACTAATGTAATGGTTTTTTTTGGAAAAAAAAATGTGGATGTGCTACAGACCAATGTTTTCAGAGTGGGTTGTTGTGTGATGAGGGGGTAGGGATTGGGGGTGGGCTGATTGTAGTGGCAGCATGAGGCGTCTGTGGTGGCCCCAGGTGACCGATGGTGCCAGGAGACACCTGGCTGAATTGTTCTGATTTCTTTTTCTTCTTCACCAGGACCGTGATCACAGCGAGACTCGGGAACGCCCCAGAAAGGTGAGTGGTTAGTGCACAGCACAAGAATACAGCAATAGGCAAGGCCAAAAAAAAGAAATGAATTGATTCTCAGGCACAGCCGCATTGATTTATTTTATTGCTATATTGCAATTCTGCAATGAAATAAAAATAAAATACCTGCCTGGCTCATTATGTTTTAAACTTTTTTGGCCCGAGAACCAATACATTAATTTTTTTGCTGAAATAAAGGCTTGCTGTAACTAGTCATGCATCGATGAATGCACTCTGTTTCCTTCTATAGTGTACATTAACAGGAATCATGGGCTACAGGTTTTTTTTTTTACCCATGAACCAAAATGTGGCTCAAGACGAGGCGATTTTGGTTCATTTGGTCTGACAAAATGTGTTGGCAAAGATTCCTGTCAGTAAATGTTTTCTGCTCACTTGAGCCGAGCTTTTCCGATCAAAATTTGATCGCTGTCATCATCATAAAATTTAGAATTTCATCTTTTTCTAGAACTACTGGATCAATTTTAACCAAACATGGCACAAAACATCCTTGGAGGAAGGGAATTTAAGTTTGTTAAATTAGGGGTTTTGTCCTCTGAAGTACTGAAAATTTGTTGGCAAATAATCACCCCAGGGGTAGAATGGGGTGATAAATTCTTTTGTAGGAATAAAAGGAGAAAAATCTTCTAAATTCTTCTCTGAAACCATTCGGCCAAAAAAGTTGAAACTTGTTTGGAAGCATCCTTAGGTAGTCTTAATTCAAGTTGGTGGGGTCCAAAATTGGGAGTTAAATTAAATGAAGAAAAATCTTCTCAAAAAATCATTTGGCAAGGAAAGTTAAAACTTGTGTCGAAGCACTTGTGTCCTCTTATGATGTAGATTAAGTTTTGTCAAATCATGATTCCTGAGGGTATGTTGGGGCCACTATGAGGAGTTAATTTTTTTTTTTACTTAAATATGAATAGAAGAAAACCTTGGAAAATCTTCTTAAAACCATTTGGCCAGAAAAATTGAAACTTGTGTGGAAAATATTGTTTGGGGGGGGGGGGGGGGGGGGCTGTAGAAATATTAAGACTGAAATTAATATGAAACCAATCTATCATAAGTTTAAAGTTTCTTTTGTACCATAACACTTCTGGACAGAGATGAGTCAAATTTCACAAAAGAAAATTCTTAAAATATGTATGGGAGCCATGATTTTATTTTACTAATACACATATTGAAGCATTAATTTCTGCACAGTACATGCTCAGAGTTGGTAAATGTAATGATTGATTTTGTGATTGAAACGATTGCCTGTATTACACAGAGTCCGTCAAACGAGAGAGAGCGGGAGAGAAAGGACAGGAAGAGAACCAGTTTGGTAAGACAGCCCAAATTTATTGTGCTCTTTTTTCAGCATCTTCAACAATCACAACTTCTCGGGCCTTTCTAGCAGAGCTCGAAAAACACCTCGAATGTATTAACATCACCGTTAAAATTTTGTACAAAATGGAGTCACTTCCTATCAATTTAAGTATCAGCTGGACAGCCTTGTATGTCTCTTCTGTGGTATATTGAATCAAGTCCAACTTACATCTCAACAGATCATAAAATGTGTTGTATTTATATTAAGTATTACGATAAGGGGGGTTGTCATGGACGCCTATGTAATACATTCGAGGTGTTTTTCCGAGCTCTGCCGGAAAGGCCCAAGAAGTTGTGATTACATCTTATGATTATTTGATATTCCAGGAAATATCTTTTGATCTTTAAAAATAAATAACAGTAATTTTGAATGCTTTAAGAATTACCGGTAATGCAAGAAGATATATTGTTTAGAATTGCCAGCAACTTTTCTTGATAAATTGAACATCTTGAACTGAAGAAGTCCAGCAGTCTTTTGTAAATTCTAGAGTAATTAGTAATACATGGCCTCCTAATGGTAAATGATAACTTTTTGTTTCTTCATTGTATAGGATTACGCAGACGACAGATGTGAGGTAGAGGTCAAACGACGAAGGAGTGCCGAGCCCCAACACAGTGAGTCTTGTACTGTAACAAAGTCAAATTCTGTGCCATAATCATAGCATCAACAGGATTAACACTGGGCTTCACATCCTTGTATAAAGATAATTTAATTCAGTCAGTTATAAAAATATGTTATATAAATTGTCCTTGTTTCCTTCATATGAAAACATTGTACATACCTACCACTGGTCTCGGCTTCCTTGTATAAATGTACATAATATTTTTAACAAGTCAGTTATGAAAATAGAAACAAGAATTGTCAGACAATGTATCCATGGTGTATGTGGTTTACATTCATTAAAAGTTCATCAAATGGTTGTTTGAAATCTGGACTCTTTTGAACAGGTCATTCCAGTTCTAGAATCAACGGAGATTCTGACAAAATGAGCAAGAGAGAACAGTCACGGGACAGGGTGGATGGCCATGCAAAGGTCAGAGGTCACAACATTCTGTAGATGAACTTGGAAGTCTCTACATATTCACTAAAAGGGTGAAGAGAAATCTACATCCTAATTAAGGCTCTCATTAAGCAAAGTCTCTACTTCCTCAAACAAGCCTTACAGAAATTCAAATGTCTCTACATCTTTATTAAAGTTAAGTAGTGAAATCTCTATATTTTCACTAAAAATGTATATAGAAGTCTTTACAACCTCTCTAAAGCAGAGCAGAGAAATCATTTCTTTCTCACTAAAATGTTTAAAACAGTCTTTACATCCTCTCTAAAACTGTTTAGAGAAGTTTGTACATCCTCTCTCAAGCTGCATAGAGAAGTTTCTACATCCTCACTATTTACAGCCGATATTTCTACATCCTAATTAAAGCTTAGTGTAAAGTCTACATCACTAAATATTGTTAGAAAAGTATACTTTTACGCTAAAACTGTGCAGGGAAATATCTACGTCCTCTCAGAAGCTTTATAATGTAGAGACATCTCTACATATTCTCTAAAGCTGTGTAGACATATCTATACATCTTAAACATCCTTGACATAAATTGTGTACAGGGTTATTTTTGCCCTGTGCAATTTTCACCCTTCTACACTTGCAAACACTTTCGCCCCATCTTGAATTCGCCCAGACACAGTTGTGTTTAAAGAGAGACATTGGAATTCGCCCACTGACAGCGAGGGCGAAATGGGTGAAAATAAAACGGGGGGCGAATATTTCCCTGTATACAGTATGTTACAATAAACAACTGAGCATGTAGTTTATATGTTTTACAGGAGGAGGCTGCAGAAGACGGTCCACACAAGAGCAAGTCTAAGGAGAAGAGTAAAAACAAGGACAAGACACGCGACAAGTATCCTTGACAACCATCTATTAACTTATTTCTATAAAACATTTTAGTGGAAGTCAAGATTCACTAAAAACATGGAATCTTATAACAGATGTACTGTAAACTGAAACCAAGGGAATATTTAAGCAAAAAAAAAAAATATATTGGTTTTAATCTGAGACTTTTAATCAAAGCGAAAAAAAACAAAAGTTTAACAGAAGTTAAATTTGGGATAAAAAAATATTATGAATTTCTTTTAAAGAAACAGTGATTGATCAAATGCTTCAAATGTTGCGGTATTGATGATACAGCCATAACCATGTCATCATACAGGAGACCTGTAGTAAGAGGGCAGGGTTTTCTTTAACTGTGACAAGATCTAGTTCCTCCAAAAAGAGCAAGAAGTGAAGTCCAGTGTGGAGCATAGCTAGAGCAGTGCTAGAGTTACAGACAATGTACTCTGACCCGCCATACGCCACACTGTGGTCTGTACCAGACACAGTGGGGGCGGGTCCATCCATTTTATACAACTGAGAGTTGTGTATTTGTTATTATGTCTGAAACAGACGGAAAGTCTTATAAAAATGTTTTTATGTAAAAAGTGAAGAACAACTGTATACATGTTGATAAAAAAACTGCAACAGCAAATGTTTGGTGTCGTGTTGTTATTATGGCCTGCCATGTATAAAGGCCAGAACGGTGTAGTGTTTTCACATCTGTCCTCATTCATCCTTTTGTCTTCTTTACACTGTATGTTGAGCTCAACAATTTCAAAGAAAATTTGGACAGTTTCTTTAAAATTGTTTAGCTTACTGCACAGTGTAAAGCGGAGGTAATTTACAAATACAAAAAAGTCAAATTAACCAGAAATGTAGAACTCCCATCACCATCTCTGACTGGTTCAAAAATACCCGGGACATTTTCTTTCCATGATGCAGAACATTAGGTTGGGCATTGATGCTTACTATAAATGTTCTCATAAGATCAAATTATATTATTTGGCCAGTTTTCTTTCTGTGAAGAACTTAAACTTCTTAATTTTGAGCTCCCCTCATTTTGTGAAACGGGTGATGTCGACCAGAGTTGCATTGATGATGCGTGATTTCATTAAACCTGTCTGTTTTCAACCAATAACTCCCAAACGAATGGTTTAAGGAGCAGGCCTCAGGATCATGAAGCAATTTCAGACTTGAGTAAAAATTTCAGTCAGTCATAAAATGATTGTTTTTCATAAAATGACGATTGAAATTTGTAATTAACAACGTTGTATCAAGACAATTTTAATTGCATTTCAATTTTGCCAGCGTTTTCAATCAATAGACTTTAAGACAGTGTACAATTTTGGACTTGAGTCTAAGATTGCTTCATGATCCTGGGGCCTGGTCTCATTCCAAAACGCCTGTTAAATTTTAACCAAACTTGCAGGAATATTTAATGTATATGGGGATACGTAATCCAGTCATGAAGGATATTGTACGAGACCTGTATTTTCCGGATGAATGAAGCTATGAAAGTCGGGGGTATGACCGCCACATGCATCGTGCATGCTTCGCCTCGGATACTGTGTGTGACCTTTTATCCTCCATGCACTCACCCTCGCAACCAGTTTGTGATTGACGCAGTTTTTGACTGTCAGTCAGTTGGTTGGGGTGTTTTTTTTTTGTCGGCGCAACTACTCTAAACCCATTTAATAGAATTTCAAAAAACGAAATGTGTATATTCACGGGAAAATCCCGATCCCATTATTTCTCCAGTATGAGGGAAATCAAAGCTGTTTATATTTGCAATGGAGGTGGAGTTCTAATTCGGCTCCCAGTTAGGAAGTAAATCTTCTTAAAATATATAATATTTATTAATATGACTTGCAGATTGTTACCATTTACCAAAATATTTCTAAAAAGTGAATATAATATCCTTATGGTTATATGAACATCGCATTACTTTATGAACACTCATTTCACACATTAGGACAATGATTCCGCAATCCCCCACTCCCGGCATTAGAACGTGATTTAAACGTCATTATATAATGTCTGATGCAGGTGTTGTAGAAGCAAGATTATAAGTTCAGTGTCTGAAAAAAATCTTAGTTTAGTTTCTATCAAGAACCTCCACCACCCCCCCCCCCCCCCCCCCAAAACCTAAATAATTGTGCGATGAAAAAAAATGATTCAAACTCGATTATTGTACTTATAGTATTTATTACATTACAAATAACATTTTGTTCGATTCATCATCTAAAGAAACCTCTTTTTAAATCAATAATGTAAAGTACCGTGTACAAAATGGACCTTGGGATGAATGAACTTTTTATGGTCTGTAGTCTTTACACCACTCAAAATTTAGTGTTGTTTTTTCGTACATCGATCCTTGGTTTTTAGTTCATGAACTAGTATATAAACAGTTTTGAATGAAAATGTTAAATGGATCGAATACTTTTTTTTTAAAGTATAGGTGTACACTCAATCTCCACAAACATGGCAAACACTGTGATGGAAATATAACAAGAACGGATTTATTTACATTTGTACACCGTAATTTTTCAAAAACTTCATATTTTCGTATGAACAATAAAACACATGTATGTAGAAATCAGGTGAAAATTCGATATTTGGCTTAGTGGTGTGTGCTTTACAATGTCTCATCACAGGAGTCGGCAATATTGTGTGGTCTCATTAAATTTTCAATATTGAACTGATATCAGCAGAACGAGATTCCCATGCAGGTGCACTCAACCTTTGGGTTAAAATGCAGTATATAGCAGTATAACGGTATATTTAACCCTTTTAAAAAAACGCCTCTACATTTTTTTTAAAAATTTTTTTTATTTATACCTTCTGCAAATGCAATGGCATTAAATACGAATATTTTACCGGAACATCTTTACTTGTATAGACAGGTTCTCTCCTTTAGTGTTTTGTTACATCCGGAGGAGGAGCAATGGCGTGTTGACACATACATTATGCTGTAATTACTGATCTTAATTGTCCATAGATTTGTTAATTAACCTAAGAATGGAATCGATTCGAACGCCAAAGGTATATTTATTGCATCGATATGTTTATTTATGTCTGTCAAATACTGCTGAATCATGCAACACGTACCGCTTACCATGTGTCTGCTATAATCAGAGAGAAACAATATATGCTTTGTATGAACATGTGTCATTGGTTCTATATATACATCGGTACAAAACGGAAAAGGGATTTAATGTCAGACAGAAGTTAACGTTACACTAGAATGGTCTGAAATGTACCCAGTATTTTTCAAGGATACTGAAGTCATTTGAACTACATTGTAATCTCATTACCTGATGAGGTTCTTCTTTTTCTTCCTTTAATTCGCATACCACCGTCTGGTGTATTGTCGCGAACAAAATTGTACATCTTGTTTGAAACTTTCAAAAACAAATCAAAATTCACACATTTGAATCTGATTTTAAAGTCATAATTATTGGCCTGTATATGATGGGCATAATCCTTGAGGAAAACTGTTAATTTAATCTCATTATCCATTGTACATATAGTACCTCTCCATTCCAATGAGTAAAGAGTAATTGTGGCCAGACATTAGAACAGTTAGACCCAATGTTAATGATGAAAATGGGGATCTGGAGGTGAACAACACTCTTTGAATTTAAAACAAGTTGCACTATTTTTGACAAATCGGGATCTGTCCATCATTTTTGATTTAGTGTATTTTCCGGTGTTCTAGTGGAGGACTTGAACTACATTACCAGAATGATAGGGTTTGTAAGCTTATAAATACAATATTTATAAGATTAATTTTGAGATCTGCCCTATGTAATTTTAGGCCAAAGATGGCCCCCTTTTCATATTTGTATGTATAAGGATCACACACCTTACCTGTATAGAAAGTCCTGTTAAAAACAAAAGTCTTGGGACAATTGAACACCCTCTGATGCAACCTTCTCTTGTTACTGTTTTTCTTCGATGCAGCTTGGTATGGCATCAAAGAGCAAGGCATATTCAGGATAAAATTCTGTTGAACTAAATGTCAGTTCTACCTTTCACATTGATAGAATTTTATAAAAGCCTGGCTCTACAGATACATTGCCAGTAAGATTTGATAATCTGCAATAATCTACAATGAACTATTACTTGTCCAGAACTGAAATTTTGTGTATTATCAATTGGTTTGTTAACGTCATGCACAAAGAAATGAAATAATAATCATCACCCAAATCCAAAGTGATGCTTCATGTTATGGGGTTATGCTTTTTAATTTAATGATTGGCAAATGATCGGATTTTATCTGATAAGTGAGAACGGATTTTTCATGTCTTTTCAAGTCTAGCACTTGTTATGACATGTAATTAATTAAAGCAAGGTTGTGGATGGTGTCGCAGAATTTTTACAATTCAATTTGGCCTGGGACCTGTGACACCCTACCCTATATTAACATATCCTAATGATATTCTTTCAGAGAAGTCTCTGGTTGGTTGTATTTTTTAGATGTAGAATATATCAGTATACTGCTTCATAATCATAATTCACCTCCTTTTGGACACAAGTTTATAAAGTGCTGTTAAAGTAGATGATGTTGCCATACCAGGACTTCTGGTTTTTGAAACTGGAGTTATCTTTCTTCTTCAAGAGAAAAACATTTGAGGATTAAAGATGAAGGATTATGATGGTTGCAAGATGATTTAAAGGCGCAATTGAAATTGGAGATAGATTACAAACTTCAAGGGTTTGTGATTTTATCGGACACAGTTGTTGAAGATGACACTCTGGGGACACTTCTTACAGACTTCCTGCTTGTGTACTACTTAATTGTACACTGATGTACTAGAGCTTCACGAGAATGAAATCAACCAGTATATATGTTCTCTATTCATGACCTAGTTTTCTTACTATTTTATTTGTGTTGAGTAACAGTTTTTGTAATCTTAGGTAGTAAGTTATCTCTATAGACTAATATAAAGTGTCTTTCAATTGTCTTGTTTGATGTGAATTTTTAAACCTTATTAAAATTACCATTGAAAAGTTTTCTGCAATATAAATAAAATTATTTCAGAGACACTTAACCCAAGACATGTAGAATTTTAGAGAAGAGAAAATGAAAACTTTAAAAATTTTCAATAACTTTCAAAGAGGTGAAAATAAATGGAATTAAATTTACTTAATTATTCAGGTTGTCAGTTTAAAATATATTATCCGGGGTAGATAGTGCAGTAAAAGAAACAAATGGACTGGAGGACTATCATAGAAATATTGGCCCTATAGAGGCTAGTAGAGGGCAGTGATGACAAGAATGGCTCTGAGGGTAGTCATAGGAGGAATGCCCAAACAGGGAGGTAGAGAGCTGTGTTGAAAATGGGCCTTGAGGGCATTCATATGAAGAATGGCCCTAGAGGGCAGTGGAGAGCTGTGTTGAAAAAATGGCCTCTAAGGGCAGTTACAGCTATGCAAACAGTGTATCAGTGGAATGTATTTGATATCAAAGAATTGTTATGCTATGTTACACTCTTCATATCAACTCTGATATAATCCAAGAAGAGATAAAATAAGATTTTAAAATTGCTTTGTAAGGAATACATGTACCTCAAACTTCAGAGAATAGAAGCTAGACTGTGAAATCTTGATCATGGACTCTGGAGGAGGTTGGCAGTGCAGGCTTTATTCTGAAAACTGTTGATCAAGGAGGCTGGGTTGTCAACAAATTGCCCTCCAGATATGCTTTAAAATTTTACACAAAGTCAATGTCAGGGGCGGTAATGAGGATAAGCTCCCATTATCTATAAAATGCTACCAAAAAGCTTGCGTCTCAAACAGCCTTTGACAATGTGCATTATTAATTTAATATACATCGATAAAATGAAAACTGATCATATCAAGTGTACACCACAGTGTCCAAGAGAATCAACTTTTAAACTCCTCAACGTTTTGAGTCAATCAAGGGAAGAAATTACAGTAAGCAACACATACATGTACAGAAGATGTTTAGAATGTCAAGTGACCAAAATTTCTATTAATATGTTTAATTAAAAAAGTCCTTGGTTAAGAGACCAAAATAATGTGGGAAAATTACTGACTGAATTTTAGTGCAATTCTTTTAAAAGTCACGCAGTATTTCAATGTATCATAACATGGGGGCAAAGTTTGATGAATAATTGACTGTCAGATTTCAATAAAGATACTGATGTTGATGGCGGTCTATATTCATATAGTCCCCTGATGAATTCAACACTTCTCACGTTAAGACCGGTTAATTCCACCACCGATAATCTCGCACATCTATCACTTGTTTCCTCCTGAGACTGCATATGACAGCCATAATTTTTTAGCAGATTATTATTTAATTGGTTAATTCATTGCATGACAGAACGTGCTAAACATATGTTAATAGAACACTATAGAGTGGTACAGGAATGGTTTTTCTGATTATTTCACATACTGTGTGCTTAATATTGGAATTTGAATCTTCAAGTGTTTTAAACTGACAGGGTATTAATCTGAATTCTATTAACTCCTTATATGGTCATAAATGGCAATCAATGTCTATAAGTGGGAAAAACATATCAATTTCCATTTTCCAATTAGTTTTCATACAAAAATGGTTTGAAGTGAGTTGAATGTTAATGATTGCAAAATATTTTTGAGATGTTGACTGAAATGATACAGTATTTTTCTTTGTTGGTGATCCATTGCCTGGTATTTGGTTATATGTGATTGGCAGATTGTATGTACACAGAGGCCAACTTTACATCAACTCTTGAGATGTATAAGGGTTGGATAAACACTGAGTGCTGGGTATATTTTGCTTGTTGCTTTGGTCAGCTCTCTATCTGCTGCTGGGAAAGTCCTCATCTGTTACAGACATGCAAACAACCCATTATTCTGGCTAATATCAGTTTATGGTCCTAGCTTCAAAGTGATAGCAAGAGGAAGAAGTAAATATGCATAACAATTAAGTTAGATTTAGGAAAATCTGTAAAATCAATGTTGAAGACGATTTGAAGAACTTGGCAGTCTGTCTGTGTGTCGGTTTTTATCACGCCTACACTACGGTCTTTGCTTGTAACAAATGACTTCATTGCTTGGTTCCAATAAATTGATTCTAACATAAAGTGACATCTCTAAAGAAACCATTCAGGGACCGGGTCCAAAAAGTGTCTAACCACCTCAAAACACTTTGTCCTGATGCGGCCCTCGTTATCGTTTCTTGGCATCAGAAATCAATATGGAGTGTCCTGTTTTCCGGAGATTATGACATGATTGTATGTACTCTGGTAGACCCTGTTTCTCGGGCCTTCCAGTCCAGCTCATCTGCCAGATGGACGCTATAATGCTATATTTAATATCAAAACAGATTCTGAAGTAATGTATGCCTGATCTTCTCCTGTATATGATATATGAGGGGCTGTGTAATCTGATACAGGGATCAGACTGTAGGATACTGTGACAAATTGTATTAGCATGGCTGTATTAGGATATTATGTCCATGCTTGATGAGAAATATCATATAACATGGGAGCTGTACTGGAGAATGATGTCTGTACACATCATGATGTCCTTGCATGCACTTCACACAAAAAAGTAAATCGCAAAAAAAGATACATGTATATCTAATATAAAATCAAACATCTTTGAGGGTAGGGAGGAAGGAGACTTTTGTCATACTAGGAGATGGAGAAGGCTCAAGTTTAAACACTTAGTCTTTATATCAGGTTTACCCATTTCTTTTTATAGAAATCCAAATCCCATGTTTGGGATATACTCGTTTTCAGGATGCTCATCTTTAGGAAATCTATTTTGAGCAAAATAATGTAGTCTGACTTAACATGAAACTAATACATGTATATTGTTTTGTTTTGTTTTTTTGGGGGGGAGGGATCCACCAGATGCATAAAGCTTTTTCATATGGTGGTTTTAAAATCCCACTGACCAGTTTGATTGTGATGTAGAAAATAATTTATATGTACATGTATATTATAAAGAATTTGTAGATATGTTAGAGTTATAATTTTCAGATAATGCTTGGGTGATAATCTATTGTAAAACTCGGAATATTTAAGCCAGGGAATTTCCCTTGTCAATGAGTGCTGACTGCTGGTGCACTGAAGATGAATCCATATGCATATATTATCATGGAGAAGCTACTGTAGTAATTATTCAATTAATTATTCATGGATTGTATTGGTCTGTATGAAATTCCAGCACAGGGTTCTTGTATCAGCATGTCCCCTGTCTGTTACACCCCCCTGGAGAGAGATTTCTCTGTGTGGCTGGGGATTTCATTAGCAGGTATTGATGGAGACTTCAGTAATCAGAGGTTATTTCACTGATTCAATAGGTCATCACAGCTACATGTCTTTATACAGCTGGATGTCGAGTGGAAGCTTATGAGGAATTAATCAGGGACTAAGATTAACTCTTGGGACACACCGGTCACTTTATCTGGACCACAACTCTACTGAGGGAGATCAGAAGGCTGACGGTAAATCTTGGACATGTGACCAATATCACATCTAGATTGAAATCTTAAACTACAATAACTGTAATTATATCTACTAAGGTTGTGAGCAAATATGGAACAAGTCAATCTTTAATTTGGAGGAAAAGTGAAAAAGGCTACAAATTTTGGTGTTTATACCGGTAGTTGTGTAAAGTAGTTGGGACTTGAGGCTGTGATACAGAGCTTGGTGTTTCTAATTGATTGGGCGTCACAGAGGAGATTCCACAGATTGGTCTCTTCTTCTCACGGACAGCCTCACAGAGCGGGGTTCTGACTCGGATAGTACTCTGGTGAAGGAGGTACTTGGGCCTGTGCTGGTATTATAGTGCATGCAGTCAATAATTCAGGATATCAGTGTATGGTGCAGCTCCATACAGAAATACTGTTACAGTGCAGTTCATTTAATGCTTCAAACTGCTTTGATCTTGCAGTGACTTATATGAATTAGGCACTCTTAGGAATTTGTGTTGGAAGGGGGAAAAAAAAAATCAACAAAAAGCCAACATGCAATCAATATTCTGGTGAGTGAAGCAATAGTTGTATGAGGAGCTAATAGAGACGCAGGTTGTCGGTCCATCACGGGAAGTACACTTATAGAGGTAGAGAGGCAACGGATCGACAATATCCCAAACGTCGTCAATATCCCAAACATCGTCAATATCTCAAACGTGGTCAGTATCCCAAACATTGTAACTGTTTGTGCCTGACTGGGGGCCGTCTTGATGAGTGTACTGGAATGGACCCAGGACAGACTGGATGACTTGGAGTGTTTTGCTCACTACTTGTTTCAAGACATGGGAAATATACTAGACCTTAATCTTTTGAGGGAGGACTCAATTAACAAACAGGTATAGAGGAACACTTTTTGTTGACTGTATAGTGGTACCAATTTTACAGTTTTTAAATAAATGAATGCAGCCCTTGAATACATGTATAATGTGCAGTCCAAAGTTACTGGCGATTGTTTTCTATTGGGGAAGGTTAAAGCATTATTGACATATTCTTTTTAGATAAATATGCATTACTATTGATGTGGCGTCTAATGTCAATTGCTGGAGATTAATGTGTGTTGTTTGTATTCTGTGCTACAGTGATATGGAGAAAGGTCTATTTTTTATTCTATTCAGACTTGTTGTTATAAAAACATTTCACAATATAAAGGCCAAAAAATATGGGGAAAAATCAATAAGATCATTTTTCAATTTCTAATGAATTTTAAGTTGCTGTGGTTGACAAACTATCTATATCATATGTTTTACTGGTATTCTTTGATTTAGAATTGTAACATGAATTCTAAGCACCATTGATTGTGTTGTGCAGGATTTGCCACAAGGAGCAATCGGTTTGGCTTTTGATATTTCATTGTTGTTAAAGTTTGGAAATTTCTCCAAATAGTTTATGTCACATCCAAGAAATTATATAAAATTTTACTGTAAACAGTATGTAAAATCGGGGAACAATGTTAACAAGCTTTAATAGAATGATGGTTATTTCTTGGAATTGTTCAGTATCTGGACTCAAAGCAGACAAGTTTGTATTTGAAAAAAAAAAATGCTAGCCAAAATAGAAGGCACAGTATCAACAAATTACATATACATGGACTTCTGGTCTCAATTAAGGTAGCATTGAAAAGGTGTTACAAAATTCCAAGAGGACATATACATGTATTAGCATTTACAATAAATGATACTATCTCTCTCTTATTCAGTGAATACATTGAACAAATCTTGTCCAAACATCACTGTGTTCCTAAAAAAGTGCTGAGTTCTTTAAAATAACCCAGCATTTTGTTTATTCTGTTAAAATGTACAGATTGATTAAAATACAAGCTGCAACTAATACTTATTCTCTTAACTCCATCATGATATGATGAAAATAAAGATTCATCAAGATACAGTCTTAAAAACTTTCGGGGGGGGGGGGGGGGGGGGGTCATAAAAGCTGGTTACATTGGTTAAATGATTTTTACAGCTCTAATTACCCTGTAACTTTGTGTTGGACAGGTTGGTTTAGTTATATGATTTTTACACCTGTAGTAACTCTGTGACTTTGTCTTTAATAGGTAGATAATGTGAAGATGGTGGAGAGGTTTCGGACCCGACACCCGGCCATAGGGACGCTCTACCTGACTACCACACACCTGATCTTTGTGGACAGCGCTGGCAAGAGGGAAACCTGGGTGAGTAGCTGCTGGGGTCAGAAATGGGGAGGGGGCAGTAAACACAGGTGAGTTTACTGTATAGATATTGGGTCATTAGCCGCTGGGGTCAGACTTGGGGATAGGCAATAAACACAGGTGAGTTAATTGTATAGATATTGGGTCTGTAGCTGCTGGGGTCAGAGTGGGGCAGTAATTACATGAGTTACCTGTATATGGTAATAAGAAGCTACCTGTATATACTAAGTATATTGGGTCTGTAGCTGTTAGGTTCAGAGTAACAACGTGAGTTACCTTTGTATATGTTGGGTCAGTAATTACCTAAGGTTTGATTGGGTCAGTAGCTACTTAGGTTTAGATGAGGTAATATTTACTATAAGTACTTGTTTGGCCAGGAGCTCCTTTTGGTTAGATAATGGTGGTATTTATAATTATACATATAAGTTACCTGCAAGTTTCATGCACACTATTACCTGTAAGGTGAGGACCCAGCGCAATGCTGCATACCTGTATACTGCCTCAGGACTCGCTGTTATCCTAGCTAGCTGTTACAATTAATAATGTAACCTTGTATTGTAATGCTGATTCGACTGTGCAGATTCCATTGGAAACTTTTTTAATCTGACAATGGAGATTGAAGTATATTGTTATCTAGGGAATACCTGCTGGTTATTAATTGATCAGAATTTACTGTGTCTATTAATTGATCAGAATTTACTGTGTCTGCCACGATCAACAAATACACACTCTATAATGCGACACACACAAGTCAAGTCTGTCATTGTCATGATTTTGATGAGTTGATAATTCCTCAAAATCCTTTTTGATGTCACGTAAAGCTTGGACTTTTTGCATCTGAGCAATTGCGATAACTCAATAGAATGGGGAGAACAAAAGTCAGAGAACAAACCCCTGGAAGGACCCAAGGGGCTACATTCTATAGACCACCATTACAATATTACCAAGTTCACAATCAATAATCTAAGCTCTTTAGCAAACCTTTTTAATAAGAAAGTATTGGTGCATTTGCAAAGACATTTTCAATTGATTACATTTGTGCTCCAGAGACTGCCTTGTTTCCATTACTAATGTAAAACTCCATTTGAGTGATTGAAATGGTTATTTTCCTAGAACTTTGATTTATGGCAAATATTGAAAGATTTTTGTCCACCTAGTTCTATCAGGAAAGGGTTATTGAATCAGACATCAAGTCCATTAACATTCTGTGGATTAAAGATAATTATATCGTGAGTAGTCTGTAGTAAATAGTGTGTTTTTGTTGAGGTCATTTTGATTTATTTTATGAAGTCATCTGCATTCCCCTTGAGTCAGTTAATAATCATTGGTAAAATAGCCTGCTGGTTAGTGAAAACTGAAATTAATATATCATGGTAGTTTATCTTTTAGACGATTCATCGCTGCATAACAGTGCCTATTGCAGTTGCAATTATTACTGATGCACATTACTCTTTCAGACATCACTGCTGCATTTGTACTATGCTTTAGCAAAATCACTATTGAGCAATTCTCAGTGACAAGCATAGGATAATTTCACAGTTTAAAGCAAAAGATTTCCCTCTGTTGAATCATAGGGTTATTTACTTAGAAAAAAAAGCAGAGGGATTGAAGAATAGGCTAATGCACTTATTAGTATATGGAAACAGTCAGATTGGAGCATAGGATAATTCACTGGGAGAAGCATAGGATAATTTACTGGGGAAAGCATAGGATAATTCGTTGGGTGAAGCATAGGATAATTCACTCTAGGTGAAGCTAAGGATAATTCACTAGGGGAAGCATAAGATAATACAATATAGGTGAAGCATAGAATAATATACTCTGTGTTGAAGCATAGGGCAGTTCACTAGGGGAAGCATAAGATAATACACTATAGGTGAAGCATAGAATAATATACTCTGTGTTGAAGCAAAGGGTAATTCACTAGGGGAAGCATAAGATAATACACTATAGGTGAAACATA
>WFKH01011581.1:70787935-70799202 GCA_016163765.1 Magallana hongkongensis | reverse complement strand
CCACTGTAGTACACAGACCATCCCAACTGTACTGTACAACCACTGTACAACCCAACTATTAATGTATAGGAGACTATCTTAGCCACAGTACAACACAAACTATCCAAATACAACCATCAACTCCTTCACCAGTAAAAAGTCACCCATGTGGTTGATTCAATTCCTAAATCCTTCTGCTGATTCAGATCTTACCGTCAATACACAGTGCCTATTCTATAGTCACTTCTTTATTATATTTAAATAATCATTATAGTCACTTCTTAATAATATATATTTTATAGAGGCACTTCTTATTATACTTGTCATTTAACATATAATATCTATTAGTCTCTGCAAAAAATACTTCTCTTATAATACTTGTTAATAGATGTAGTACTTGATTCATGGAGTCACTTCTTATAATACCTGTCAACATTACCTATGATTTGGAGTTACTACTTACACCTTATGTGTATTTCTTTTTTTATCCAAAAACTACACTGAACCAAGCACACACCTTTTGTTGATTAACCTTCACAGCTAATTCTGACAATCGTTTTACATGACAATTAAATTAAAACATTTGTTCCCTTAAATACAGCAGACACTCATTTGTCCAGAGATAACTCGGCACGGTAATGTTGTACTGAGAGAGAGAAAGAGGGGTGAAGTTTAACTCATACTGACCTTGGCGAGACTGTATCAGTGACTAGCAGGTCTTACACAGGTACAAGCTTATTTCGACCGGGACAAAGTCAGTACACAAACAAACAGTGGTCAAGTAGCTACTCTCATGCAGCACATGGACCTTCAGCCCTCACTAGTTTAAATCCCATAAGTGACCTGAGAAATATCTACCCTTAATTCCAAGCAAAACACTGTCATAGGCTGATGGCTGGGTGGGCTATGAAGTTAAATGACATGAAAACGACAAATAAAAATAAAACGGAAAACCAGTAATTTAAACAAGTAAAGGTCCACCCATCTAAACCCTAGAGAATGAAAGTTAATATAAAAATATTTACAATTTAAACAAACAAGAAGATTTACATGTACAACTAAAATTGTACTGGACTGGATTTCCCAAATCAAATTTCAGCATTAGTCTTACAATTTTTTTTACGAACTAGTACAGGTACTCTTTATATTAGATCAAAGCATTTGAAGAGAACCCAGTGGATTGAGTGGCCTTAACTTGTCTGGGTGTCTGAGTCTGTGAGAGTGGTCAATGACCCTGCCTTTATCCCCCTGGGATCAACCCCCCCCCCCCCCCCCCCCCCCCCCCCCCCCACCCCACATACACACCACACTTTGATCCCCCCACTCAGCAACCACCCACCCCCTGGTAACAAAACAACCAACATGGAGCAGGTAATATCATCAGCGGGCCGACTGTAACTGAGCACCAAACACCTACATGTAGCCGAGAGAGGCGGCTTCACATCCACACAAAAAGGCAATTACATGAAACAGACTGTCAGAGTTCTGGAATGCCAGGCATGCTTGTCAACAGGTTTTTTATGTTTCTTTTTCCATTTGAATACCGAAGCCAGCTATTTATAGAACACAGCAAGGTCCCCCTGCACTGCGTTGTTTACAACTACTTTCACTTTCACACAAGGAAATGTATTCACTTCCTCTCTCACTGTTTGGGAGAACTTGTGCCTTGCACACAAGTTCACATATCGGAGATTGGGGCTATGTTAGCTATTATCTGACATAGGCAAAATCACCTCCCCGGAAAACCATTAGAATAATAGTCCATAATAGTCCATTAGCTGACAGTGAAATCAGGGCTTGGGTTTGTTTCTCCTTCAAAATAACTTCCTTCTAGCGAGTCAAAAAATGACCGTCCCTCCATAAAAACACAATAAAGAGGAGCAATAAATAGGAACAGATCGTCGTCAATCTAACGACGGCCAACATCAATGTACCGGCATGTACAAGCTGATATTCAATCTCCCTTCATTTCACAAAAAATTTGTCATTTTGAACATTTCTACGTATACTCTAAAAATTCCATTTTAATAAAAAGCATTTCATCTGTCAAATTACTACTGTAAATTGATCAGATAATTTGTTGATATTTGTCGATATTCAATTATACTTTCATATCTGACATTTGTCATATTACAACTTACCGGTGTCAAAAAGGTACATCAAAATACATACAGGTAAGTAAAAACTAATCAACTCTCACAACAGGTATAAAGATAAGTAATGATCCATCGAGAGGAGACATATTAGCTGACCAAGAAGAGGCCAACAGTGAGGATATCATAGCGAGTGGTAATGAAGACTCGCACCTCTGACTGGTTACTGTCTGGTCACGCCTCACTGATCCCTACATACATCTAACATCATCGTAAAACAAAAGCCTTACGTCACAGGAAGGACTGCTCTCTCTGAAACTATTACCTTAATATACCTCCAAGTTCTGTTTGTCAACAAATGCTCAGTTCATGGCTTACTACTTACAATCAATAACAATGTGGGATTTTACATGTAATAACATAGGTAGGATGGGACTACAAAGAAAAACAAAGATAGACAAGGGACCAGCAGAAGGGCCACCAAATGGCAGGGAACCCATAAAGGGCCAAAGGCAGGCACACAATAATGGGCCAAAGGCAGGCACACAATAAAGGGCCAAAGGCAGGCACACAGTAAAGGTCCACCATAAGGCAGGCACACAGTAAAGGTCTGCCATAAGGGCAATGACAATTTACAATAAATTATTAGATTCAGATTATTCCCACAACCAGCGATGCCAAATCTATTTTATGCTGACAGTGAATATCAAATTTAGAATGAATTAATCTGTACTAATAAATTAATATGTAAAGTAATTGCTATATAAAGTTAAGAATGTGAGCGTGTTCCAATTGAATTAGATTAGAAGTCATTAATTCTAGTGCTGGATTCCATTAACTCTACAATACCAGGAAAAATATTCCTAATGTGACTGCTGTCATCAGGATTATCTGGGGGGTTTTAAACTAAATATACAGCTGTACTGAAGAGTTCAATAAAAACATTATAACATTTACCAAATCCAAAACAAACACACAAAAAGTAACAACAACATCTAGTTTTCTAAAAATAATAATAATAACGTAATTCATCCTAAACAATTATTTCAGAAAATGAAATTAACAAGAAGTTTGCGATGTTTGGTGAACCATATTTGTCAGCTGTCACCAGCATCTCAAGATCGGCTTGGATATAATAAATCATTAGGCGGACTGTCCTCTATAGCTAGTATCTACCGAAACATCGACGACGTGGCTCACAAGTCTAATTCATTCCATGTTCAGAACAAAAAACAGAGCTGTTAATTTAAATTAAATCTGGACGTTTTAATTATCATGCATGGAATGTGTTAATTAGTTCTTCTGATTTCCATTACACATTCGAGAAGAGTTCTGATTCCAGATACTGTATACATCAATCTCCATGCTATTGTTTTGATTGCTGAGGACAGATGAACTACAACATAACTCAGTACCAAAAGTCAGCTCATGCCTTACCAAGATTCCTCTTATTCACAAAACAAAAGAAACATGCATTATACCAAAGCATTCCCTATAAATCCAAAGAAAAAAGATCCAAAAAAAAAATTAATACAAACAAGAAACCACGATAGATGGCCGGACTGAGAAGCAAAGTGTGATACAAGTCAGGTCTGTTTGTGGAGAAATTATTCCGAGGGCATTTTTTAACTGAACTACTTGTGTGTCTAAAAGTAAAAGGTACGTTTTATTTATATGCTAGTAATTTAATATCCATGTCAAAGGTCCATGAGTAAAAACTGATTTCTCTTTTAGATACATACTATTGATACTAACAAAAGATGGTAACCTTAACCTTTAAAGGAAATAGATTTCGTTTTCACTTCAAAAACTGAGATACCAGGTAGACCATAAGGGCTTTTTCGAAGTAAACTGCGTAATTATTTACACATTAGAATAGAGTGCTTAAGTGTCATAGGTCAGCCTCACCTGGAAATATATAAACATCAGAAAATGTATGAAAGATCTCAAAATCACAGTTTGTCTCCTTATTCGATTATGTGTTGTGTTTGCTTTGCAATCCGGCCGACTAATATTAGAAATGACTGACGGATATATGTGTGTGTGCACATTAATTACTTTATGGAATTAGCATTAATTTAGGTCTGTTAATGAAGATGATCAACTCAAAGTGAATGGGTTTCCATCAGTCATCAGTGGTTATTAAAGAAACTGAAAGTGGAAAATGAAAATAACAAATACACGAGAATAAACTTACTGTTGTGTCCATGACATCGGCAGAAAACTGGCAAAATAAAACACATCATTTTATCAGAAATGCTTTGATTTATCTTCCTTCACTAGCTAGCTAAGACGGTAAAAATATTGGTCCTTTTACACAGCAGGAAAGATTTTCAGAAAGTAAACTTATGCTACAGGAACCTCTACTTTTGGTCTAATAATCTTAAATTGAGGCTTCAGATAGAAAGGACACAATAAAGAGCTTCTATCTGATAGGCAGATGTACCCCCAATCTCAATCGGCAGGCTTAATTTCTGTGATTTCTATTGAATGAAGACTCTCTGTATGCCAGGTGATGTCTTAGGTGGGATAAACAATACACAAAAGCAGGGCGCCTATCGAGTGGAACTGACAGATTGCAGGCGTAATATCTTGACTCGTCATCAGCAGTGGACTCGAGGGGGCTCAGCCCTCGGTCAACATGACAGGTGGTGCTCGGCTTTAACCAGAGACTCTATCTCATGCCATCAATAGAGACGCTACCACCCTCCCCACAATCAAGACATTAATACAGAATTCTTAAACTTTTAATAGCATTTTTTCACAACTTTTTAAAAAAAATTTTTGGAGTTCAGTCTTTCATTCTCAATCTTAAGTTCATATCATCTGTCAGTTTCCATCCTTTTCTGCTCTACTTAATTTTCAATATTTGAATTACTGAGGGAAATTATTTTCCAAACTTTAATAGCCCTGAGCATAATGTAATGTGCGTTTATTCTTCACTGCCCTGTTTTATCATGACCTTGATAAAGATACATGCATTGACATAGGAATGTTGCACCCCCTCCACCCTTTAGTATGGCAGTTGTCTGTAACCCTGACTCACTCTAAGGAACACTAGTCAGTAAGTATCTGTGGGTTTTTCACTTGATTTACAATGGCTGCACTATTATTACAATGGCTGTACTACTCTTAAGAGACTCCTCCTAATTATGGAGCATACTCTTATCTATATGAAGAGCACATTTTCAGAAAATGGTTCTATGTATCATATTTATAATTGTCTAATGTGCCCCATGATTAGGAGGGAGAGAGTCAGCCAAGGGTTCTACTTACCTCATTTTCAGAGGTAATTCACATCCCATCACAGAACCATCTAGTGCATATTGTATTAGACCATCGGTCTTGTGTCAGCATAGACAGTACTTGGGAAATTTATATTCATTTCATAATTATCACCACCACCAATAAATAATTAACACTGTACCAAACACAGCCTGAAAACAGGTCCTTCTTAATAAGAAAATTGGAGTTTCTTAATCACTGTTAATTAAGATAAAAATACAAGACACTAACAAGCTGCAATAATTCTCCAATTTTGTTTATCTGACCCCTCAACCCCCATCCCCCCACCCCCGCCCCCCCTCCACCCACCCACCCCCCATCCCCCCCCCCCCCCCCCCAAAAAAAATTTTAAAATGGGGATGGCTCTGCTTTGATGATTATATTCTTGGTCCTTTTCGTTTCTGTATTTTCCATTTTCACATAATTTTGCAAAATCAGTTATTGAAAATTTTTCAAATAGTATCTGACATGTAATATGACAATTGGTTAAGACATAGTCTTTTTGACTAATCACTATCATTTATAATCTGTTTGCATGATGACGTCCATTAAAATATTCAATAAATTAACTACAACATACAGGTGCAGCATTTACTAGGAAAACCAGACGGTTTTTTTTAAACTTAATTTTCAAAAAATTTGAACTAGAAAAAAATTATCAAAATTTTAATCAAATTAGGGAAACCCAGTATCACTGTAAATAAACCAAATAAAAGTGACCGAAAAAGTAATCATTTTCAAGTAATTTGTTATGATTAATTGAATTTAATCCTACCTCTTCCTATAATATTTAAAATATCCTTCTCTTTAATACTTTGAAAATGATAAATAAAATACCTCAAATTAAATTCTCTAGATAAATAACAATTACTTTATTTTGAAAGATTTTTGGAGAAATTAAATACTTAATAGGTAAAAAATCTTTTTACAACTAAGGGCCAAATGGTGGACTTTTCCTGCCCAAATTATCTCCTCCGCTGTATCAATTAAATCACTGTAATCACTATGATGCTACCTTAATTAACCAATGTACTCATGTTCCATCATTTAATAACCATGTAAGAATAACCAGAATACCTATATAATTTCAGATACATCTACATGTAATAATGGTGCACCAATTTTATGTGTAAACAGGGGTTTATTGGGACTAGACAGTGTAACTCCAATGATGAACATCCACATTTCCTATTCCACAGCTAAAGACATTTGTGTTTTAGGCAAGTTTAGCAAGAATTCATTGAGGACAAAATAATCAGTGACAAAGATATTGATTCATAATAAATGCATTGCACCTATATGTTACGGTGAGGTAAATAGCCCACATACCTATGACTTGACATTACTAATTTTAAATACCTCAGGTAGTACTCATACCTGTTATGCGATCAACTGGAACAACCAGGTAATCATCTCTAATAATCACTGATCAAGTGTTAGAGATTAGCAGCAGTGAAATTTATCTACAAGTCCCTCAGCGTATGTATTACATGGGTCACTCTGTCTTTATGACAGACTAAGGAAGGGGTCCTAACTTTACATTCAGTTGACAAGGACTATAGGGCTGTAAACTTTGACTGACATTTAAACTCCACTCACTTAATATAAAATGTTAATGTTATTTCAACAAAAGACCTCAATGGGTGGGACAGCAGGCATTGCCTATAGAAGTCCTCTTCAATATTTCCTTGACTTCAGATACTCTTAAATTTCCCCCATGCTGAGGCCTGAAGTTCTAAAACTCAGATTGAGCATAATCTATCTTACACAGTAGACAATATCTTACAATGAACAATCCTGTCAGAGTGACTCTTCTTATGCCTGCTGTTATCAGGTCTCTGTGAATCAATGAGACGATCCCCCTCCTGTCCACACAGAGCTGCAGCTACTGGGGGTGGGTGGAGGGGCGTGTACTGGGAATGTGTGGGTGAGAGCAGAGTGCTTGATGAACATTGACACTGCTCTGAAGTTGTTTACAACAATTCCAAAACACTGGGGGTGTTAGTGGGTAGGAATATTTTGCTTATTATAGTTATATCAAATTAAGATTTTTTTGGCTCATTCTACCTAACAAAGAATCGAATTGGAACCAAAGCCATCCCAATATTTCTGACATTTTGATTTGGAGGACAAATTATATTAACTACTCTAAAATAAGGCAATCCCACTGAAAATTAACTCGGTATTGCAGAAAATTAGCTGGACAAATTCAATGTGTACTTTTACACACAGTTCCTCCGTGTGAGTCAACTTTGCTTTGTTACTTAAAAGCTTTAGTGTCAAGCGTTTAAATATAGCTTAAACAGTCATGAAACACTTGACAATGCCTTTTCCTTTCAAACTGATATTTAGTTTTATAACAATCAATTTCTTCTATTCTGTTAATGACCTGCCATATGTTTGAGTCTGCAAGTGGATGCTCTGCTCCCAATTGACTTAATAAACTTAAACGGCATTTAATTCCCCCCAATTCTCTGCAGGGCATACCCCAAGTCCTTCTGATCCACTTATTAACAAATATGTGTACCCCTAAATGTCACCGAGGCAATGAAGATGAACATTGTCCATAAACTCAAATAGAACAGTTCATCCATATTTTTCTGTTCCCCTTAAACCTCCCAACCAAATGACACATTTTAATAGTGTGTAGAGAGAAAAAAAATGGCTAGCTAGTTTATAATGGAAGATCTACGTGACATTTTAACTGATCACCAAGTGGATTATGAACCTCTTAACAAACTTAAGAAATACTGCTCTGCCATTGTTAAAGTAGAAAAAAGAACGAAGTGAAATGAGAGAATTTAAAGTACTGTACTGCTCTTATTTTTCAGCAAAAGACTTAGGATAAACAGCTTTTAATCCAATCTACAAAATTCTAAATAGGCAGTCAATTTTCTGTCTAAACATGTTATAAGGCTGATCAAGATTAAATACTTTGGCCTTTCAGTCTGTATGTCAATAAATAATATTGAGGTATTCTGACAAGGAAAATATCGTCTGCTGTGAGAAGAGTCTCCTCAAAAGACTAAGTCAGCTTTAAGGAAAAAACTAATAAAATACCTTGCCAAATTGTCCTTGCAAAATGTAGTAAAGAATGAAAATTAAAATTTTTTTTTCTGAATTTTCTGCAGCATATTGTTAATAACCCCTACAGTGTACTTGTTAATGTACTGACTGTGTTAAGAAGCACAAGAAATGTGCATAGACATTACTGGTCATGAAAAAATATCATCAAGTATTGTATAAGTAACAACTTCAAATATCTGTTCAATACTTCATATATTGCTTGTCCTTAGACAACTTACATTGTTTGTGTAAGGAACAGAATGCTGCTGGGTTTATTAATGCTTACATGTTTTATATCTTTATATTTTTATGATATTGTTTAATTTTTTTATTTGTTTTATACCTGACAAAACTAATATGTCAGTTATCTAAATTCATACATATAAATACTAAAAATTGTATAACCACTCTTATCTTATTTATTTATTTCTTTATTTATCAAGAAAGAAGTTATTTGCTCTTTCGATTAATATGCACGTTTTAAACATTTGATGAGCATGGTGAGCCTCAGAAATAAAAGTTTTGGGAAGAGTAACCAGGTCTTTGAGGTTAAACGAATCAAATTAAAAACAAAAACTAGCAAAATGCAATCAATGTCAAGGGAATACAAAAAACGCTTACAGCTCTAAAGATTTTCCAGGCCCCTGTCAGACGGAATTTCTTCTCTGGGGGCGATTTGACCATCCATCCCGAATACACAACGTTAGCTATCTTGTTCATTTTTCACTTTCTTTCCGGCTCCCTGATTCCAACATTTATCCCGATGACAATATCCAATATAAGACCATGTTTACGTATCAACTAATCATTTCATCTCATCATCTTTTTCAAGAAGATACAGGAAGTGTACAAATATTGTTTTTCTGCCAAACTCAATAATGGCTTCTTAGTAGTGCCCGGAAATGATTCGTGTTTGTAACGAGCGTTTTGATTGGACGCCAACATTTCTCACTGTCAAATGAAAAATTTTTTTTTATTAGATACCGAAAGAGAAAATAGACAAGTGCTGTCTAGAGAAACAGAAACGGGAATGGTAGCAACAGTAAGTTAACTTTTGTCACGTAATATAGAAATTAATTGTTGATATTCAAACTCCAGAACAATTTCAACGTCTTCATCAAAGTGTTGACTGAAACTGTCAAAACCTCAAAACGTTTCACTGGCTCAGTAAGTTACCTTGTTAGTACTGTGGTACCTTGTTTTATCTGTTTTTAGAAGGATTTTTGAAATTGTATGAGAATGGTCTTTTATTTTGAATACATTTATATTTCACCTAAATTAAGTCATTTATCCAAAACCCACTGAGCTGTCTAATTTCAATGAAGACCCAGGGAAAGAAGAAATAGCCTGTGTAAGGAGATGGGAGAAATAATGATGCCGGACCAGGCTGGGTTTCTAACCTGGGCCTCCTGAATCTCTAGTCAGGGGCTCTACCTACTGAGCTATCTAGTGCCAGCGATCAAACTGGTGTGACCATCACAATTATCCCATTATATGTATCAGTTATGGCTGAGGTAGAAAACTAAGAATTTTTCTAAATCTGCAGGACTTTATAGATGTCATTTGCCTATATATCTGTTTCCTGTGTCTCCCAGCTAGGGACAAGAAATAAAATGAAACTTCTGAAATCTGGCTGGCAGTGGGATTCAACTTTCTCTGTGTAGTAGTTCCAAAGATATACATGTATTTGCATCCTGACACATTTTGCTTTTTTTATCCAATATTCATAAAAACCTCAGGGTCCAACAAAAATTGTATGAAAACAACCATAAAAAATCTTAAGATATTTCTTTCGAATTGCCCCCATCTCCATCTTGTTAGGTTGAAGGATGCATCTAAAAATAAGAATAAAAAAATACCTAGAATAGATAATGTTTGAAAATTGTGCAAGGTGTCCTGATTTGATTTGAACATATTTTATTGTGTAAATTACACAAAAGGATTGAAAACAAGTTCTTACAACTTACATCTTCCTCTCCTAATGATAATATATACAATTGTCATAGTGATATTACATGTTACTTGTAGTTGTTGACTTTATAACAGTAATATTCATAATAGTCTAGTCAATATACAAAATGACCTCAAGAAAATTGCTACAAAAGGTTTTATTGCTTTAAGTTATACTACAATACAGTCTAAACAACATATTAAAAATATACAAAAATATAATTTGCGGAAGACGTAAAAAAGTGGGTCTTTTTGTAACCACGAACCGTAAAAATCAACTTTTTATTTATGCTGCGATTCGTCCTCCATACACAGAAAATATGACGTCATGATGACACAAGATGTGAAAATTTAGTCATTATTAGTTAAGAAAGACATTTAAAACTGCAATAATCATATATGTCACATAAATACATTTATATGGGGGTCTCTTAATGTTTCCTTATGTTTATTTGATGCTAGGTGAAAGTATAAAATAACATGAATTCAAGCCAAGTAGGGAGACTCGTTAAATCAAAACAATCGTTCATTGCCCGATTTCAGATATTTGCCAGCAGAAATACATTCTCAAAAATCTTAAATCAAAAATATATAGAGCAAATATCCAAAATCAAATGTTCTTACTTAGGAGGCAGTCGCCTTCATTCGTTTGGAAAAATAATCTATGGTGAGCCATAACGGGATTTTTTTTTTTTTTTTTTTTGCTTTCTATACGCATAAAAGGTAAAACTACTATCCAGGCGACTTTTAAAATCTGGTTTTGATTTCATTTTTTTTTTAATAAAAAAAAAATTATGATTTCTCAGAGGAGAATTAAAACATTATTTTAGGTGATATTCTAAATTTGCAATATAATTTTTAAGAATCAAAGTACAGATTCTGAATCAAAAAAGG
>WFKH01011581.1:70769318-70785414 GCA_016163765.1 Magallana hongkongensis | reverse complement strand
ACTAGACTATAAATATGCATTTACAAAGTAATTGCGAATATATAGTAAATAATGTTGATATACACAGTGTAAAAAGCAATAACAAAAAGGAAATTAATTATATAGGTGTCCTGAGAACTTCCAACTGTTAGATTTTCCCATTATGAATGTCTTGTAGAAATTTGTTTTCACTCATGTCATAATATCTAAGAAAAAGAGAGGACATGCCAATGAAGAAATCTTGGATTTGTTTCCATTTTGGATTTCTTTTTTCTTCATTGATGGGTATGCTTAAATTTTTTTGAAATAAAAAGTGATGGAAAAAAAACCTAGGACAGAATTTAGATGTTAATATCCCTACATGTATGCATATTAGCTTCTGAGAGTTTGTTTAAACCAATATTATCATCAGCACACATTTGCCAAACCTACCAAGTACCATTGACAACTGTATTCAAGATCAAAACCTTTATACAAGCAGTCAATCACACACTGCTTTATCATAACCACAGGGTCTACAATAATTCTTTGATTTTCTAATGATGACAATATCTATTATCTATACAGTGTATAAGGTATTGATGTCTTTCCACTTCCCCACTTTACCATGTAAACATCTACAATATGCCAATGAAAATTTGCTCTTTTTCGTGTCATATATATCATTTTACTTCAATATTACGAAACCATATTAATCTTAATCCTCAGGAAAGTGTTCAGGAAATTATACTTTGTGAAATTAATGGCAATTGATCCTCTAATTGGTTTGATATAATGATAAATTATGACGAGACAACTCACGAGGCAGTGGATCTCGGTTAATTATCACACGGTCAGCTGACACCTGACAGACCAATCTACAAACACCTTCCTAAAGAAGAAAAGGTTTTGTTATAATCTTAAATTGGCTATTAGTTACAGTAGAAAATTATGTTTTTGCTAGTGTTAGAAAGACTCAAAGAAATGTTGCAGATAGAGAGGTTTTTGGGTGGACAGTTGTGGTAATTAAATAAAGGTGGTATAATTGACACACCGTGTTAGACATTGATGAAAGGGAGATAATTTGGTGCTCTACATGGATTTCTTCAGTGGCAATCTTGTGTCAGTGAGGTTTGTTTGAAATTCATCAATACATTAAAGCTTAATAGATGTATATAGTCAATTTCAATATACTGAGGATAAAAATGTCATCACACTGATCCAGGCATTTGATATCATAATTAAATTTAATGCACTGGTTTTTGTTTGTATAATTTTGCAAATGCTGCAGATATTATACTATGCAGTTGCTGCATATTGCGGATGCAGTATTTGTTTTCTATCATAGTGAAATAAATTTATGCTTTACCTGCATGTGATTTTCATGCAGCCAAAGAATTTTTACAATAGTGGACTTTTACCCTAAAGCTTTTGTTTAACTGGACTATTTGCCCTACAGTAAAAAAAAATAATTATGAACCATTTGCTGAAGGGCTGTAATAGAAATATTTTCTCACATATTCCTCCAATAAATCTATAGAATGCAGCATGGATTTGCTCGACTGTGAGAACTTAATCAGGTTTAATCGTGTCCTTTTAAATTTACCACACTTGGTTGGCCACCAGTGTAGTACATCCGAGTAAATAGTAAACGCTGGTTGTGTACCGAGTCTCACTCTCACTCTCAGCACCAACTCACTGCCGAGTCTGACAGTTCGGCCCCCTTCCCCTCCCTTTAGTACCATAGGATACCTGTGACAAGTAGGAGGGAGACTTTCACTCTACAGGTAACATTCGCCGTTTGTTTTGACTGACTAATGACTGTGCACCTGTACAGGTTTTTACCTGGAGCTGTGTATTGTAATAGTGTGTATTCAGCTGACTGTTACTGCTGTACATACTCAAGTTGCTGTGCTGCAAAAACTGTCAAAGATGGAAGGAATATAACCTGTAACAGTTTATAAATTAATGAAAATTTAATGAGGTGTTCTGTACATGTTGCCTTACAAAGGCAGACATTCGTGAAATTTCACACCGCATTGAAACACCTTCCATTGTTTGTGACTCTGTGGGAGGAAGTACAAACATTGGTCTTCTTTGATAAACAAGCTACGGTTTGTTATTGGAGCTAATTGTTTGAAGTGTAAACTGGACGCTAACTTAGGACCAGGTATGTGAGTTTTATGATGACCCCAGGCCATGGGTCCATTGTGATCTACAAGTATTTGGTTCATTTGTTTATCAGAAGTGCATCAGGTAGCGAGGGGCTGGAAATTCCTGGACACCTGTCTCAGGTTTCTACCTGGTGTACATACCTGGTTTACATGACGTGGTTGTGGAATCTGATTAGGTGTATGAAAACTTTTCTCGCAATATTTATATAACATAGGTAATGTCATGTTCCAAGAAATTCAAGCACTGTAATTCAGGGACCCAACGACTCAAAAAACTATCTCTTACCCAGGGATCTACATGATATATACATATTTTTAACTGGAATTACTTGAGGTATGAAAACTTGCCTATCTGTTTCACAAAGTATTGTATTTTTCAAGATTCCTAAGATATTGTCAACCTTAAAAATGATATTATTCAAGGTAAATTATGTGCATTGTCATTTCTGCATGGTGATGTGATCAGTGGTATTGTTCGGTGAGAGATGACAGGGGTGGGGTGAAATCTGAAGAATGTCCTATCAGTGGGGAATCACAGAGGCACGGTGGTCCATGGAGCAGCTATTGTCTATGTTTACTTATCTTTCTTGTCCACCTGATTAATCAAGCTGTCAATTGTTAACAAACATCTGCAAGCAGTGCCCTATCTCTGTATATACCTACCACAAAGTTAAAACAATTCAGCAATTCCAGTCTTCACTCCGGGGCAACCTTATGTAGAAAAGGTTTAAGTTGGTACCACTGATTAGCTTTTTATATTCTTATTCAATTTCTAACCACAAAAAAATCGGGTAATGGTAGAAATCCACCAGCCTGATTAAGAATTAAACCCCTCACTCATCTCAAAATTGTGTGGCATTCGCATATATATTTAAATTTACACCATAAACCTCTAAAAGAATTCTATTAATGAGTGACTGCGGGCACAGATTTGTTTTGTCTTAATCCTAATCAGGACGGTCTCTGAAGGAGGAAATTAGGTACGTGTCTATAAAAATGACCGATGGGCTCGCACCAAGTGTCAACTTGTACAGTTTGCGCGATGTTTTATTGTGAATTGATGATGTGCAGTCATTTAGCGTTATTTGTCTCATGCGGTTGTCTTTGATGGCGATGACCAATCGTCTGTCTCGCGTGGCTCCCTTCAAGGGATTGACCAATCACCTCTACCTGTTCATCAGTAGTCAGTGTTGTTTTTTATCCTCAAACAGTATGACTTCTGCTGAAGATTAATCCTATACATGTAGTTTTTCTTTATACATGTAGTGTCTTGGGGCCTAAGTGTCTGACTGGCTTCTCCTATACATGTATTGTCCGACTGGCTGTCCATAGACACAGGTGGAGACAGTACGGAACAGTTTGATTGCTACAGCACTGTGTGTAACACCTCTCTATGTGTATTATTAAATTTTACAAGCATTTGTTTTACAATGACCCGTGGTATTCAATGTTGTATGTTAGGTGAATTTATAATACCTGTGGAATTTTAACAAGTTCTGTCTCGTGGACGTAAATGGCAACATTTGTTGTCCATTATTCTCAATTCTAAACAGGGACATTATCTTCTGTGTGGTTTAAAACATGTTGTTTTTTTCATTTATGCATGTTTGTTGGATGTGCATGAACTTGCATGTTGTTGGTAATATATCATGTTAGAAAATATAACATCTACAAATTTCATGAGATTACAGTTTGTTTAATTTTCATTTCAGAGAGACTTGGACGTTGATGATGATGGAGTGAGTAGTGATGCATGAGTCAATGGAAGTGGATGGATACTGGGCGTGTAGCCATTGTAGTCTTAGCAACAGCCAACTGACAGACATCTGCCAAGCCTGTCACGTACCCAGAAAACCCAACTCCGTGGATAAAAGTAAAGGGGCCATCCCCAAAACTAGGGTCAAAAGGTCAAAGCCTATAACAACCAGGCCGTCTCCTCTAGGAGGGCCGGGCACCAGCTCACAGGAACCAGTTATAGTGGATGGTGAGGATGTGGAGGATGATGTTTGGAAATGTGGAAACTGTAATATGAAAAACTCAGGGAAAGTGGAAAACTGTATCAGTTGTAACGAAAATAAATTCAAAGAAGTGATCATGATAAATGATGATGATGAGTACGTAGTTAAATACAACCACTGTAAAGGTGATGACAAAGGAGCAACAGAAGATGGCATAGGCGAAAGTAAAGATAAAACAAAGAATGTGATTGGTCAGAATGAGAATGAATTCTGGAACTGTAGGAGGTGTACACTCAAAAACTCAGCAAAAAATAAAAACTGCGAAGTTTGTCAATGTCCACAAGAAGTTAAGTTACCGACTTTGGATTCTGTGTCAGAATTCGAAGCAAAAAAAGTGGAGTATCCAACAACCAGTAAACGAGGCGAGCCTGATGGAATGGAGTCAGAGATGGAGGTAGGGGGAGCCACTGCTAATCCTCCAGATCCCAAACCCTCTGTGGAAACTCCACCCAGAAAGAAGCTCCACCATCCCAGAGCCAAGTCAGACCCAGTGTTCATAGAGGACGGTAGAGAGTGGACGTGCCCAGTCTGTAGCTTCGCATGTAATCCTAGCTGGAGCCCAAAATGCTCAAAGTGTCAAAAGGGAGAGATTCCTGGGGGAATACCCCGGGGTAGAGCCAAAACTCCCAATGGAAAGTTCCCCGCCATTACCCCCCAGCACAACCCTCTAAAGAAAGTCCACTCCTCTCCTAGAGAATCACCCGACTCGGGGAAGAGGGAGCAGAAGAAGGACAAAGGATTCTGGGTGTGTAACCGCTGCACCTTCCATAACCCCAACGTGGAGCGCATGTGCAAGATTTGTGGGGGTCGAAGGTCAACTTCAGAACTTGATATGAGTAACTATTGGAGCTGTGATAAGTGCACATTACACAATCCAGTTGAAAATGCATCCTGTGCTGCATGTGGTTTTAAAAGGGACATTTCTAATTTGGATCCATTTTTTAATGTAAGAACTACCCCTGTGTCTGAACCTAAAACAAACAGTCCGAGGCATGTCGATAAAAACGTGGCCGATAGAAAGGAAGGGAGTGCTAAATCAGACTTGATAGGCAATGCCAAGAAGTTGAACAGCGCTGAAAGAAACAAAATGCAAGGAAACCTAGGAGAGAAAGACAAACCATCAAAGAAGGAAGACAGGGTGTCAAAATCAGCACAGGAGAAAACAGACAATACGCCCAAGTCATCACTAGAAAAAAATAAAGATAAAACTCCAAAACCATCGCTGGAGAAGAACAAAGATAAAACTCCTAAATCATCGCTAGAGAAGAACAAAGATAAGACTCCTAAATCATCGCTAGAAAAGAACAGAGAAAAGGAAAAAGGCAAGAACAAAAGCCTGGAGAAAGAGAAGAATAAGAGCTTGGAGAAAGACAAGCTATGGTCGTGTTCCCAGTGCACGTACAAGAATCCGTTCAAGATGGCCGACTGTCAGATGTGTGGCAGTAGTAAGTCCCACAGGAAGCACTTCGACCCAAACCTGATCACGCTCCAGCGACAGCCAAGTTCCCTGATAGCTGACATCCGTAAGATCGAGGAGGACGAGGCGCTGGAGCTGTGGCAGCACATCACCCTGTTCTGTGGACAGGTAGGTCGAAGGTCAAAGGTGACAGGTATTTTACTGTACATGTACTCGGTGACATGGGACCTTGTTCTTGTTAAGATCAAAATCTACAGGATGGTTGAAATAAGAAATATTTTTATATATACAAGATTTCTCCCCAAGAAAAACACAATTCTCATACTCTTAAAGCCCCTCACTCCATTTGCTAGAAATCAAATGATTCCACAGTCAGTATATAGCATCAGTTAGTATAATGTAAGAAAAGCACACAAGTCAGATCACCGTATAATGGTCAGATAGGGTTAAACTCCATATGCATTAATATATCAGTATACTGTAGATTCCTTATTTTACGCGAGTACTTAATTCCGCGATTCAACGGTTTAGCATCAAATCGCGAGAATATAAAATCACGAACGCCGAATTTTTATCATAATTCCAAATAGTTTAAATCTGTCCAAAAAATTAAAGCGAGATTTTAAAATCCGCGAGATGTGCTTCTCGCGATTTTATGCGGATATTAATTCCTCGCGTTTAATTAGGAATTTACAGTACTTAAAACTCTGCAAGTTAAGTATTGAATATACGTGTACATGTATTGGTCTTGAACACAATTTTACATTCAGAAATAGGAATTCATATAGTACATTAAAGTACTATAAGAAAATAGTTTGCTATCAATTTAGATGTTCTAATTAAATTATGACAAATGTGGAAAAGCATTCATGAATATATCGTTAGGATTAGTGTAACTATGTGTATTAGTTGAGCTATATAAACTGTATATTGTCCTTCATCCTGTCAGGACTGAGTTCATAATGATATTTTTGTAGATCCATGAATTTAAATCATCGGATGAATTTTTTTCCATTAAGCATATTAAGAAGTTTTTTGAAATATATTATTGTACTGCTTTGAAGAGTTCCTTAGGTGCTTCAGTGTTCTATCCTACACGTATACAGTGCCTTGTGTCGTTTGTAGTGACATAGTGCCTTGTGTCGTTTGTAGTGACATAGTGCCTTGTGTCGTTTGTAGTGACATAGTGCCTTGTGTCGTTTGTAGTGACATAGTGCTTTGTGTCGTTTGTAGTGACATAGTGCTTTGTGTCGTTTGTAGTGACAAGGTGCCTTGTGTCGTTTGTAGTGACATAGGTGCTGCCTTTATTGGTTTTACTAGTAGAGTGTGACGTATGTATGTAACCAAAAGAAATTCATTGCAATATTGAATACTGGCCGATCCATTCCACTTCCTTCAGTGCACACTGTGCAAACAAAAGAGCGCATAAAGAGCATATATAGCCAACAAGCTGTGAATGACAAACACTTCAGAAATGGTCCCTTGAGAAGAGAACTAATTCTGCTCATTCACCAGTTCCCAGCCTGCAAATGGGGCACATTTAACTCGACAACAAATTGGGCACATTTAACTCGACAATAAGTTGTGCTGGTTGAGCAATGAGCATTATTTCTGCTCTACTGGGAACATAGGTGAAGGAGTTGTACACACAAGCTCAACCACCGAATTATCCCCATAGGAGTCGTACACACAGGCTCAACCACCGAATTATCCCCATAGTCACTCTCATTCAAAGTTTGTACAAATCACGGAGCGAAAATATGATCTATCACTCAGTTCTCTTTGTAGTACATGTATTACTTATACTTTGATTTTTGATACCTAATTTCGTAAACTTCAATCTATTTGAAATTTAAGGGGAGAGGGAATCAATTACGGTGAAATTAGCCATGAAAATGGGTCCCTTGTAAAGATACAATCAGCTGTGACATTTAAACCTGATTCACCAGAAATTGAGGAGACATTTAACAGTGAAAAAAATATCCCGGGGAAGGAGGGATGAATCACTTGTACAGAGAATGACAGCCATTTGTTACACCCTAATGATAAAGATGGTCCATTATAAGAGTCTCCTATCATAACTTTGTCAATTTAAAAATATACAGATTTCTATAAGCTATATATACTGTACAGAGCATGTAATGTACAGTCTATATGGGAATGTTTATTGTACACCAGTAGACTGTGTATATATTATCTGGTCTACAACCACAGTCATCATGGCCTATGTATAAAATACAGTCAATATTGTATGTGTATTTTATACCGTCTGTGTACATGTTTACAACACATTCAGAATACACAACAGATTGTTCAGCTATGTTATTTTTTTTACGTTCATTATATTTCCCTATTATTGACCTATATATTCTAGTAACAGGTGAACTTTGGTATTTTGGACATTGAAATCAAAAATACCATTGATATGTGAGTTGGAAGTCAAAATTAATGCTTGTTTGATAATGTATTAAACCTCCAAATCTTGAATCCTTCAGAATATCTTTGAAGATTTTTTCTTTTAGTTCAATTGAAAGCAATTTTTTTCTGTGAAAATAAAAACTTTGCTTTTGAATACATCAATATACCGGTATATGTCTTGAATAATAATTTTAAAAAGTTTTCTTAGTAATATACTATGGTCAAACTGAAATAATGATTTTTTTCTTTTTTCTGGATGCCAGAATCTTAAATGTTTTAACTCGGGACACAATGTATATTTTTGTTATTCAGCACAATGACCATTTCGTGGATGACTCTTTCCCTCCTGCCCCTACATCTGTGTTCCTGAATGAGAATAAACCATTCACAAAGTCATACATCCAGTGGCTCAGGCCCACAGAAATAGCCGCCTCTCGACACGGGGACGAAAAAGTCAAGTGGGCGGTGTGTAGGACACCCCTACCAGATGACATCTCGCAGGGACTTCTGGGTAACTGCTGGTAAGTGCGAGATAAATTCTGGATAAGTGCTGAAAATAGCAGCATGAATTTTGGATAAATGATGGTAATATAGCAGGAATTCTGGGTTATGTTGTATGTACAGCAGGAACTATGGGTAACTAATTTGTAGTGTAACAGGAATTATGGGTAACTTCTGGTAAATGCAGCATTATGAAACTATAAATTTTGGTAAACTTTCGAAACAGATTAGAAACATATGATAGATTAGATGATTTTATTTCAGTTTTGGGCCCAGAAAGCATAAAAGATTTCAAGATATGTAGAAAGTCCAAAATGAATAATAAACAAATTTAATGTACTGCACTTATGTGTCCAGATGCATGCAACATCGGTGATACAATAATGGTATTGGTGAAATTTTGTTTTCCAAGGTTGCTTTTGCCTTTTCTTTAGGTTCCTGAGTGCACTAGCTGTGCTGGCTGAGCGTCCAGAACTGGTTGAGAGCATCATCCTGACCAAGGACTACTGCCCCCAGGGGGCGTACCAGGTCCGGCTCTGTAAGGACGGCAAGTGGCAGATCGTGCTGATCGACGACCTGCTGCCGTGTGACCATCACAAGCGGCTTGTCTTCTCCCAGGTCAGCCACCGCTAAAATACTGTGAATATCTGCTGAAAAATCAGCCACCGCTACATAACCACAAATATCCACCAAAACTTCAGACAAGTATATGCCAAAAATTCTCACAGATATCTGCTAAATAATCTCACAAATATCCACCAAAACTTCTCACAAATATCTGCCAAAAATATCACAAATAAGTGCTAAATAATTTCACAAATATTGACTAAAAAATTTCACAAATATTGACTCCAAAAAAATCTCATAGATGTAAACCAAAAAATCTCACAGATATTTACAGCTACATCACTGCTTTATTCAAGATGTTCTACGATATTCAATGATTGAAACGGTTTTAATAATTATCTCATACCTTTAAAGGCTAAAAGGAAGCAGCTATGGGTCCCACTGATTGAGAAGGCCATGGCTAAGTTACATGGGAGCTATGAGAGCCTTGTGGCAGGGAAGTGTTTAGAGGGGCTGGCCACCCTAACAGGTGCCCCCTGTGACAACATAGAACTGCAGGGTCAGTAGAGGGAGCCAGGGACAGGCTCAGTACATAGATTGTTACATAGATTCATTGAGAAAATTTTACAGATTCCAGAAGATCAGTACACACAATGTGCCTAATACATGTATTGGCTCGTTTATTTCTTAGCTGGACCCCAAAAAGAAGAGATTGACCCAAATTTGATCTGGGCCAAACTGTTAAGCTGCAGAGAATCAGGGTAGGTTCCCTTCTATGGTGTGACAGTACATGTATATAATTTTCTCAGTTTTACATTCACTTAAAAATTAATTTTAATACAATTGCTAAGTATATGATGATATACATACATGTATTACATTTTCTTCATTTTAAAAAAAATCAATCTAGTTAAACAAAAAAGCTTTGAATACATGGTACAAGGTATTTGACAAGTAACCTTTCAGTGACTGATCTATTGATAGATTCCTGATGGGGGCATCTTGTGGGGGAGGGAACATGAAGACAGAGGAAAAGATGTATGAGGAGAAAGGTCTGCGACCTAGACATGCCTACTCCATACTGGATGTCAAGGACATTGATGGGAATAGGTCTGTAAATCTTTGACATTGGTGAATGGAGAGTCAAGTCTGTATAAACTTAAGTTATTGAAATAAAAGTAGTGCCTTGTATTCCTATGATAAGAGATCTCTCTCACTGTTTTGTGTGCAGGCTGCTGAGATTGCGCAATCCGTGGGGGCGTTTCTCCTGGAATGGGGACTGGAGTGATGACTCGGCCAAGTGGGCCAACATCAGCACGCGGGCCAAACAGGACCTGATGCTGTACGGTCACACCTCGGGCGTGTTCTGGATGTCGCTGGACGACGTTCTCAAGTAAAACCATAAATACTTCTTAACTATTAGTCAAAAGTATCTTTGAAATAAAAACATAAGTACTTCCGCCCCTACTACAACCATGAGTAATTTTCAATAAAACACTTTTCCTGTTGGCAATTTTATTATCTATGGACTAATTAAATGTCAGAACTTTTTAAGTGCCATTTATTGTATACCAGGAACAAATCATCACCAAATTGGGAGGGAATATATGGTTAATGAACATTTTACTATTCACATTTTTCATTCATATCTGATTAAAAATAGCTGTAGGTTTTAAACAGCAATCATACTGTTGTATGCATATAACACCAAGAATAAAAATAATTTTAGTGCTTATGAGATATTTTACAATTTATCAAAAGCTTCAGTTATTCATCTGCTCAAATTCGGTTTATTTTGACCAGGTACTTTGACAGTGTAGACATTTGTAAGGTACGACCTGATTGGAGGGAAACTCGGGTAGAGGGAACATTTCCAGCCAATGCGAGGGAGGTTTTCAAGATGGTTAAATTGACAGTGTTTTACACAACAGAAGTAGAGGTGGGCGTGTTCCAGGAAGGAATCAGGTCAGAAATGTTTTACCTGTCCAATAATTATTTTATCTGTCCAGGTAGAGCTTCATTTTAAAGACCCGAGGTCTTGTGGCATTACTTTAGAAGAAAATTAATTAAACATACATGTATTTCATTGTTTTGGTCATATTTAATGAGTAATCACTTTAAGTTTGACTTTAAGCTATATGACAAACCAGATATTATTCATTGTGTAGCTATGAATATGATAACATTTTGAAACAATAGCTGGTATCTGAAGCGACATGAAAAAGATTTCTTCAGCTAATGATAAATGACTGCCCAGTAACCTTGTGTTCCCTCCCTAAGCTCAGTACCTCTCACTGACAGACTTGTTTATCTCCCCCTGACAGGAGTAATGACAACAAGAACCCGGCTGACCTTTGTGTACTGATCCTCCGGGATTCCCCTAATGGAGTGCAGGCGTTTGGTCCGCTGGTGGCGTGCAGTAACCGTCAGATCAAGAGCTTCGTGGGCTGTAACACTATGCTGGAGCCCGGGGAGTATGTCGTGCTACCCCTCACCTTCAACATCTGGACTCTGTGTCAGTAGCTTGAACATATACAGAATTCACAACCAAGCTTTTACATGATGTTATTGATAATTGATGTAAATTTTTTTTCATCTGTTGATGCATGCATGTCAGATATAAAAAAAAAAGGCATTACTGAACATCATGATGTTCTTCAGTAAGCCTTTAGAGTTTGCCTTTGATATTTTCTTCTATAACTTTGTTCGTGTTTTTCAATGTTGATTGCTATGAATTAGCTCTATCCACTGTATTAATTTTGTTTTCTGATAATTTCAGCCACAAAGCCGACGGAGCGGTACAGTTATGTCCTATCTGTCCACAGTTCTAAGGCGATAATGGTGGAGGAGATAGAGACACGGACCCAGAAGTACGAGTACGCCCTGGCTGATGCAGTCATTCAACTGGCTCTGGCTAAGGGCAAGTGTGAAGGGGTAGGTATAGTCTTTATATACATGTAGATGTGAAGGGGTACGTAGTGTCTATATACTAGTACATGTGAAGGGGTAGGTAGTCTCTATATACAAGTACACGTGAAGGGGTACGTAGTCTTTATATACAAGTACATGTGAAGGAGTAGGTAGTCTCTATATACAAGTACACGTGAAGGGGTACGTAGTCTTTATATACAAGTACATGTGAAGGAGTAGGTAGTCTCTATATACAAGTACATGTGAAGCGGTAGGTAGTGTATATATACAAGTCCATGTGAAGGGGTAGGTCATCTCTATATACAAGTAGATGTGAAGGAGTAGGTAGTCTCTATATACAAGTAGATGTGAAGGGGTACGTAGTCTCTATATACATGTAGATGTGAAGGGGTACGTAGTCTTTATATACAAGTACATGTGAAGTGGTACCTAGTTTTTATATACAAGTAGATGTGAAGGGGTAAGTAGTCTTTATTTTTTTCACAACTATATGATGAGAAACTCAGTCACACAGCTCCCCATAACAAAGGGGTAACATTAGGGGGTACTAGCCTGTTTTCTATTGAGTATCCAGTCATGTAAATCATTTTTGATAATGCAGAGTTCTCCAAGAGTAACATTCCTAACCATTGTCAACTGAAGCTATTTTTTTTCTTGAAGAATAATTGACAGTAACTAAATTACAAAACATGATAAAGGTTTATTTCTCTTTCCTTTCCTTTTGAAGCTTTGACAGAAGAGCATTAGTGAACTTTAGTTAAAAGAAGAGGTCATTATTCTTTTGATATTTACACATCTAATTGTAACTTAACTACTTGATTAATGAACTATGATGTTTTATTTTGTCTTTATTTAGGTCCGTGAAACGGTGTCCGTGTACTCACTGATGCATGGCTGGTCAGGGGGCCTGTTTGTGGTAGAGAACCGCTGCAGTGATCGGAGCCTCCACATCAAGTGTGACTGTGTAGACAGCTCTAATGTGGTGTCCACACGGTGCAGTCTAACCACGACCGACTCTGTACCACCCCTCCACAGGTATACTGTTCCTTCACTCCACAGATATTCCATGCTTCACTAAGTCCATCCATGCATGCCTATCAGGCCTACTGTAATCAAATTAGATTACTGGGGCAGTCAAACTAATTGTGAACCTTTAAATTCCACAGGCAAGTGATTATGGTGTTGTCACAGCTAGAGAGGAGTGCGTCCTATCATCTGTCTCGGCGCCTGATTCATCGCATGCACTGGTCAGCCACTGGACTAGCAGACTGGGCTGCGGCAGGGGTCAACCATGACCCTCCACTCACCCTACACGTAGAGGGGTTGCATGCACCCAGGCCATTGTAGGGGGACTTCATGGGGTGATGCTGCATGACCTGTACTGATATCAACTGATAACTCAACAACACAAGCCGGTAGTATTGTGTGGGCATGTCAGCTTCAGGCTAAGTGACAGTATGACTGTTATCTCTATCTGTATCTGATGAAGTAACTCAACCATTGACCAATGTGAACCTCTGACAAAACATTCCTATGATCAAGATATGACATTATCAACAGGGATATCATAAGTAACACTGATATCTACCTCAATGTCTTAGGAAGGAACTTTGAACAACATTACTTTGGTTAGATCACAAGGGGTAAGGGGAGATAAATCAGTGTCCCCAGTAGTACTCTAGGAATGTTACAGTTAGTGATGTTTGTAGCCATAGCTATTTATCTGTGTTTTGCCATTCTAAAAGGCCTTCCTAAATGCATGCAACTCTATTCTGATCCACAATCACAGTGACTCAAAGTTTGAGGTACGAGCAGGGAAGGGTCAGAGTGAGTGTTCCTTTATTCAGTCGATGTCTGATTCAGAATAACTTTTTCAACTTTATACAAATCACTGCATTTTTGTTTTATTAAAGTTGGTAAGGTCTACTGCATTCCTACCTTATTGAATCATGTTAGCTTTTTATTTTGGGATTTGTGAATTCAAGTATAAAAGATTATTATTTAGTGTGATAAGCACAGGTTGATGTTGGAATGTTTAGCACGAAATTACATTGGAGTGATGTTTTTCTTAAGCCAATACGATGGAATATTGTTTATATATCATGGCATTCGATTATTGTTAATTTTTTATCTCGGCATTGGAGTATTGTTCCTGTGATGTTTCAGTATATGAGGATCCAGGGATCGTGGTTCAATGTTATACATAGACCAAGTTCTATTTATATTTTGTTATCTAATTAGTTCTATATTATATTATAAATATTTACTGAACATTTTGATGTAAAACACTGACTGAATTTTACAATGTCCATCATTATTTGAATTTATTTTTATCATGTTACCCCCAGTCATTTTTGATTTGAATTAGTTAAAATATTTACACTGTTAAAATTTGAATTCTGTATAAAATGTTTAACATGACTTACTGTGAATAACTGACCTTAAACTGGCTGTTATACTGCCCAACACTGAATAATAGATGTTAAATCAACTAGTGAACACTACAATATTAATTACAGCAATTCTATCATGTTCCGCATTGTGACAGGACTATACATCAAAACACTATCAATCTGATGGTTGTGATCTCCCAGACAGCTATTTTGTCAAAGTTTTCTGGGTTTTTTTTAATTTTTCAGTAATGTTTTTTTTATGTAATCTCTGGGTAAACATACTTGTAGAATCCCGTTACATAAGGTTTGTGTGGAACCAGAGTCAGGTCAGGGGTCACTGTCACCATAGCAACCACCACTGTTTAGGAAATAAGACCAGTAGAACACTTTGACAATATATCTCTGTTGTAGGAGGAATTCTAAAAACAAGTGTTTAACAGAAGAAACATGCTGATAAATTGTTTTTATCTTGATTATGGATGAAGTTTATATCTATGTTTATTACTTTTATATATGTCATATTATTAAGGTTGCACAATGCATGTAAAAAATTTAAGAAACTTATAAAGCTGTGGTGGTATAAGCTAGCATTAACACTTTCAGAATTGTTGACTTGCTCAAAAGCATATATTGGTGCAATGTTTTGTATCACTGATAGTTTAGATGTAAGCTTTAGAGGGATAGAGAAGGTACATGTACAGAGAACTGGCATTGTCGATCTTCCTACCTCAGTGAATATTATAGAAAGCATTAAATATCTTGATCGGATGTCACCCTTACAAAAGTAAAATATTGAATGATTATTTTTCTGACAAGATAAGGTTGTACTTTTTGTTGTTTCCATTGGATGTTAGAGTGGGAAAATTTAGCATTTTTAAGGTAGAACTTTTTATTTATGATAGATTATTCTTTGAAATACTGTACATGAAGTATTGAGTAAGGTGAAAGACATTCTTACTTATTGTTTATTTTCACTGAATTGAGACATCATTGTGGAGAAATATGAGATCTCAGTCATTTTTAGTAATGTCTATAGTTTACTTTTTTGTACGGTCACTTTTTACGAGGGATTTTATTTTTGTAGGGGGGTGAGTGCCCACAGTAGTTAGATAGTGTGCAGTGTCTGTTACATACCCATAGTGCTCTCATATTTCTCTGATTTGTGAATTTTATTTCTGTTTTTGTTTAAATAATTAAAATAATTTCGTTGTGCAATATGTGATATTTCAGAGGATTTTTATAATAAAAGTCTTTTTGTACATTTTTTATTTCTCATTAATATATTAAACACCCTCAGGAGTCACATTCCCTACTACAGAGAGGAGGTTAAGTAACTTTTTTTTGGTTATAACAGTAATAGATATATATGTTTCAGGAAATGTCATCTATACACTAGTTGGGGTTTTGTTTCACTTTCAGAAAAACATATTGAGATTATCTACATAGTTCATTTTCAAAGTAGGACACGTGGCAAATTGACCCAGGAAATGACATCAAGGTACCCGTGTAAAAATCGCTTTAACTTACCTAGTGGAGGTAACACATGCAAATAAATAGTTCAGTTATTTTTCTCTTAGTCAGTATAATGTTAAGAATGTTTCAATTTATTTAAAATTACGTCATACATGTACATGTACTCTGTTGATTACAATTTACTCTATTTCACAACAAATGACAGATCACAATAAATACAACGAATTAGTCTGTAGTGACAGATCA
>WFKH01011581.1:70723502-70765677 GCA_016163765.1 Magallana hongkongensis | reverse complement strand
AGATAGATAGATAGATAGATAGATAGATAGATAGATAGATAGATAGATAGATAGATAGATAATTTTATTTCCAAATTCTGGGCCCTTTTGGGCATACAAAGGTACATGTAATAACAAAATAAAAAAAAATAAAAAAAATAAAAATAAAATAAATACAACAACACCTACACACTAACAAAAAGAGAGAAGGTTTCTAAATGATAGTTTATATTTACATAAAAGATGAGTCTATTACAGTTAAACATAAGGCTTTTCTCAGTTGAAAACAACTATAAATGTAGTTTGCAAAAATTTCAATAACATTATCACATTCATTAGACATTAGCAAGATAAACTTGTCTTTATTACATAGACTTTTAAAATTTTTACATAAACTTTCCAAGGATTCTATAAAAGGTTTCCTTATTGTATTGTTTGATGTACAATTAAATATAAAATGGATTTCATATAAACGATTCAATGGCAACACAAAAATACATACAGATAAAAGACAACAAAAGATCTTGATCAAGGCATGACAACAATAGGTTAAGATCAAAGACAAAGACATGACAACAACAGATTCAAATCAAGTACAATACAATTTTAACAACAGATATACAGGTCAAGGATAAGACAAAAAGGGATTTTTGACAGACAAGAAATGTACATGGGAGGCAGCAGGACATCTAAGCACAGAGACTTTTCGAACACATACATGTACATGCTCGAGACCGAAAGGCAGGGCAATTTAATTAAAGCCAAAATTTGAATAAGCTGGGTTTTTTGTTAAAAAGAAAACAACTGTCGTTATACAGCCGTTATACAACCGTAAAAGCATCCCTACACGGCCTTAAAACTAACTTCTCACTGTGCCATAACAGTAGTTACAAGCTTAGACAATCAGCTTTAGCTGAATGATGCTCTCTTTGAGGAAAAAAGGCGACAGAGATTATAGTTAAGTTTAGAAATCTTTGATTTTAAACTTTTAATGTAACATATATCGCAAGACAGATATTTTCACTTTCTACGACTCTTATGTTAACATAACCGTTAGTAATTAAGACTTTCTATAGAGTGATGAGACTTTTATTTTTTCATTTCAGATTCTCAAATTGTGACCTACGTTAGATAATTATTTCAGATCAATTTAGCAAACGAAAGTTTTATGACAAAACTTCAATTCTTTCAATTGAAAAAAAATGTCATTTCAATTTGAAATGTCAATACCTCGGTGTATACTAGTAGTATATCCATTGTATGGAGAAAACAGAGTCAAATCCCCTCCCAGAAAGTACACTGTCAGATGTACTGTTATTTTTATGGTGCTATTTTTCATTTTGTAGATATCAATAAGTCTTTTATGGAAGGTAAACTAGATAGAGTATGAATTGAAGAGGAGTCGCAGAGGGGAACGGCCTTGATTAGAGAACATCACAAGAATATTAATGAAAAATGTTACAACAAAGAAGACGGGGAAACATATCTGATTTCTATTAATTTACGGCAAGGGTTTAACAGGGATCAAACGTGTTCTTTTAGGCTTTTAATAATCTGTAGATATCCACTGCAAACGGAAAATAACCTTGAATATATTTATTCACGACAAATATCAATGTCCTGGTGTTATTTATCACATAAACTCCGAAACTGTACATTTAGTCCGGGGAGGGGGAATAGTTGTATCGTATCTTAAAATTTCCCTGTAATAGTTCGAAAAAAGTGCAGGGGCCAGTTTTTTGGAAAATAAATTTTCTATTACAAATATAAGAAAAAAGATTGGTTTCCTAAAGCCTGCCCCCTTCCTTTTGCTACGTGCTTTTAGTCTGAACATCCTTTGAAAGGTACTAGTCTGTATGAAGAAATTCTCAAGCCTTCCGATAGAGTTCGGAAAATGCCTCGAATTTACTAGTAATGTATTTTAACTGGCCATAGGCGCTCTCCATATATAAATCGATGGGTAAAAAACCTTCCTGCCTATACTATATATCAATGTTTCTATAGTACAGAGATGATATTTTTTAATACATTGGTTTAGATGGAGAGCGTCTATAATCTAATGCAAGAGAACGGTGACAATATCACATGACTATTGTATTAAAAAAAAAACCCCACAAAAATACGCCCCCCCCCTAAAATAACCAAAACAAAATTAAAAAACCGAAACAAAGAAAATATAAAGTTAACCTGATCCAATATGTTTCTCATAAATTAAACGTTTTGTTCCGAACCTCAAATATGTATGTATTCACTTCAGAGTGCTGTGTTCATTAAGTTTTACTTGTTAAAACTGCTATTCAAGATATCTCGCTAAAATCTACAAACTGCTATTGCAATCAATATAATATAGGAACTCAAACTGTGAAATTTAAATCTAACAAATACATTTATAAGTATATAATAATAATCATCTTCTTTTTATCCTGAGAGAATTTATGCAATTTTGTCCACTAGCTCTTTAGAGAAATTGATATTAAAATTCAACTGAATTTCAATCAAGCACTACATGATATAATATTCCAGGGGGAGTAAAGAAGACTGTTCTTATCTCGATATTCTCTTAAGTTGGTCTTCCTGATTGTATTCTTTAAAAAAAATAACATAACATGTATACATGGTACACAAAATCAGTAAGCACCTCCTAATGTCAGGAAAAACACCGTGTTCTGATTGAATACAAATCGATTTGGAGCTGAAGCGTTTTTTACAAAAAACCCAACATATAATTATAAGTTTAATTTTTATCGTAAGTGAAATAATAAGATTTTGTTTATTTTAACAATAAATCTTACGAGAATATTTAAAAGAGTAAAATTTGTCGTAACTTTACGATAGGTCATACCCTCTCTTAAAACTGTAAAGCATCAATGATGTAAAATGCATAAAATGAACAATGGACTGGGAGGGGTCTCTGTACAGTAGACTGCTTTATTTTTATATGATGCCACTCTTTTGTATTGTTTGATGAGGAGGGTCTTTACACAGTAGTCTGCTTCATTTTACACGCTGCCACTGTTTTTGCAGGCTTTGGACGAGGAGGGGTCCATATAAAGTAGACTGCTTTGTTTGACATGATGCCACTGTCTCTTTACAGTAGACTGCTTGTTTTACATGATGCCACTATTTTTGCAGGCCTTGGACGAGGAGGGGTCTCTATACAGAAGTTCGAGTAGACTGACCACGCCCCTCCCCACGGACACGCCCTCCTCTTATGGGAGTCTGTTTTCCCAGATCCAGGAGAACTCGTCGGATTGTGAGGGACTCCACGACTTCATTTCCCGGACTTACCGAGTCCTCTATGGCAGCAGTAAGACACAGAAGTAGCGGGTGGTATCAAAGCCTCTGTGGTGTATTAATATTGACATAGAACTCGGATATCTATGTTAGATGCAAACCTCTGAAATCCATAATGATTTTAAAGCGTAGAACCTAAGTTTTGATATTATGCAAATGTAGACCGTTTTTGTGTATGCAAGACTTAAAACTCGGATTTTGATATCCATCGTGAACCCCTTATATACAAGCAATACGAGGAATTTACTTATTGAAATCAGGTCTGATCCCCCCCCCCCCCCCCCCAAAAAAAAAACAACCAAAAAACAAAAACAAACAGAAACAAAACTAAAAAACAAAACTCATTACTCAAATACTTGTAATGAAATCAGATCTGAACAACTCGCCGGTTTTTGGATGTGTTAGGATTAGGGTTATAGGCTCCGTGACATCATCTGCATGGATATCATAATATTAATCTCTTGAACAGACATATTGACATCAGATTTAAACCCCTGAGACAGACATATTGACATCAGATATAAACCCCTGAGACAGACATTGAGCGACATTTTGATATCAGATGTAAATCTCTTTGACACGCATATTGATAACTAATGTTAAGCTGTATTACACTCATATCAATATAAGATATAAATCTATCTGACCTGCAAATTAATATCAGCTGTAGACTTGTAAACTGATATCATATATAAAACTAGTAGACTTGTAAATTGATATTAGATATAAAACTACAGTAGACTTGTAAACTGATATCATATATAAAACTAGTAGACTTGTGAATTGATATCTTATATAAAACTATAGTAGACTTGTAAACAGATATCATATATAAAACTAGTAGACTTGTAAATTAATATCATATATAAAACTATAGTAGACTTGTAATCTGATTTCAGATATAAAACTAGTAGACTTGTAAACTGATATCAGATATAAAACTAGTAGACTTGTAAATTGATATCAGATATAAAACTAGTAGACTTGTAAACTGATATCAGATATAAAACAAGTAGACTTGGAAATTGATATCAGATATAAAACAAGTAGACTTGTAAACTGATATCAGATATAAAACTAGTAGACTTGTAAATTGATATCAGATATAAGCCCCTGTAATGATGTACGTGGATATCACACAGAAATATCATTATAAGTTATATAAATTATTTTTTATTCTATTTTCAAGTTCTGAGCACTGGGATCCTTTTACTGTTGTTGGCTATGCCAGTGTCTATGCTAGCAGTGGGTAAGTTAAAACATCGTATAACCATATTATTGTATATTATACAGTTACTGACTGGGTATGAGGGCAACATATAATTTGCTGGACCTGGCTCCACCGTCACCAACATTTCAAAATCACTCAACTTATTCATCAACTCAAATCCTTTATAGAAAAATGCAGAAATTTGAGGTCAATACTCAGACTTAAGTCTGAGTATTGACTTGAGGAAAGTTGGTGACGGCAGGGCCAGAAGACAGAAATGTTGCCCTCGGCCTTTGGCAACATACCTCTGAAGGTCCAACAAATAATATGTTGCTATCAAAGTCAGTCAACAACTGTTTTGTTACATCCTTTACTATAGATAAAAGTATATTTTCTAGTAGCAACCAGTAATTTATGTCGCACAGTCGTTTGGCTATTTCCATTCCGCCGAGATCGGATGAATATTAATTATCTGTGACGTAGCGTAATAATTTAGATGTTGGACAGGCAGACCTGTCAACATCGAAATTGTTAAAGCGGTTGAATTAACAATCGTTTTGTTGGACCTTTTTTTTTGGTTAGAACCATATAAAAGAATATTAAAAAGATACAACAAAACCACATATATGTTGGTCCTCGGCAATGCGAGATCATGTTGGATAGAAGATCATTTCCGTTTGTCTGTGCAATGCATTGTCTCTGGGCGCGGCCTCCACGTAGATGTGAATGGTGTCTTGATACATCAACAGACTGAATCAAATGACGTCAAATCGCAACCCACCGTTGCGCTGTCTCACAACAAGCCGTTGCAATGACGTAATTTCACAATTCTCTTTCATAATAACACGGTAACGAACTGGTGTTTTTTGTTTTAAATTAAAAACTGAACGGCAATGAACGCTTTTGTCTCTTGGCCATATTATAACAAATAGTTCTGTTATTGTATTTTTTGCCAACAGTTTGTTGTGCTGCTATCACTGACGTGTCACTCGGTAAAATAGGATAGGTATTAGGAATTAAGTCAAGCAATAAACAACCAGGGGCGTAGCTAAGTTTATTGTTTATTGTGGAAGAAAATTAAGGCAGGGGGTTTGGGGGCCGCCTTGAGGCCCCCAATGGGTCCTGGTGGGAGCCCAGGGGGCGAAGCCCCCGGAAGCTGGCGAGTTTTCTGCATTTCAGACACTTAATTTTGAGTATCCAGAAAAAGGAGTTTCATCAAAATAACTCCAATTTTTTAATGTGTAAAATGCTTACTTCATCATCATCATAAAATTAACGATAAAGAAGAAAAAGAAGTGCCTGATTTATGATGAGATTAATTTAAGTTTATCTAATAAGTCTTGTGCTTTCTCTCCTACTGGTCTATAACATTTTTGTCTACGAAATACTCTTATAATACAAAAAATAATTATTTATTTAAACTTTAAGATTCCGTTAATTCTCGATAATCTATTCATAATCATTGTCAACCTGTCACTCAGGTTATGGAATTGTATGCAAATAAAAATAGAAAATATCAGAAGAGCAATTTCTTCTTTTATTTATTGAAAAAAAAAGGCAAGTCGTTTTTGCTTTTTCTCAGCAAATTCTGAGATAACAGCTTCTACATTGATTTCGGTATCCCTGTAAATGTGTATAGTTGCTAAAGACGACATTCTTTGTCCCGTCATTGTTGACCTGAGGTATGTCTTTAGGCGACGCATGACGCTGAAACGTTCTGCGGTTGCTGAAGTTACGGGCATACATGCAAGCATTTGAAAATGTTTGGATAAAACAAAGCGACAAGCGAAACAATAAAATCAAACTTTGTAGTTGAACAAGCGTAAGACCTGGCCATCGCCCTGTTGTTCGAGATCTTCTAAAGAGATACGACAACATTGTATGCGGCTAAATAGGTACTCAAAGGTACTCTTATTTGTATTAATTTATTTGTGTTCAATATTTACAATATTTTAAGTACTTAATTTTTTTATTTGCCTTTAATATTTTATTTACAAAACAATGTGGAAGCACGAGCTTCCGTGCTTCAATGAAAGCTACTGTACGCCACTGACAACATTATCATAAGTAGATCACGGCGTTGAACTGCATACTCTCTTTGCAGTATAATGACATATACCGACAGAGAAATTCCAATTCATCGTGCCTTCTTATTTTAATTATTAATTTACACTTTGAGTGGGATCGTTGGCATAAGGGAAGGTATAACTAGAATTATAAATACATCAGATAATTGTGAAGTATGCATCAAGAATGTCGAAGGTGTGCAAACACATTTGAAATTAGAATATACACCGTCTATTTATAGACGGTTATTTGGTTATTTGTAATAAACTTGACAATGTTTTCAAGTTCATTTGCTAGAAGGAAATCTCTCCAGATTTAGATTTACACAGCCTATTGAATTCAGTGGCCACAATTCATTCTACTAAATCTTAATATACCTTTCCTCCTGTTAGGGTCCACCTACCGCACCGACTGCCCCCTGGAACCCCGGATCCCTATATACCTGCTAGTGGGAGGGAGCTTTGGTCTGATCAAGGTATTCCTGATGTTGTGGAACCAAAAGAAACATAGCAACGACACATGCATGGATGACGATGACGATGGTGAGACTGATGACGCAGTGGTGCGCAGAACAACAAAGTTCACAGAGTTCATTCTGAGTGTGTTTCTGTCGGTGTGGTTCATCATGGGAAACGTCTGGTTTTATAAAATATGGATACCGAACTTTGAACAGCCATTGCACGAACCTAGCAACTGGTGTCACATGACAGTATTTCGGTACACGTTCTATCACTTAGTCACGTGTTACGGCCTTATTGCATTGGTTGTCATAACAACGAGCAGTTTCATCACCTATTATTGTTGTAAAAAATACCATTACATCAAATGAGTCCCAATATTAATTTTCATTATTTTTTGTATCCCCGAAGTAGTTCTGCTTGAGTCATATACCTGTCATTAATTAGCTCTGATACTGTAAGGAAAACCAAGTCACATTTTAACGCTGCCTTACAAATGGTGCAAAGTCCTTATCTTAGTACACTTGAACTCTGTTGATAATAAAATGAGATATATACAGACATTTTCTGAATGTTATTGACAGAAAAAATAAAATTAGCTTCAGGTTATTGCTCTTCAAAATTTATTTTCTAAAAACAACTTTAATTTTATTATGTGACAAACTGTTAGTGGGGTTGTGTTCAATATTGACATAATTATGATAATACTACAACTTCAAGGATTGTCTTTATTTTGTAATTACAAACAAAGTGGATCACTCACTTGTCAACAGTTTGTACCTTGTAATTATAAAATGTTATATATAGCTTTCATATCGTGATTTATAATTCCTATATCAAGGATGAGCTAAAGCAGATGCTCCAACACTTGAGAATAAACAAATATAAAACATGTCAAACACACTAAATACATATATTAAATAATTGTAGAAAAAAACCAACTCATATATACCTGGCTAATAAATGAAATTGTTACTGTGCTCAATCATGAGATATTGAGGAATGACATCAACTCATTGTTGTCTCTAATAGAAAAGCTACTGTACAAAATAAAAACCTGTTCCAAAGAATAAATGCTGCGGTGTAGCTACTTAGGTTTAGTGGTATAGTATTAGGTTTGGGGGTATAGTTACTTAGGTTTTGGGAGGATATACCCCTTGCACACCACAGGCCCCTCCTTGTGGAGCAGAAGCGCCGCCCACACACATGTCTGCACCACTTTGCCCTTCCTCCCGTGGTGGGAGAATAGATTTTTGTCCACGGAGTCACCCTCTTTAGGAGCCACTAGTTCCATTGGCGGATCCTGCACATTCATGAACCAGCAAAGCTCCACACACTTTTGGACGTAACTAATGACATTCTGATCCTGTCGAACCTTATCGTCTGGTAACACTTTAGGAAGTCTTTCTTTGATGAATATCTTTAAAGATAGAAATAATTTTTCTTCAAAAATAAAAAATATATGAATATTAATTACTTCAGTTATGAATACAGATATTTTTCTAACAAACAATATCTTCAAGTTGTTAGCAATATTGACAGAATAAAATGTACAGACTGATAAGTAAAAGGAGTAATACACCAATAAACATGTAGTTTATGGTTTTATTAACAATAAAAAATATCTTACCCTGATATTTTAACTGTTTTTATATTATTATATCTACCTGAGCCTGATATTTGACAGTCTCTGCTGATGCTGCCTTTCTGAGTTCTTTGGAATGTCGCTCCACTGTCTGGTCTAGTGCATTCTGGGAAGGCTTCTCCACTTTATTATCTCCAGCTTCAGGGGGACTTTGGTCGACCTCCATTTTCTCTACTGAGTCAGATGTTTTGGTCTGCAAGGAATTTCACTTGATATGACTACCTCAGAATAAATTTAAGACTCAAAACCTGATTGGATTCAAGCAACTGTTGCGACAACATAGTCATTTCAGCTGTCAAACATGGACAATACCTTTAATCTTCAATATTTCAGAGGAAAATTAACAACAATTAAAAAACATCTTGAAAGGTATCTCATTAAAACAGATTTTGAAGTCCCTACCTGTGGTGTGTCTGCTGTGTTTTGTTTTAGGGCCTCCTTGATCTTGTTCTCCAGGTCCTGTAGTTGTTCACTGGACTTCTCTCTACAGAAGCTGAAGGCTTCCTGCAGACATGTAGCACAGCTTTAATATTTAGTCATTCTTAAACACTGAATATTCATCTTTATTAAATAATTTATGCAACATGACTTTGAGTTTTTGTTTGTATCAAAGAAAATGCATGCAACTTTATTATTATTTTAAAGACTATCTGTCTGTTAGTAGAATTGTGTTAGTATTTGTGTGCATCAATTTTTGTAGATTTAATAGAATTCACAATTTTGAGGATATGTAAAAAATGAGGACAATGGTCTTTGAAATTTTCAAAAATTGTGCTTTGATGAAAATTTGATGTCATGGATGAACTCAATGAGATCCACAATTGGTGTTCAACAAGAAGTAATCAAAATACCTTAGAATTTAAACAAGAGGCCCAGGGGCCACATCGCTCACCTGATCAAATTAGCATTACAGTGTCAAAATCAAAATATCTTGACAACTAAGTACAGTAGATCTTGCTCAAAATATTTTTAAAAATCTGCCGATTTTTATCCACATATTTTTATAGTAAATACCAAGCCCCTTTTGTTGTTTTAATTGTAAGAAGATTTATCTCTTTTCCTATATAACCCCACCCCCCCCCCCCCCCCACCACTTTGTGGCCCCATTTTTCTCTTGGGAATCTGGTTTGATCAAACTTTAATCTGCACAACCAGTGCTTTCACACAAGTTACTGATTTTTGGACTGAAAACTTTCCCAGAATATTTTTAAAGATTCTCTCTATATATTCCTATGTAAAAGTTCATCCCCCCATTGTGGCCCCACCCTACCCCCGGGGACCATGATTTAAACAAACTTGAATCTAAACTATTTGAGGATGCCTCCACACAAGTTTGAGCTTTTCTGGCCTTATAGTTTTTAAGAAGAAGATTTTTAAAGATTTTCTCTATACATTCTTATGTAAAAATCCATCCCCCCATTGTGGCCCCATCCTACCCCTGGGGACCATGATTTGAACAAACTTGAATCTACACTACCTGAGGATGCCTCCACACAAGTTTAAGCTTTTCTGGCCAATTAGTTTTTGAGAAGAAGATTTTTAAAGATTTCTCTATACATTCCTATGTAAATATTCATCCCCCCCATTGTGGCCCCACCCTACCCCTGGGGACCATGATTTAAACAAACTAGAATCTACACTATCCTATCTGAGGATGCTTCCATTCCAATTTGAGCTTTTCTGGCCTAATAGTTTTTGAGAAGAAGATTTTTGAAAATACCAACAAATTTTCAATAATTCTAAATTATCTCCCCTTTATAGAGGGTGTGGCCCTTCATTTGAACAAACTTGAATCCCCTTCACCCAGTGATGCTTTGTGCCAAGTTCGGTTAAAATCTGCCCAGTGGTTCTGGAGAAGAAGATGAAAATGTGAAAAGTTTACGACAACGCCAACGCCAACGACGACAGACAACGGACAAATTTTGATCAGAAAAGCTCACTTGAGCTTTCAGCTCAGGTGAGCTAAAAACGGAAAATAATTTTTTGAGAAAACTCTAGAACAGTTGTATTCTGCACACATCTGACTTTCAGATACTCTATACTTGCCGTGACAAGGGTCTGTAGTATGGACAGAATATTTGGGTACAGTTCGTCATCATCATCCTCACTCTCTTTAGCCATGGTCGAATCTTTAAAGGCCTCAAATGCCTCTGACCACTCGTCATCAAACAGCTGACTGTACATCTCCCCCAGTCTTGTGGGGCGGTGGGTGTCACTCAGGTCCGCGATGTTGGGGTTTCCCTCCGTCAGCTGTTGACTGGCAAATTTGCTCAACCTTAAAAAAATTTTTGTGTTCAACTTTCTAATCCAAGTCCAATTGTCATAAAACTTAGACAGGCTCACTTTTTATCTCAATCTCATTTTTCCTCTTTATTTTCCTTTCATAAAAGTGAGAGTGAGAGAGACCAAAAGTGAGTTCCTCCTGGTTTTATGGCCCTGGAGCCAGGTCAACCTTTCATCACAGTTCAGAGGTGGTTGATGCATGCAAAATAATATATTAACATTTGCAAATATGTTTCCTTATATGAACCTATAGAATAGCGAAAACGTTCAATTCTGTATGAACTTTTTCAGGACGTCACAATGATCATAGCACGTGCTTATCGCTTGTCGCTTGGATTATTGTAAACATAAAATCTCGGTTATTTTAACAGTTGTGAACGATTTGTCTTTTTCAAACGTAAATATAAGAAATAAACAGTTAAAAAGTTCACCGGGATATGAAGTTGGTTGGTACGTGATCAAATCTACTAAGAAGCCCTTCGGGCTTCACAGGATTTGATCACGTGACCAACCAACTTCATATCCCGGTGAACTTTTTAAATTGCTGTTTATTTCTTAAATGAGATCTTATCTCAGTAATATGTAAAACCAAACCGTCTTCTTTTTTAATGTCTTGCCTTGTAGAGAGTTCCTCTACTTCCTGGGTTTTCAACTGAAGCTCTGACTGCATCTCGTAAAACTGTGTCTTCCTCACAACAACATATAAATTTTGGTCTGGACCCTGTAAATGAAGTAATCAAGGCATATTAAAACACATGTATGTTTCTTCTCAATTTACAGAATTTTAGTTAAGGATGGGTCTTGTCAGGATTATGAATAATGACAAGTTTATTTGTCCTTCATATTGAGATGTTATGAATTAAAAGATCAATTATTTATTTTACCAAATGTCTTCTACAATTTGCCATTGAATTAGTAAAATATTAAAGTCCCAAATCTAGAAGGTGTAATAACAAAATAAAAGTTCTCCTTAATTTTTAATTTCATGCACTTCATTTACTTTGCTTATAACATTTGTATAAGGGTTAGGAATTTTTTTTTTATTTTTCGTTAAAACTAAAAAAAAATATATAAATTACCTGTTATCATTCAATTTCAAAGCATCAGCTATACATTTGCCCTAATTTTGATTACTTACTGAGGACTAGGGATGGATAGTCTACTTTTTACAGAGTTCATTGAAACACAGTGTAGGAACGGAAGTGTACAGTTTTAGGTAGCGCTGTTTGTCGAAGCAAGTAAACAAATTGAACACGTAGCTCTGCGTACAGTTGAAGACAGTGTCTGTGTAATTTTAATTAAATGAATTAATTAATGGATTTAAAAAGCTTCTGGAACAATTTAATACATTACGGTAATAAACTGGCAAAAGTATAAAAGTTGTACTTATTCTTTATGCAATATGATTTTCAAGTGAACATTTTGATAATCATTATCCAGGGTCAAGATTGAAATCATTATTATGTACAAAATACAATCATTACGACTGAATTGAGGAGATGTAAAGGTAGATATATATCTCAAGAGAAAAACCTGACCTTGCATCTGATGCTATTGCAAATAAAAGTAGAAAAAACCACCAGAATATCATGAGCTCTGATTATTTCATACTGTAAGCATAGCGCAAAAGCATTCTAATTTTACTGTACGGGTAGTTCTGTTTAAAGCATTGTGAAGTTTGCTCTGGAGAAATTTGGTTTCAGATGGTAAGTTGACCAAACAGAATGACAATGGTATGAATGGGCAATTTTTAAATAATTTTTCAATGACGAAAAAAAATATTGTAATTATACTTTCATGTTAAATACTATAATCTGATTGGTTTAGAGGCAGTTTATAATCCGTTCTATTACCCTCAGCGTTGGCAACACACTTGGCAATGGGTAACACAACGAATTGTGACATGTGCATAAATCATGTGCGTACAGTTCGCCGTAGAATTTATGTCAAAAAATTTAAAAGCAGTAAAGTTTTCTTTAAAATTAAGACATTCAGTATAATAAAATAAATAGTGCCTGTTTTGGAGGGCAACAGTTGAAATTGACACCCCTTGACTAACCCCTGACTTTTCTTGGGGTTGTCAATTTCAACTGTTACCCTCCCAAACAGGCACTATTTATATATTGTTGCAACCCCCCCTCCAAATAAGTATAATAACCCAATTCATGTAATCACCATAAATAATTTGAGAAACATTATAAGGTGCAAAGGGTGTTAGGAGTTAAAAGAATCCCTAATTTAGGTGCTTGTGGTCATTTGGTGTTTGGTGCATGCTAGGTACCTCCAGAGAAAGGCAGGTTGCACTACAGTATTGAATTTCAGAATATATAGTTTGTGTATGTGTTTAAAAAATTACCACCCACAAAATGGTTAAGCATACAGTTATAATTCATGTTTCCTTGTATTATTACAAATGTTGGGGAAATCAGGATCTCCTAGCTTATCTAACCGAGAGAATTAGATTACCTCAGAATTATGCAGTTGTCTTTCATGGATTTGAGTTGAGAACTGAGTGGAGTAATTTCAAAATGTTGGTGTGTATGTATTGGGGTGAATCTTAAGGGAAATTATGTTTGACATTCTTACTCTTTGCAGGTTAAGATACTTATGCAAATAGTATATTCTGAGCATGGGAGTTTACGTTGTTGATTATTGTTATACGGTATTTTAGAAAATGGATAATAAAGAAAAATAATTTGCATGTATTTTTCAATGTTAGGAAAAGCAAATTATTAATGGAATAATATAATTATGCAATAATCCTTTGAAAGGGGGAGGAATTCTTCATGAAATCAAGTAAAACTATAGTTTTTTGTGACAGATACGTTGCATTGTTTTCAAAGAGGGGGGAAAGTGGCAGACAGGAATTGCTTGGAGAACTCCGCAGGCATATTTTAACAAACTTAAGATGAATATAAGAAAAAACTTTAATATATTTAATAGTTTTATATGTGCATAATGTTGTTAAGGTAAGCAAAATGACCTTCGAGTACGACCCATAAACATCAGGGTTTCTGTGAAATAAATATTATCTCATTAACATCAACATCTCTTTTGATTTTTTTGTGACACAATAAAATGCCTACTCTATGACGTCCATGAAAGCAAGTGTTTATTGCAGAAAAACTGCTGAAATGTACAGTATTGTGCTCTAGACAAAACATTCTAGGCATATAGCACACGCTGCTGTCGCACCTGACGTGATATATTTTTCTCATAATAAAAAAAAAACACCTATACCCAATACTACACAAGGTACACATCGCCGCCATCTTTTATTTATTTAAATCTGTCGCATTAGCTGGAAGTTTCACTTGAAACTCAGCGGTAAAATTTTTTGCGATCCTCTCCGTCTCCCGATCGGTCCATCAACATCTAAGCTTACAACCGATTCAACCAATACGGCGCATTACACCTGTCATTAATAAAAATCATCCTTCAATCTGCATCATGTGCCTGTGGCATATAGAAATCAAAATACAAACTTCATTCATCATTACAATCGTTGCCTTAATCGTAGTGTAATCGTAGTATTTGATTGTATCAAATCTCAAAGGATTTTGAGGTCTATTGTGGCGATTGGGACTGTTGAGATTTGTCAATATGGTCATTCGGGCTTTATACATGTAGATATGGCCTTTGGGGTCCAATCGTAACTCAAATCGTGGTCATCTTCCACCTTGATCGTGAGAAGAATCGCTATCATTATCATGCCCCATCGCAACAGAGGACATCGGTTCATAATGAGTGTATCGTAACAACACGAACTTATATGCACGTACACAAATCAGGGACTCATGTTGTGATGTTCGGATCAGATCGAGGTCACATTGGAAATTTTATGTGGGCAATTTTATCGTAACATATTTTATCGTATCTAAACGGGCAATGAGATCATGACAGATTGCATCACCTAAAATATGTCTATTTGGACCTTACTGTTTCAAAGCTCGATAAATCGCATAAGCACGTATCGACTCGCATCACCTCATACTTAAGTCTAAATTATACAGAAGTTCCACGATTAGTTTCGATTTGTCCATCGTAGTGTTAGTTATCGCCAGTGGGAACCTAGAATAGCTCATTTTATGGTTCGGAGCTACGCGTTCAGTTGTTTACTGCGAATCAGAGCTACCGGTACAGACAAGTAAGAGCTATGCGTACAGTAAACAATATCGAGGTATGGTCAGAAAAACTTAAGTTTTGTAGAATTTATTGCTTTCTTCATACATGTAATTTTTGTCTTAAAGTTAACATACTAGGAAAATATTTTTTACAACAAGAAACATTATTTTTAGTCAAAGAAAATGAGAAACACTTCTCTAGATATTGTGATTCAATTTCTTATTGAATTTTTGTACTGTTCTGATCCAATAAGATTTTCCGAAAGAGAAATTTTATGATTTAAGGATGGAAATGGAGAGTAGAAACTTATTCTAGATAACTGTATAAAAATCACGACACAGATATTAGCTATTTATGTATTTTCAATCTACGATGAAAATACTGTACGCAGCGCTAATTGTTCTCTCGCTTCGACGAACAGCACTACCCAAAACTGTACACTTCCATTCCTACACTGTGATTGAAAGTCAAAGCAACGAAATGAATCACGACACTTAAGCTCTTTCTACAGTTTACCCAACATGTAAAGAAAGCATCAAGCAACAACCAGTCACCTTTTATTGTCGAAAAAGTTGTTGAAAACACAAGTTGCCCATTAAATTTTTACCAATTTGTCAAATCAAATTTATATAATGTTCTGATACTTACATTTGCCTTCCTTGCAAGATCTAGGAGATTTTCAGCCATAAGTAGTGTTCCATATTCCCTCCAAAGGTCACTATAGTGACCGTCAAACGTCTCAGGTTTGAGGTTTGTCAAGTATCTGTACAGTGCCCTCTCTCTCACATCCTCTGGAACATCCTCTGCCTTATCAATGTTCACTGTCACATGTTGTAATACATTCTGTAAAATTGTAAAACGTACATCACACATCAATTTAATAATTACTTGCCTTAACAGCAAAGCATTTTTTAAGCATTGAATGCTTATTTTTTTATGTCGTCGGTCCTATAACACACCAGGCCGTGCAGACAAATTGAATACCATGCTAACGCGCAGTATGATAATTTGTCTCTACGGCCTGTTGTGTTATAGGACCGACGACAACAAAAAATAGCATCCAATGCTTATATTTATATTGATGTTTTATTTGAAATATTTGTGCATTGTTACTTTAAAGCTATTATATAGCTCTTTGTCAGGGATGTGATCATGAGAATAACAGATGGAACAGCCATAAAACATGTTATTTAGTTCGCTTCCACAGCTAAAAATATGTTGCCAGGAACTTTGGCGAGAAAACTCTTTTTTGATAACGAGTAGATATGATTTAATGATTAATTCTCATACGTACATATCAAATGTGTTTTTTAAGGTTGATCATTTCATTTAATCTTACAATAATAAATCTATTCAAAACACGTGGTGAAGTTTACTTGTGCTCATGCACTGTAATCAGGGGTGTTATAGAAATATGAATGTCACAGATTTCCAATGCAAACATAAGGGAAATTATACACTGAGTGTAAATATTATCACTTGGATGAATTCAGTACCCTTGTCAAGTGAATTACTTAGAACATTTATAAATGTGGTTTATGACTGAATACACACTGTGTGTTTGAATCCACATTGAGACTACTGTTACAGAGTTTTGTTTGTATCCACATTGAGACTACTGTTACAGAGTGTTTGTATCCACATTGAGACTACTGTAACGGTTAGAGTTTTGAGAGAACCCAAAGTGTGAGAGACATAGCCAATTCTAACTCACAGCATGAGGGAATGAGCTCCTGAGCACGGCCTGACAGGTAAACATGTGGACAAGGTCCTGTTGAGCCTCCTCAAACTCATCTGAGTCTTTGTTGTCATCCTTATTCAACAACTCAAACAGTGTCAGAGTTTGTTTCTACAGAGAAATGAATTAAAGTATTTTATTAGAGAGTGTTTAGTTGAAGCATTGATTGTCAACAAAAACAATGACTGATGTAGCTTACCGGTACTTCATTCTCTTCTGTGGGTTGCTCATTTGCCTTCGTTATGTTTGCTGTTTCAGCAGCAGTCTGGGGGCTGAGTTCTAATGGCAGCCCATTTGCTGAATCTATGGAGGCTTGCTCAGGATTGAATTGTTGGCTAATATCTGCTGTATTCTGTAATGTTGTGTATTATGACTATATCATTATCTCTTTGAATTTAAAAAAATCTTTGTACTGAAAATGTACATCTACTGTTATGTATCTTTACATATTTAATAAATAAGACTCCATTATGTCTTTGTGGATCAATTGATTATAACTTTTTAAAACCTTATTATATCTAACATGTCTGATCATACATTACCTGTAAATTGTCATTTTGTGAATCCACAAAGTCTGAACCCTATAACAAAATTAAAGAACATTTAAGAAATAAAAAGCAAGTTAAAAAGTTTACCAGGATATGAACTTGGTTGGTCACGTGATCAAATCATGTGAAGCCCAAAGGGCTTCTCAGAAGATTTGATCACATACCAACCAAGTTCATATCCTGATGAACTTTTTAACATTGCTGTTTATTACTTCTTTACATGTACGTTTGAGAAAGGCAAATCGTTCAGAACTATTAACATATTAACCATTTTAACCATTTTTTTATGTTTACAATAATGCAACCGTCGAACGATAAGCGCGTGCAGTAATCATTGTGCCATCATTAAAAAGTTCCCAAAGAATTGAACTTTTTCGCTATTCTGTAGGTTCATATAAGGAAACATATTTGCAAATGCAAATATCTGAGTAAAAAACATATATGAATAAAAAATATGGCTATAAGTATTTTTCAAGCAAGTCCGAGACTTACACAATATTTACATATTGTGTATTTGAAAACTGACCTTGATATCTTGGGTTATTTCAGTGCTTTTCTCCCCTCCTCCCTGTCCATCTGGAGTACTCTGTCTCATAACTTCTTGCTGTTTAAAAATGTAAGTAATGTTAGAGGGATAAACAATTACAGTGACGATGCACAGAGAGAGAGGGGGGATAAAGTAAAAAAGACACATACTGCAGTTTTGTGCTTTTCTATGCAATCAACATATTCCCTCCAAGCCAGGCTGCTATTCTTTTCTCGCAGTTTACAAGCATCCAACAGTATCAGAGCTAGATTTGGTTTGTAAGTTCTTTGTTCTTCTGTAACGTTTTCCTCTTTGAATGGAACAACAGGTCCAGGACTTGCGTTGCTCCTTGCTGAGATAAGGTCTTTATATTCTTCATACGCTTGTTCATAATTTTGGTGATTCTCATACTGCTTCAGAACTTCTCTCATGTAGTCCTTCTTATAGATTACACTAGGTTTACCCGCAGAGAATGTAGGCTTCAACTATATTTTACAAATAGGATAACTATATGAAGGAAAGCAATATGAAAGCTATATACAACTGTTAAAAGTTAAGAATTATCTGAGTTTATTTTTCGCATTTAGTTTTTCTCTAAGGGAATTTTTGGTTGGTATATCAATAACAATGCACTGTAAATTTTATGTCTAGATGATATCTCGAAGCTACAATAAAGAGACACAAATCGATCTGAAAATTCAAAGTAATTTTTTTTACAAATTGTTTCACCGTAATTTTAATTTTATGAAGGCAAGGAAGTTATTCAATGGAACATTTTATATGCAATATAGATTCTTTGAAATGTTAAACTAAAATTTAAATTGTTTATACTCAAGTATTAATAAAAATGTGCTTAAATAAAGAAATCAATTCTATGATTACAAAATTTGTAACGAAAGACTAAATATTGACAGTTAAAGTCACTTACCACTTCTACTGGTTTCTCCATTATGATTTAAAACGAAAGTAGAATATCTATATGTAAGGAGGCCAACTAGGGCCATTAAGTGTTATTGTAATAGTCATGTACAATTGCATGATTGTACATTTATAAATATGTAATTTTATTTTAATCAATTAATAACATACAAATCTATGTGTCAAATAATATTGACCAGCAATAATGTATATATTATTTTATTAACATTATGCATATACATTGAATAAAGATAATAATTAATCAAATAATAAAATAACAATTCTATGAATAATTCATTAATAACTAAATCTTTTGATCCGCCACTGATACTCTCAGGACACCTGTAAGAGTGTACCTATGTAGTATTTGAGCTTTATTAAATTCCTTAAATTTCATTGGTCCAAACTATTACCACCAAAACTTTGAATCAAGACAAAGACATTATTTAGCTACTGTCATTCTATGCTGACATGAATTTTTTTGATCTCATTATTATGCTGTTAGACTGAACAGTGGTTGTATGTGAAAGGGTATGGTGGTCGCCCGCTTGGACACGTGGCCGGGTTTTCTCCGGATACTCCGGCTTCCTCCCACATTAATGACCCCCTCGCGCTAACATCCGTGCCAACGAAAGATATTAATATAAGTTGTAGAACTTGTTTATCAATCGTTGTAAAATTAAATAAAGTTCAGTTTTTAGACTGAACAGAAAATATATGTAAGTACTAACTTTTCTCTTCTAATTAACAAGTTGTAAATTGGAAGAGAAAAGTTAGTACTTACATATACTTTCTTGCAATTGTACATTTGAATTATTTAAAATCAACTATGAAATTATATAGAGTTTATATCAGTTAAATCCTGCCTCGCTCTGCATGTCCCCCCACCCACCCTCTGCCGGCTCGTACCCAACATTTAAATACAGGCACGAAGAAACCGGAAAAGGGGGGGGGGGGGCATGGGGCAGCATATCCCCAATTTTTTTTTTGGGGGGGGGGGGTATCGACTCCCCCACCCCCCGCCCCAGCCCCCGTAATCACATGTTCTAAATTTTAATGAACTGGATCCTCTACAAACATTGAGAACATATTTACTGTGAAATTTCAGCACACTTGCGCCAACAGCGTACGTAGACCAAACGCAAGCCGGAGGAACCGCACACACATAACGTTATACAAGCAGGTATTCAATGGATGGTTGCATTTGTATCTACTATTCTGATGCGATATTTTAAACCAGTGATGACCACACACCCAGTGTCTTACAATTTTCAAATGCAGGTTACTTCGAAATTCATTCTTGCGGTCTTAAAATACTCGATGTATTTAATAACACTTACCCGAAAATGATGATTTTTTTTTTTTTATCAAAACTATCTTTAAAATATTTTTAAAATACGAACTGAAGTGGACTTAGGCAAGTTTAAATAAAGGTTAGAGTTTCTAACTCTGGTGTTGGGAGTTATTGTATTTCAAATTGAAATAAAGTATTTGATATTTGAAGGGAAGAGATGCTGGTTTTTTTGTGTGTTGGGGGGGGGGGGGGGGGGGGGGGGAAGGGGGCAAGTCTAGTTGACAATGAGGGGAGGTACAATACATGTACAAGCCTTAAGGGTTCGTCAGCATCTTATTTTGGCCACCTACTACACAAATTGTATGATGGTGTCCCTATGGTATAATTCGTTGAACGTTATAAAATTTTTGGAATAAGCTGATATCACAACTGTATTGTATGTATGTTTATAACTTTAGATATATTACTTCCGCATCGCCAAACTCCATAAAAAGATTTAAATAAATAAGAATAAATTTAAAAAAAATTATGATCAACCACTCGTGCATTAATTTTGCAATCGAGTCGGCTATCAACTTTTTGTTTCTCCCTTAGTCAAGTGGCGTTGCCCATTGCTATGTTACATCAAAGGCACGGTGTGAATTCATACATTAAAGAAAAAAAATAAACATTCATTGTTTGGATCTAAAGCAAAGTTTTGCATGTGCCCAAGAAACATCTTGGTATAAGGGTAAGACAATACACGTGTTACCTGAAAACCCCGACATTTTTTGTTTTGAAAACACGTTCGCTTGATGCCACACCTGACGCAGAAGTCAACAAATCAATTGATCATAGAGACGTTCGAGGAAATATCCTCGAAATAGCAAGTTGTGTTCGAAGGAAAGAGAATAAAGGCTAACAATAGGAATATAAGTTACATATTTATGTAAATGTACTTTAATATGCGATTTTACCGAACACTTCAACTTCCGAGTTTTTAATGAACCGACAATTGTTCTACAGAATGGTTGAAGTTTATTGTGTGACATTGTAACACAAATAATATTTTGAATGGGAATAACATTACTTACCGAATATTTTTCTGTCCTGATGATTAAAACAATTTATACAAAAGCTTAATATACTACCCAAAAGTTATTGTATTTCCGGTGTTGTATAGCAGTTTTTCCCCCATAGTAGCTTTTCCCCCCGGAAAACCTACTATATAGTAGCCTTTTCCCCCGGGGGGAAAAGCTACTATATAGTAGCTTTTCCCCCATAGTAGGATTTCTCCCTCACGTTTTTGGTTCAGATTTTATAAAAAATATTTATGGAAACCCAGTAAGGATTAAAATCAATGTTTCTACACTCCCAGGTTGCATATATCTGCATTCATCTGTACAGGTTAAGTTTCGTTATGCCGATTTATTATTTTTTATAGACAATGCTGAAAATTGAACATGTGTGTAATGGAATTATACATAGAACTTAATTTAGGTAATTAATTGAAAAAAAAAAGTACTTGGTTTTACAAGATATACACTTATATGCATAATTCTGTGTTCTGAATTTGTAAGTGAAAAATGTTTTGAGAATTTTTTAATACACAATGTAAATCTATCAGTCCGTCTTTCTGTTTGTGAACATTTTATCCAGTCTAAACCTCTGTTTTAGAGAAATTTCGTTTCCGATGTTTCAGAGCCCGATGTTTAAAATCCTATTATAATGAATATAGTGCATATTCTTTAAGGTCCTATATCTCATAAACTAGAGATGACCACATCACCATATTTTCACAGTGGCAGTGGTGTATACCACTTGTAGATGACTCTGAAAATTTCAGCCCTCAGGATAGGGGCCCTCGATGTTTCAGGGCCCGATGTTTAAAACCCCATTATAATGATTGAATAGTGTTCTATAAGTGGGGGCCCGAATCTCAAATTCTGGAGATGACCACTTAACCATATTTTCACAGTGGTAGTGGTAAACCCCTAGTAGATGACCCTGAAAATTTTAGCCCCCAGGGTAGGCGCCCTTGATCTTTCCGAGCCCGATGTTTGAAATCCAATTATAATGAATAGCGTATTTTTAGGGCCCTTTATCTCAAAAACTAGAGATGACCACATCACCATATTTTTACGGTCATTTAAAAGTAAAAACATCATTTAAAAATACGCACTCACTCACATATTTCTTTATCAAAATGGTTGGAAATTCCGTTTAATTTTGCTTTTCTTTTTAAATTTACGAACAAAAATTTTAAAAAAGGTACGCGGGTAAATTCATTATTCATCAAAACATTTAATCAATTCATAAGATGACTAATAATATAATAAATAACTAGATAAATAAATCAATAAATTTTTATTCATAAAAGTAGGAACCGAAAAAAAAAAAATACCCAACAAAAGCGCACTTGATATACGACTTTTTTTTACTTGCCAATTGATTAGAAGAACAAGCTTACATTTAAAAAAATAAGTCAGCTCATCACAAAAAATGTGTTAGTTTTTATTTCTAATTTCCCTTGTTTAATTGTTCGAAGAAATAATATGGTACACAAGTAAATCTTTATTGCAAAAATATGAAATAAATAGTATAAGATTTTTAGGTAAGTGAATCGTATATCTTGTTTTATATGTCTTGGCATCGTTTTCAAAATTGTATATTTATAAATCAAGTTGCAAAATAAAAAGCGGAAAAATAAGCACGCAGTGAATTATGATATATACATAAGGTTAGTTCAGGCTCCATTCCACATTTTCCAAAGTAACCAGCAAAGATACCGACTTTGTTCTGGTTGTGAAGCCATTTCATTTTTAAAAAAATGTTTACATCATAAAACCTCGCGTTTCGTTAAAAATGTGCTTAAAACCATGAATATGAATATGCGTGACTTTAAAACAAAATTGTAAATACTAACTTTACACATGCCTTTAATACATAATCAATTATAATACCCCTTACCCATGATTTAGAACCCCCATCAATTGAAGTAAAACATTTAAGTTTCTCATCATATCATTGCACCCTGTCTCTCGTTTGATATTTAGAAGTAGAAATATATGATTATATATAAGATCGTCAATTCTAACGGTTTTAATTTAAAATTTATAGCCTTTTGGACGAAGGGAGTAATACATTTCCACTTCTTATTCCCTTCCTCTACAAAATTAAGTCAAGATTAGTCAGTTAGTTTCCTAGGAGGAGCTTATACATAGATGATAATACATGGGAAAATTAAAGATCCAAACCGGCGTATTTTCACTCAAATGTATTCTGACGTGTTCTGTGAAAAATGTCAATGTCTTATGCCCCAGTCACACATTCACGGATTAAATGCCGGATTAGCTACGGAAGCGATCCGGCATCATTCGTGGCGATATGTATTGACCCGTGTCTTTTCCGTCTGTTATCGTATCCATACGTAGCAATACTTGTATAGCTGCGACAATTTTTAAACATGTTCAAAATTCCACTACGGATGAAACCACCGTAAAACTTACTAAGCCGTTTTAGAACGTAGAAGTCCGTTTTAACTCCGTATAAATCCGTAGTAATTCGTATGTATCAGTTTGTATCCATTCCGTGGTGCATCCGTACTAACTCCGTATCAATTAACGATCATTAGATTTTCCGGTGTCAACCGTGGAAAATATTCCGTAGGAGAACCGCGGAGTTGATCCGTGAATGTGTGACTGGGGCATTAACGTCGAAGTCAAAACTGTAGATAAGCATCGATTAGATGAAAAAGATTCGAGGTATTCCGAAATCCGTGTAAAAGGTGTTTCAAAAAGGTTTAACAAAAAGTGAAATAAATGGTGTGACACAGGAATGTTATGAAGGCGCGTGCCTTTGTTTATATCAGGGGTGAAAAAACCATGTATTTCATTCTATGTATTAATAAATTATTAATAAATGCCATAATTATCCTTTATTATGAGAAATTAATATCATATCAGTTATTGCAAATTATTGCCACGAATGGTCCGCCATAAACATGACCGGAATGTAAAAAAGGGGGAAAATCTACTATATAGTAGGTTTTCCGTGGGGGTAATCTGACTATAAAAAGGGGGAAAACCCACTATATGGTCAGCTTTCCGTGGGGGAAAAACTGCTATATAGCCATTTTTCCGGGGGAAAAACTGCTATATAGCCATTTTTCGGGGGGAAAGATGGCTAGGGGGAAAAGGCACTATATAACACCGGTAAGTTATTAAAAAAAATCAAAAATGTATAACAGAATCATTTTAACCAGTGAGAAAACCCATTTAAATTCGATAATAAAATACCCAGAAAGACATCTTAATCTCAAATTGAAGCGAAACTTTCAGGAAACAAGATTTAAGGTAGCTCGCGGGTTTACTGCTTGTGAGAAAACCTACCCTGAAAATTTGTCCGTGTGATTGATAGGTTTCAGACTTTTATTTCTAAAATTTATTTGTAATTCGTCTGCGTGGTAATAATGTTATCGTGTTTCAAACGCAGTGTCGCTGTTAAAATCAAGCAACGTCATTTCAATGAAATATATAGTAAAATGCATATCTTAGTCGGGAAACGCATTTCAAAACTATGCTCCAAACCAAACGATCTAGACGAACTTAATTTTACTCCACACAATAACAGAAGAGATAATTTTGAATCAATTCATAAAAAAAAATCAATGTGTGTTCTCGGCCAATTTTTCGCAAAACAACTTTAAAGATTTAAAATATTTCACAAAAACTTATATTTCCATCACGACGTTAGCCCGACGTCATCAATTTCTTACCAAAAATGAAAATGCGTTGGTTGACAAGACTAGCTGATTAACATAAATTAGAACATGCAAATCTAATTAACATTATTATGAATGTTATCGAATGCACAAATATTAATGCAATTAATGTAAGACAATGTGAAGACAAGAAACATGGCTACTTTTCTTTTCATGAAACTCTGAGTCAATCATTCAATGCAAAAATAATTACCATACAACTATTGACATAATAATAAGTTTGTAATTGTATACGATAACTAGCTAAAGCCAAAGTAATTTTAATAGTTAGATCGGTAGTTGAAAATACAGAAGTTATAATTGTAAAAGAAGCGAAGTTAATGCATACGGTATATGTACAATTTATTTGCTTGTCTAAACATGATTTTAAATAAAAAAAGTTCCAACGCACCCTCATACCTTATAGAACTAAATGCGACAATGTATGTCACAACTATAAATTTTTAGCATTTAATAATTATAAATGTTTGTTTAAACTGCAATTTAGCTTTTTGAAATATTTCATTTTATGTTTCTAAAGATCATTTGTTATTTAGAAAATAAAAATGTATGAGTTTGCAATGAGGGTCAACTCTATTGTGACGTCAGCAAACCCGCGAGCTACGTTAAAAGCGTTACTAATAACTAACATGATACTGACCAAACCGGCACATTTGTATGTGACAATTCGATTGATATTGGAGGGAGGTATCGACAGAACCCCGGAAAGAGGAAACATACGCAAACATATGCAAAGGCTGAAAAGATCTTTTAAATTAAGAATTTGTTGAGAAAAAAGGAAATTATTCTGTCTAGTAGTGCTGAGTTTTTGTTAATCTAGACATTTAATGTCATTACATTCCAGATGTATTTATTGACTTTATTTGATAACACTTGTATACAAATTGCTTATAACATTGGCTAGAACAGTACACATCACAACTTGTTGGATCTATTTTAACCTTTAGTTACATCTGTTTTATCAAAAACCAAGTACATAATCTCAAAGCTTTCTTGTATTTTAAAATAACTATTCTTTTTTAATGATATTGTTATGAGTATACAAGTCATGCAATAGATGGGGTAAACAAGTAATATGTGTAGAGGAGTCATCCAGTATATCTATCTATGGCGATTCCTTTCCTCCGGAAGTACGTATCCCTTACACACCAGGGGTCCGTTGTCATGGAGAAGAAGCGCCGGCCACACACAGACCTCCACGATCTTCCCGCGGCGTCCATGGAAGGAGAATAAGGTCTTGTCCACCAGCTGTCCTTGTTTGGGTGAGACGATCACCATTGATGGGTCCTGCATACACATGTACCAACAAAGCTCTACACACTTCCTAACATACGTCAACACACGGACGTCCGCTCGGATGATCTCGTCTGGTATCAGAGCGGGAAGCTCTGTGTCTATGAACAGCTGAAAAGATATGTTGTTCACGGATAGTATCCACATATATTTTAAATACATATAAATGATATCGCTTTGTTCTATTTTTATATCTTTGACAACATCTTCACTTACCTTTGACTTGCTTTTGGCTGTCGTGGACGCCACTGCTTTACTGAAATTTTTGGCGTGTCTCACAATATTTGGGTAGTCTACACTGTTCCTGTACACTCTATCCTCTGGCTTCACATCATCAGATTCTGCTTTCCGTTCTGGTTTCCTCTCGGAACGATTTCCATCTTCTAAATTTTCTTGTATTGGTTTTTGGTTAGATGGTTCCTGATCGGTTTCGGTTGTATTGATTTCGTTGTCAGTGCTCCGATCTTTACCCAGTGGTAGAATTTGTTGGCCGTTTTCGTCCCCATGTTCTGCAGTGGTCATTATCTGATCATATTTCTGTTCTTGCACATTATCTGCTTCCAGTTTGTTTGGATTTTCATTCACAATAGGTGGCATTGAAAGCTGTTCTGAGGACTCACTCACTCCATCGGTCTCTCTGTTACGTTTTTCCTTATGTTCCTCTATATTCCTCTTTTCTGTAGTGCTGCTGTCTCCAAAGGACTCTGTTTGTTCTTTCTTTTCCGGTGAAGATACTTCGCTGTTAACTCTACTATCTTTCTCTGAAGCCGCATCGTCTCTCTTAGCAACAAACATTAATACGTATTTAAGCAATTTATGACGCAATCTTAAATATAAGCTCTTTTAATAAAATACTTTTAAAAACTTTAAAAAGGGAAAATGTACCTTTGGTTTTTCAAACCCTAAAGTGACGGCAAAACTATCTTCAAGGTAAATCATCTGTCTCTTAAATTGGTCTTTACAAAATTCGAAGATATTCTAAAAGAAGAAGAAACCGGCTGTTGAATTTGCGCCAAATCATTGGTTTAGCTGAGGACAACTTCTATACACGTAAACGTAAAACTGGTATTACCGTCAATATGTTCTGTAGCATATAAAGCGTGTCAGGAAGGACATCGCCACCATCATCTTCTGTTTTGGGTTTGAAGGCCTCGAATGCCTCTGACCACTCATCATCAAACAGCTGACTGTACATCTCCCCCAGTCTTGTGGGGCGGTGGGTGTCACTCAGGTCCGCGATGTTGGGGTTTCCCTCCGTCAACTGTTGACTGGCAAATTTACTCAGTCTGGGTTAGTATAAAAGACGTATTATTTAAGGTGGTAATTAGAATGATTTATATGTACAAGCATTTAATGCATGTCTTCTGAATCATATACTTTACTTTTTGGGTTTGTCTTTTATATTTATTATACATATCCGATTGCTCATCGAAAAGACTTTCTATACAAAAAGTATCTTCATGACCTTTTTTTGTAACGGCAACATATTTATTATTTTTTTCAACTTGCAGAGACAAATAATTGCATTTTCTATATGCTATAATTTATATTTAGTCAAATAATGTGCTGGTGTTTGGTACACATAAAATATTCAAAATTTAAATTTTAAGTAACCTCATAGACAATTCTTCAATTTCTTCCTCTTTCTCCTTCAACTGATTTTGCATCTTGTAGAATTCAAGTCTTTTCACTATGATATTTTGTTTCAGATCGGGTCCCTATCAAAGAATGAGAATTCGTGAATTATTAGAAAATCAAATCCTTTAATAGGCTCACATATATTCTATTGCAAAATACATCTTAAAACACAAATTGTTTCTCTTTTTATCTACCTTGGCCTTTTTGGCTAGATCTAGCAGTTTTTCTGCCAAAACAAGTCTCCCAAAGTCTCTCCAAATCTCTGATAATTCTATTCCATATTTCCTCTCATCAACAGTAAGCAGAAAATGAAACAGAGCCGTGTGCCTCAATTTATGTGGGACATCGTTTGCGTCCTTGAAGGTAGAATCAACCAGAGCAAATATGTCCTATCGAAATTTAAAAAAAAACAACTCATAAAAACAAATCCCAATTTAAAAAAACCCAAATTTTAATTGATGATTGGATCTTAGAAAAAGGCAAAAGATGAAATAAATTTCTTTCGTTTTAAATAAAAAATCTAATTGTTTTCTTTCCATTTCCATATTTGGAATACAAAATGCACTGCTAAAAGGATGCGGTAATCATCACAGCATAAGATAAAAACAAACTTTGACTCGAGCTAAATATGGTGATGACATAGTTATTTTTCGTCGTGCAGAAAAATTCAATTTTTCCCACTATTTTCATCATATACATATATACATGTATATCATGATTTCCATACTTTTTGTTTCTTTTTTAAATTCGTTATTTTGTTATAAATTTTTAGTTTTTTAAACATAAAGGTCTATGTAGCATCGAATTCTTTTATTTTAAGTTGAAACCATCATCTAAACTAATCAAACGAAATGGTCTAAGTCATTAAAAAACCCAAATGAATATTATTGTCAAGATATTATGCTAAGAATTTGTTATCGAGAGTTTATTTTTTTTTTTTAATTAAAATCATGTTTGATTACATGTCTTAAAGAATTGTATACAACTATTTCCACATACAGCCCCCTCTGGAAATGCTGATTTCAGGACACTCTGACACGTAAACAAATGGTGGCACTCCTTGACCACGTTTGGCCTCGGGGCTCGGTCTGCCCCCCAATCCTGATCCAGCAACCACTCGATGATGTTTTCGTACGACTTCCTAGGCCGTTTGCTTTGAGAACCAGTAAAGGTTTGCTGTCTCTAAGAATATAAACACAAACATATATACTGTTTGACCTCTGGTTTAAGTAGACAGTCAGTATACTCTGTCCAACAGAAACGGGGGCTGGTCTATATACCTTCTTCTCTGGGTCGGACTGAGAGTTTGTGGTGAGTGTGAGAAATTCAGATACAGCGTCCCTCCACCTTTTGTAGCTGGGAACCCTTTCGGAAACAGCCAAAATCACAGCGTACAGTGTTGGTGCCTGTTTTTTGTAGCTATCCTTCACTGATTCAAAGTCACCAGGATACAATTTCCTTTGTTTTCTTTGTTTCTAATCAAAAAATAAATCTGATTTAATCAAGAATTTCAATTCATTTCATTTATCTTCTTTTTTAGGACGTATTAGAAATTGTTGACGCCGAAAAATAATTTTAAAATCCCATAAAAAAAGGTACTTAATATAGATCTAAGCTCTTCCTGTTCTTATTTTGGTCAAACACATAATTAACTAACGATAACAATGCTAAGAGTGCAGTTAAGTGCTTATAATAGTGTTACATTTTTATAAAGACGTTTAGCACAATAGGAAAAATAACTATAGTTGTTTAACAGAGCTATATTTACCGGACAGCCAGTTTCTCTTGCAGCTTTAAGAAGATCATTATATTCCTCCAAAGCGTCTTCTAGGTTTCCCCCAATCAGAAGTTCCTCTTTATACCTGCTGCAATTCCCTAACAGATCCTTAATGGCAGGCTGATCGGCGTTCTGATCAAGGAAACAGACAGATATGTATAAATTATTAAAATCAATAGACGATATTTGCACTGAAATGTAATTATAGGTGGTTATTTTTATTTTAGAATTAAACAGCCATGTTATTGTTAAATATTGAAATAATGTACCTCGATAAACACAACTTGATTTATTTCTGTTTTAATTGTATTTTCTGATCGTTGGTTTAGTTGTTCCATTTCTTCTTGCTGAAATAAAAATCATGAATCGTATCATAAACAGTTAAAGGCTTTATTTGATTTTAGAGCGTATAGCATATAACGTACAGTTTTCCCCTGCGTCGCTTTGTACTCGTCTGTATTGTTACAAACATCCATATGATATCACGTCTTTCACTTACTTTCTCCTCTGTCTGCAATAACGAGTCTTCATGTTTTTCAACTTTTGGTTGATGTGTTTGTGATTTACAGGGAGTCTCAACATGGCGGTCCGTAGAAGCTGTGTCGTCTATACTCCCCTCCTGATCAGCTCGTGTTGATTGTGTCGAAGACTGTGGATCTACTAGATCCTCCGTGTCACTGTCATTCTCCCCGATAATCATTAGTTTTCCTGACTGGTCCATATATACTGGTCAAGTTTTGTGTCTGTTTCGAACAAACCGAAAGTAGAACATTAAAATTGTGAACAATCACTGACAAAGTAAAATACAAAGCGAGAAAAGACTAGCAGATGAGATTTATGTAAATTATTTACCGTTTTAGAACTCTTACAATGCTTCTTTCATTTGTTTAGTTGATAAGTGGCAGAAATCATTCTAAATTCACTGCTTGTTCGTATCTGCTTTCAACATCCTTGTTTTGGTTTCGTTACACATGTAAGAGTTGTCCGACTTTAGGCCAGTTCTGCTCAACACATGGATCATAGACACTGGTGTATGGCGATAATAATAAAAAAATCCTGTCTGTATCTATGTTCAATTTTTTAAAAGTCTGTTTACCGATTAATTGTATAAGTATTTAAAACATGAGAATTTTTCTCTTCTGTATATTTTTTTGAAAGTAACAATTGTCTTGCAAAGCATGAGGCAACATAATTATTTGCGTCAGAAAATATCGCCTTCTGCTATGATATTTGACACATTGTTAACTGATCGACATATTTTATTAAGTAACCACGTAATCAATCATATATATATTAAAAGAAAATATTTTAAAGTGATATGTCGGGGTGGGGGGTGGGGGGGGGGGGGGGGGAGGAGAAAAAACTCCTTTTTATAATTAATGTTTCTATGTATGTTAAAAAGTTTTCCATGGGCAACTCCGTGAATTTGACACACTGTGAGTACTTTTTCCTACTGTGCACAGCGATGGTTCACGCGTGCAGCAAATGTGTCAAAGAATCTCTCTAATTCAGTATCGGAGAAGCAAGGAAACGTTTTATGAGTCTCGACAAGGATGGCATAATTTTGAACATATTTTATTGTAGAGTAAAGTAACGAAGTAAAGTGTCCGAACAAAGCCTACCAATAAAACAAAGTTCATCTGAAGATTTAAACAAAACGTCGATTGTTTATCCTATTGTTTAAAAAATTAAACCCTGAAAATTAGAATTATATATATATATATATATATATATATATAAAAACATATTTTGATCATGTTCAATGAAAATAAAGATCGATGTAAAACATTTTTTTTTAATTGAGAAAATGTTAAGAAAGTATGTAATCTTGGGGTTTTATTTTAAACGGAATGCAAAAACACAGTTACTGTTTCTAACTGCCATTGTGTCTTTACATACAAGATTTATAAATTTAAAATGTTTTGTAAATCAGAAACACTTTACATGATGCCTTCGTACCTAAAAAAATAACATAAAGAATAATTTTGATGTATTCTTACAATTATAAATTAAATACATTTGCGTTTAAAACAAGACTTGAATTTTTTTAAATGCTGTAAACATTTCATTGTAATAATATTATTATCGAATGTATTATAATAATGGTAAAATTGATATATTTATTTTGTATTTTTTCTTTTTATACGACGGTGGGTATGGTTGAATGGATATGTAATTAGATATTCCTGAATAATTGCTGAGGTATTTATTAAATAAAACTATTATAAACGCAAATTCAAGTGCGAGAGTCAGTCTAATGCCCTGGTCATATCATTTTTCGAAAACATATCTTGCACAACAATGTTTATAAAAATAATCAAAACTCCAACCCTAACAAAAATCAACTGCATATATCTATACGCAAGTAAAAAGTCATCAGATTTGATTTTCCATGTATAACTATCGAATTCCACATGTCATCATTATTTATCTTAACAAATGCAAGATGATTATGTTATCTCGTAATTACAAAAATACAAGGTACTCTATAGATCTATTTTAGACTATTAAAACCAAACAAACCTAAGTATTCATTTACGATACATATGTAGATAGTATAGAATTGCGACGCAAAAATATTCAAGATTGTTCTTTATTCAATTCAATATAATCGATTCCAATCGACACTGCATAAATTGAAATTTTATCTTCAATAGAACTTTGTATAAATATATAGTTTACTTATAATAGAACAAAGTTTCTGTTTTCATTTATCAAATAATCACAAATTGTGTCACAGAGGTAAAGTTATTATCGTCATTTAACATGCGGAATACCACTGAGCTCTGTGAACTAATGCAACGGAAAATAACAACAAAACAGCCTAACAAAGCTAACCATTTCTCTTTTAATTTTGGCATTGATTTCAAAATGTGATATGGTCTTAATAATTTTTAACAATCAAATATCGAAAATTAGTCACAAAACAAATATTTTGAAGAGACAATTTGATAATAGTGATCAAAATTCAAGACTTCATGTTATGCCTCTATCTATGGCGATTCCTCTCCTCCGGAAGTACGTATCCCTTACACACCAGGGGTCCGTTGTCATGGAGAAGAAGCGCCGGCCACACACACACCTCCACGATCTTCCCGCGGCGTCCATGGAAGGAGAATAAGGTCTTGTCCACCAGCTGTCCTTGTTTAGGTGAGACGATCACCATTGGTGGGTCCTGCATACACATGTACCAACAAAGCTCTACACACTTCCTAACGTACGTCAACACACGGACATCCGCTCGGACAGTCTCGTCTAGTATCAGGGCGGGGAGTTTAGTCGTAATGAATATCTGAAACATACGCACTGTCAGATATTGGACATTTTTATAACTAGGATAAGTCAATGAATAACATACCTAATATTTCATTCTAAATAAATGTCTCAAACCTTTGATTTGGTTTGGCTGATGTGGATGCCACTGCCTTGCTGAAGAATCGAGCGTGTTCGTGAATTTTTGGATAAACAATGCTTTTCCTGTAGTCTTTATCATTTAGCTGTTTGGCTTCTATTCCTGATTCTTGTGCTTGGTCTTTCTAAATATTTGCAGTTTTACTGATTTATAAATGTGGATATTGACATTATTAAAAATATGACTCACAAATTTCTCCATCTGTATTATTTATGATTTTCTGATTTAGTTCTCCCTGTTTTGTTGTTTGGGATTTCTGCTGTTGTTATCTTCAGTATACCTATCATCCTTATATAATCTTCATCGGCTGACTTATTACCTTTGTGTGTATAATTTACTTCGTCGTTATTTAAATACATATCGCATATGGCAAAATAAGTTTAAAGTCGGTTTTTAAAGAATTTCTTCATCACTTAGCGAAACACGGTAAACTATACCTGTGGTTCTGTTAATCCTATAGCCACAGCAAAACTATCTTCAATGTAAAGTTTCTGGCTTTTTGATTGGTCTTTGCAAAATTCAAAAATATTCTGAAATTAGTTTTAGATTTCCTTATTAGAATGGTACAATATAAATAATTTAACTGATGATTTCTCCACACATTAATACTAATAATACCGTCAACAGATCCTGAAGGATATACAGTGTGTCAGGAAAGATGTCGTCGTCTTCATCGTCTGTTTTGGGTTTGAAGGCCTCGAATGCCTCTGACCACTCGTCATCAAACAGCTGACTGTACATCTCCCCCAGTCTTGTGGGGCGGTGAGTTTCACTCACGTCCGCGATGTTTGGGTTTCCCTCTGTCAGCTGTTGGTTTCCAAATTTCCTTAGTCTAAATAACATTGACATTTATTCATTTGAGTTGGACACTTTTAATGTGTAGTTTATGTTACGTAAATTTAAAATTTATGTGGTATCAATTCAAATTTAAGAGCAGAAATCCTCACATAAGTAATACTTATTAATATTTACATTTTTCAGTGTCTTTGTCTGTGATAACACTATGAATCAATTTTGTATTGTACAGTCCAATAAATTCAAACGATGTATTGTTGGGGCGCAAGTGGGGTTTGCATAATTAATAATAATTAAGAAATAAAAATTACACAAATATTTCAATATTCTAATATTTAATGGTACAATTGCTGAAAATTATATAAAAATAAAAAATAAGGACTGATTCTTTGAATATTATGAGGTGATAATTTCTGTCGGAGCGTGGTCAAATCTATCATAAAGCACTTCGGGCTTTATTGGATTTGTTCACGCCCCGACCAAAATTATCTCATAATACTCAAAGAATGATTCCTTATTTCTTAAATATGTAGATTTTATGCAAAATTCAGATTTTTACAATAGACATTAATTTGAAGCCAGGTTTGCAAAATCCAGTGGCTAAAATTCATGATACCTTGTAGAGAGTTCTTCATTTTCCTCCGTTTTCTCCCTCAGCTCGTTATGCATCTTGTAGAAGTCTTGTCTTTTCACTATGATATTTTGGTGTAGATCAGGTCCCTATCAAATAAATTATTATAATGTTAACATAAGTTGGTTTCTAAAGAAAAAAGATAAAAACAAAACACCAATAGACACATTTAGTTAGCTTACTTGTGCCTTTTTAGCAAGTTCTAATTGTTTTTCCGCTAAAACAAGTCTCCCAAAGTCTCGCCATGCATCTGAAGGTTCTACTCCATATTTTTTTCGGTTAAAGGAAAGCAGAAAATGAAATAGGGCCTTGTGTCTTAACTCAGGTGGAACATCCTCGGGTCCCCGAATCGTAGAATCAACCAGATCAAAGATATCCTTTTCAAAACATCATTATATAAAACTTAAGTGAGGAACGACTTAAAAACACAAGAATTAACGATATTTTGGCGGGTTTAACTTTTGTGTATCATATTTGTTCTTATAATTTATTTCCCAAGATGTAGAACTTCTGCTCAACAGTATTTTACTTTCGCACACTACTCGGTCTTTCATATAGGGGTGAAGTACAGTTGAACATTAATTGAAACGATTGGAATTGATACACACTGCATTGAAATATTCATTTCTTAAGGCAAACATATAGCAATAACCCTCAAAGTAACATATACATGGCATAACCTGCATATAGTAAAGAAATAAGTTACATGTAGAACTTGATCTTCATATATATTATTAGTACTGGTTATTTTAGTTCATAACCATTTAGACACAACTCAATCCACAACGCATGTAAGATTTTAAAAAGACAATGATAAAATATGATTGCGTACATCTTGTAACAGAATGCGTTTTGAAAAGTATGCTACAGTGTCGTGATATAAACTCACCCTGACGTTCATAAAATTCCTTTGCGATGAAGATGATAAAAAATTTAAACATCACAAAACGATAACCATTTCTTTACATCTATAAATATTAAAATTCGATACATTCTGTAACATACTTTTATATCTTTTGAGTTATTATTTTATTAATGGGAGTATATCTAGTATTATATTTTCTGTTCGTAATTTTAACAAACCATAAACTGACAACATTTTACACATAGATGATAAACAAAATATCACACATGAATCCATATTTCAGATCTAAAGTTACTGGAAAAAACAATACTTTTACGTACAGCCTCTGGAAATGTTGATCTTAGGACACTTTCACAGGTAAACAGGTGGCGGTAGTCGTTAAACACACTGGGCCCCGGGGCATGGTCTGGTCCCCAGTCCTGATCCAACAATTTCTCAATGTTGTTATTGTACGATTTCGCCGGTGGTGTGTTTTTGTTTTGATAACCAGACCGGTAATTCCGTCTCTGAGAATGTCAACATGTATGCACGTGATTTTTTTTTTTTTTGAGTTACAGTTTAAAATAAAAAAAAAAATTATTCAAAATAAAGCTTTAAAATTAACACAGCTAGCGTTTTAAATACTTTGTTCTTGGACTGTGGTTCTGACTGAGATAACGTGGTAAGTTGAATAAATTCAGACACAGCTTCCCTCCATCTCTTGTAGATCGGAACCTTTTTGGAAACATCAGCTATAACGGCGTATAGCAATGGTGCATGGTTCCTTTCTTTGTCATTCACTGAACTAAGCTCACAAGGAGGAGGAGTACTCTTTTGTTTCTAGATAAATACAAGATGCAAATGTACAAAAATTAAATCTTAGAAGTTTTTGATATTGTATTTATGTGACTCTTGACATTGGAGAATCATTTAAAGCAATTAAGAACAGATGCTTCTAACTGCCTGGTCCATTTTTTCCCACATGATTTTCAAGACTTTTTTTCTCAAAGATGGATATATAAAAAACATTATCTTTTTGTTGCGTTTTGGAGCAAAAATTCAAACAAAATACAACATGGAATTGGAAAGAAACAAATAGAATCGATCCTATTTGTATGTCTAGATGATTGACCTCTTGTTTATAAACATTCCTAACACAAAGAAGTATCAATGTTTAAAAAAATTATTAACTTGGATTATTTATGTAAAAACACTATTTTTTTTAAGAAAAGCCTGACATTGCCTTATCTTAATAATATCCTCGTCGGGATATTGCCCTGGACGATACTTTAAAAGGCCGAAATCACCCGTTTCTCTTTGGAATATTCATGAATCTCTTGCAAAAAATTTTAAAACACAGCAAAACTGTTCATCATTGTATTTATAGAAGTATTGCTAAAGGTCCTTTCACAATTGGCGCACGAGCACTTTACAACATTTTGCGATCGGAATGTTTTAGCTTCGCACGAGCTCTCGCTTACGTTGCATGCCTTTTTGTGGTCGCATCAAGTCTCCCCAAAATAAAGTACACGTATACTATTCAGACGCGACCAAATGCGATCAAAATTATTGCAATGCAGTGGATGAACATTAGTACGAACGCCTTACAACATTTTGGGTACACGCAGGAGTGATGCACTATTTTTAAAGGTCGTAGGATGAATCGCAGCTGTCTATGCGTATGTTTTGCGACCATGAGACTGTTGCTCAAGGTGTCTCATATAATCTTGCAACAGTTTATTATCATTGCAGCTTCAATTTGCCATGCTTTGCCACTAGTATCTATACCCTGTATAAGCATGTCTGTCGCAGACCACAGTTGACCATGGTTGCTGCTGCATCTCTGTTTCTTCTTGGGTGGCATTTTCTCTCGCATTCAACAATGTCTACTGAAGAGCGTCGTAAACGGGTGGTATATATATATATACCACCTCTGACTCGCAAGAGTTTTCGTACCATGGAGCGCATGATCGCATGACCGTCGCACGTCCAATCGCATTGGCGCACGTTGAATTGTCCGATTGCCTGATCACTCGCGCGATCCTATCGCATTATCTTACAACACTCGCTTTCACTGTACAACAGTCGCATATAGACGCAAGATATATCGCAAGATTTAATGCATATGCATCGCACAACGGTCGCTTTAGATCGTGCAAGTTTCGTACGAATATCTTTTCATATGCGATTATTTCGGCAACAGTTTACGATCCAAATATAAATTTTTCGGTCGCACGAATATTTTGTCGCCTCCGCTCGTGTGCCAATTGTAAAAGGGCCTTTAATAATAATAAAAAAACAAACCACTTCTACGTTTCATTTTAATATTCAATGACGATATATGAAAACATTTATCTTTTGTCAAAAAGTATATCAATTATAAACATGTATTTGTTTAAGCAAGAAAACCCCATTTACCTGACAGCAAGTTTCTTTTGCCTTCTTGAGAAGATGGTCATATTCCTGGATAGCGCCATCTAGCTTTTCCGCCGAGAAGTCCTCTTTGTATGATTGACAATTTCTTAACAGATCTTTAATTGCTGGCTCATCATGTGCCTTAATAACATATATCATTTTAGTTAGCAGTTAGCATAGAATTACACTACTAAATTGATACACTTAGTGGTTATATATAATCTTATTCCGTTGAAAAGATTGTTTGGGTTTCTGATCAAGTAGAAAGTATTCTTATATCGAAGTTTGATTGCAAGCATTACGTTTTCTACATCTTCTCGATTAACCGTGTAATCATTCACACATCTCACATCTTTTAGATTTCGAAATGGGCAACAGAAATTAATGTTTCGTTTATTTTGAAAGTATAATTATCACATTGATAAATTACTTATTAATTCATCCCTAAACGTACATGAAAAACTAATTTCGCATTAAGGAGGCTGGATAGTCAACACATTAACCACAAGATTTACCTAATAGCGAGCGCAGCTCGCCGGCGCGCACGGCAAGGCGTGTGTGAATAGAAAATTCGGACTAGTTAGAGAACTATTTTCGGGTGACCCCAGTTGAGCGTACGTTTTATCCTTCTGCACATTCATTCAACGGATTTTTTTGGCGTCAGTAAATCGAACCAGTAATGCCTTGTTTTAATCGTCCCAGTAGTTCCCTGTAATCATGGCAATTTATATCACTTCACACTTTCACGAGAGTCAGCAAGACAATAAAAACAATAACGATGTATACGACATACAGTCGACACAACTGTAGGCCTATGACAAAATAATCTTACCTCTAAAGTTCACCTCAGTACACTCTCATTCAAAAATAATCGAGTGATGTCACAAAGGTTTACACATTGATTACCGTCTTCCTTGGAAGACGGTATAAAGAGTTGAAATAATTTACAGTCTCCGGGTTGTGCACTTCCTCTCCTTTGTGATTGGAAGAAAATACATGATGTGAAAATTTACATTTATTTCATTGGTTGAAAAACTGTTCGGCGCAAGGGAGATAATTTTCTAATGATCTTTTTTACGTACGACTTAACAATTTTCGTAGATTTCAAATCTTAAAAAGTGAGAAAACGAAAAAACAATAAAAATTGGTATGAATGAAATTCAGGCTTTAATTTGTCAGTTCAACTAGTTGGAAGCAATATTCTATAATATCTATTGAATTTTTTGTTCTTTAGGTCTTTCCACCTTTCAGGTGAAAGACCTCTTGTTTTCTTTATGTTTTTTAGGTCTTTCCACCTTTCAGGTGAAAGACCTTTTGATTTTCTTCTGTTTTTAGGTCTTTCCACCTTTCAGGTGAAAGACCTTTTGTATTCTTAGGTCTTTCCACCTTTCAGGTGAAAGACCTTTTGTATTTCTTATGTTTTTAGGTCTTTCCACCTTTCAGGTGAAAGACCTTTTGTATTTCTTATGTTTTTTATTAGGTCTTTCCACCTTTCAGGTGAAAGACCTTTTGTAATTCTTATGTTTTTAGGTCTTTCCACCTTTCAGGTGAAAGACCTTTTGTAATTCTTATGTTTTTTATTATTAGGTCTTTCCACCTTTCAGGTGAAAGACCTTTTGTAATTCTTATGTTTTTTATTATTATTATTATTATTTTTTCTCCTCTTTTTTTCCAGGGACAGCTTTTTTATTTCAAGAGATATTGAAACATTTTTTTCTTTATGTTATTGAGCATTAAAAGTTATGGTACCAAATGACCCTTTGCTTAATAACTCCCAGAACTTACGAAGTTATTGCCCTTGTGTACGAAATGCTTGTTATCGCTACTCCTCTGAAACCATAAGAGATAGAGACTTAGAACTTTTACCAATGTCTTCAGTACACTTAGAGGGTTCTTCAATCTATTCATACCGAAAGGATCGGAGGCCCCCTTATAGTAGTTATTGCCCCTGAAAGTATATCAAATTCTATAAAATCACTTTCAACTTTTTTTATTATTTATCGTAAAGACGTCGGACCACTTGGGATGGAAGCGTCTACCTTATCCGAACAAAATGACATAAAGGTCAAAGGTCAAGGTCATTTGGAAATCCGTTAATTAATGAGTTTTTAGATCTTTTTTGTTTAGGGTGGTAGAGAAAAACTTGTTGATGGATGTAGTAGAGCATCTAAAGACAGTTAAAAATATAGCCCCTTGGCTTATACCTTTGAATAATTACAGAGTTATTGCCCCTATAGTACGAAATGCTTGTTATCGCTACTCCTCTTAAACCATAAGAGATAGAGACTTAGAACTTTTACAAATGTCTTTATCACACTTAGAGGGTTCTTCAATCTATTCATACCAAAAGGATCGGAGGCCCCCTTATAGTAGTTATTGCCCCTGAAAGAATTTCAAATTTTATAAAACCACTTCAAACTTTTTTATTTTTTATTGTAAAGACGTCGGACCACTTGGGATGGAAGCGTCTACCTTGGCCGAACAAAATGACATAAAGGTCAAAGGTCAAGGTCATTTGGAAATCTGTTAATTAATGAGTTTTTAGATCTCTTTTGTTTAGGGAGGTAGAGAAAAACTTTTTAATGGATGTAGTAGGCCTTCTTGAGACATTTCAAAATATCAGCTCCTACTTTGAAACAATAATAGAGTTATTGCCCCTATAGTACAAAATGCTTGTTATCGCTACTTCTCAAAGCCCGTTAGAGATAGAGACTTAAAACTTTTACTAATGTATTCAGTACATTAAGAGGTTTTTTCAATCTATCATACCGAAAGGGTCCGAGGTCCCTTTCTTGCAGTTATTGCCCCTTAAATTTTCCAACATTCAATAAAACACTAACAACTTTTGAACCAATGATCGTAGATACATCGGACCACTTGAGACTGATGCGTCTACTTTGTCCGATCAAAGTGATATAAAGGTCAAAGGTCAAGGTCAAACAAACAAAAAATGCATATTTACGGTTTTGCCTTTTTTTTTATAAAGGAACGCAGAAAAAGGTTTTTTATTCATTATTTTGAAACAAAACATAAAAATTAATGAGGTGGAAAGACCTCTAATTGTTCGAGAACAATTAGTCTACTAGTTATTAGGTCTTTCCACCTTTCAGGTGAAAGACCTTTTGTAATTCTTATGTTTTTTATTATTATTATTATTTTTTTTTTTCTCCTCTTTTTTTCCAGGGACAGCTTTTTTATTTCAAGAGATATTGAAACAATTTTTTCTTTATGTTATTGAGCATTTAAAGTTATGGTACGAAATGACCCTTTGCTTAATAACTCCCAGAACTTACAAAGTTATTGCCCTTTTTTACGAAATGCTTGTTATCGCTACTCCTCTGAAACCATAAGAGATAGAGACTGAGAACTTTTACCAATGTCTTCAGTAGACTTAGAGGGTTCCTCAATCTATTCATACCGAAAGGATCGGAGGCCCCCTTATAGTAGTTATTGCCCCTGAAAGAATTTTAAATTCTATAAAATCACTTCAAACTTCTTTATTATTTATCGTAAAGACGTCGGACTACTTGGGATGGAAGCGTCTACCTTGGCCGAACAAAATGACATAAAGGTCAAAGGTCAAGGTCATTTGGAAATCCGTTAATTAATGAGTTTTTAGATCTTTTTTGTTTAGGGTGGTAGAGAAAAACTTGTTGATGGATGTAGTAGAGCATCTAAAGACAGTTAAAAATATAGCCCCTTGGCTTATACCTTTGAATAATTACAGAGTTATTGCCCCTATAGTACGAAATGCTTGTTATCGCTACTCCTCTTAAACCATAAGACATAGAGACTTAGAACTTTTACCAATGTCTTCAGTAGACTTAGAGGGTTCTTCAATCTATTCATACCAAAAGGATCTGAGGCCCCCTTATAGTAGTTATTGCCCCTGAAAGTATTTCAAATTTTATAGAATCACTTCCAACTTTTTTATTTTTTATCGTAAAGACGTCGGACCACTTGGGATGGAAGCGTCTACCTTGGCCGAACAAAATGACATAAAGGTCAAAGGTCAAGGTCATTTGGAAATCCGTTAATTAATGAGGTTTTAGATCTCTTTTGTTTGGGGAGGTAGAGAAAAACTTTTTAATGGATGTAGTAGGCCTTCTTGAGACATTTCAAAATATAACCTTTTAGCCCCTACTTTGAAACAATTATAGAGTTATTGCCCCTATAGTACAAAATGCTTGTTATCGCTACTTCTCAAAGCCCATTAGAGATAGAGACTTAAAACTTTTACTAATGTATTCAGTACATTAAGAGGCTTCTTCAATCTATCATACCGAAAGGGTCCGAGGTCCCTTTCTTGCAGTTATTGCCCCTTAAAGTTTCCAACATTCAATAAAACACTAACAACTTTTGAACCAATACTCGTAGATACATCGGACCACTTGAGACTGATGCGTCTACTTTGTCCGATCAAAATGATACAAAGGTCAAAGGTCAATGTCAAACAAACAAAAACTGCATATTTAGGGTTTTGACTTTTTTTTAATAAAGTAACGCAGAAAAAGTTTTTTATT
>WFKH01011581.1:70689932-70706748 GCA_016163765.1 Magallana hongkongensis | reverse complement strand
AAACTATCACAAATTTTATGAATAATAAGAATTAATGATATGTCGCTTTGAAAGAAAGTTCATGTCAACATATCAGAAACGCTGATTTATTCTTTAAAGTCATGTTTACAAAACCCCAAGAACTCAAATTTACACAACCTTGTAGACAGTTCTTCAACTTCTTCTGTTTTCTCTTTTAACTCGTTCTGCATCTTGTAGAAATCAGGTCCCCCCTATCAAATAATTCATTGTTATTTTACATTATGGTCAGTTTGAGAAGGAAAATTTAAACCTCACCAAAAGGTACATTGTGTTAGTTTACCTGGGCCTTTTTAGCTAGTTCTAGTTGTTTTTCTGCTAAAACAAGTCTTCCAAAGTCTCGCCATGCATCTGAAGGTTCTACTCCATATTTTTTCCGGTTAAAGGAAAGCAGAAAATGAAATAGGGCCTTGTGTCGTAACTCAGGTGGAACATCCTCTGGTCCCCGAATCGTAGAATCAACCAGACCAAATATATCCTTGCAAAAAAATCAACCAAATTGAGAAATATCTCGATCGTTGAAAAATGACGTCTTTATTATTACCTCTGCTATCTTACTTTTTGCATGTGTTAATGTTCTTCATATCCGATATTATTGTTTGTTGAGTGACAAATTATATTTCAATAAGTGCGTAAAATCAAAACTATTTCACATCATTATTTCCTTCAGATATTTCATTAAAGATTTCAAGAAAACAAAATTAAAAAGTTAAAATATTATATAAAAACGTACAGCCTCTGGAAATGTTGATCTTAGGACACTTTCACAAGTAAACAGGTGGCGGTAGTCGTTGAACACACTGGGCCCCGGGGCACGGTCTGGTCCCCAGTCCTGATCCAACAACTTCTCAATGTTGTTATAGTACGACTTCGCCGGTGGTTTGCTTTTATTTTGAAAGCCAGACTGGGAGTTCGATCTCTGAGAAGATTAACACTAATGCAATGGATTTTATCGTTAATTCTGCATAAATATTATTTTAGTTCAAAATGGAATATTTTTAGCTACGCTTTGAACAAGTAGTGTTTTAAATACTTTTTTCTGTGAAGACTTTGGTTCTGATTGAGATAATGTGGTAAGAATGATGAATTCAGACACAGCTTCCCTCCATCTCTTGTAGCTCGGAACCTTTTTGGAAACATCAGCCATAACAGCATATAATAATGGTGCTTGGTTCTTCTCTTTGTCATTCACTGAACTAAGCTTGGAAGGAGGAGGAGTACTCTTTTGTTTCTAGATAAATACAAGATGCAAATATACAAAAAATAATTTCTGCTCATACTGCTCAAGATTTTCTATAAAATGTCAAGGATGATTCCTTTATACGTGTACATTGACGTTATCTGGTTTATTCCCATGTAGCTAAAATTCTGAAATTCTTGTTCCCACCGGTGTCTTCCCACTTAGCCAACATTTTGAAAAAATACAGGTAAAATACAGGTAGATCTGTGTTGGCTAAGTGGGAATGGGGTTCAGGTAGAGAACAAAAGAATTTAATTACAGGTAAGCTATAGTCTGTTTTCAGATAACGGAGAACAGATGGTTATGAATTGAGCTCTGTCACAGTACTTTATATTATTTAAATAAATCAGAGGAAAATGTAATTTTGAAATAATTTTTAAGTAATTATCTGTTACACATCCCCCTTAATTTATTTATGGCTTAGAGTTTATATTAGTTACACATCCCCCTTAATTTATTTATGACTTAGAGTTTATATTAGTTGACTTGAAATAAGCCTTGAAATACATGAAAATATGCACCCCTGCGAATGTGTTCGGAATGTTTTCTTTATCGTTGATAAGTATGCAATAAATCCAAAGGTGCTCGAATGAAAGTTCACGAGACTTCCCCGAGATTTGTTCAGTTCCTGTGAAATTTCGAGCGGAAGTATAAGTGTTCGGATAATATTCTCAAAATATGTAAGTACTGGTCGTTTTTCATATCATATCCTACTTTGATTTATGTTAAAACACGAAAATCTATTAAGATGTATGTCTTATTTCATCATCTAGCAGTTATTCAAATTAAACGATGATATTCAGAACAGAGTTATCGTTCGTCTTCAACCACTCTACACGTGGTTGAAAATATAAACACTGAGTTGCTTAATAAAATCATAGCCATGTTTGATGCTTGTGGTGTGCAGTACCATGCTTTTTAAAAAAAGAATGGATGTCTGTTTTGTATGAAAACTTAGTATATCGAGCCATTTTCAAGGACCATTCTGCATAAAATAGTATAGTCTGTTTCACTATTGATGCTATTACTAGGTCAGGCGCGGATCGAAAATTAATCCTTAGGGGGGATCGCCACTAAACATGTTAATTGTTGCAACAGCAGAAAAAAACTTATTTTTTTCTATTGTCACATTTATTTCTAGAACTCATTTTATCCACCAATTAATGAAGATAAAGTTTAAAATCAATAAACGTCTAGATTTTATATTTGAGTACAAGTACCTAGATTCTATGAAATAGACTATAAACACGAGGCACGATTTTTACTGCGAAACTGAAAGGGTCAAATGAAATCACGTGGTCTAAAATTTAAATGACAATAACATTCGCAGGGGTGATATGGGTCATATGTTATTTTCTTCAATTTTATATGGTTTCTATAGTTATAAATTGAATATTTCCAATCAACATTATATGAAAATAACAAAACACAAAAAACGATTGAGTAAAGTGCTTTTTGAACAAGAATTCTGTTTCCGGCTTCGTCTCTGTCGTCACACAACAGGAATCTTTCGTGAGCAAGGGTCTGTGTCCATTGATCTTGGAGGTTGATTTCCTCTGGGGCTGTGGGTAGTTTTGGCATCATCTTCCCTCGGCTCCGGTACAGTGATTGAAATGTGGGAATCTGTCGGATCATTTCTTCCACGCTGTCATCACAGTCAGCATTCCGCAGGGCTCCAAGTTCTTCATCGTACAGCGAGGGTATGGGCGCCGCTTCATCTCTGCATCTCTTCTTCACTTTACTGAGGAAGGAGTCTGCAGCTAAGGCAATGAAGTCTCCTTCATGGTTATGGGGCTGTCCAAAAGACACAAGGATGTTGTCCAAAGTAACAACTGTAGCAGGACATTGTCGGTCTACACATCTCCAATATGTTCGGTTGTTGCGACTTGTCCTCACGGAATACTTAAATCCAGCACGAAGAAGATAGAATCCTCCTCTGCCGTTCTCTAGAAAGTTGACTTGCACTTGAAGATTGGCCATTTTGATTTGATTTGATTTTCTGAACATTTTAAACTAACAGTCCATAAAATAATTAAGATCTCTTATTTTTCTGGCTTTTGATTCTGTAAACTAATGACCATAATTATGCTTATCTATCTATTCTATATTCTTAAAAACTGCTGATCAATCTCATTTATGTAATTATACCTCCAATTAAAACATTTAATAATCATTTACTTTAATGTTTTAATCATGCATGTACCGGTATTAGTTCATACATATAAAAGGTTAAAAAAAATTGTGCAATTATCTTGCAGAAAATTGATGATTTGTATATTTTTTTAACAAATATTCTATAGTTATTTTTATTTATTTATTCTGATTATAGGCAAAATTAAGGCTTCTTTAAATAAATATTTAAAGAAGACTTGTGTTTCAATAAATATTAAAAGTACACATATGATTATATTTTATTTAATATTGCCGCTAATCCTCTAAATAAATTTATGCATTGTAGTTTATCATTTTTAAAATGCTATCATTTATTTGTTTTCATCAAACTATTCTCAGGTAATTGATTACAAATACATTTTCATGTGAAAACAGACTATAGCGTCCTGATCACTCTGGTGTGAAAATCAAAATGTTGACCAGGTGGGAATTGAGAATTTCAGAATGTTGGCTAAGTGGGAATAAACCTTCCCACCTAGCTAAAATTTTGATTTTCACACCTGAGTGAGCACTGAGTATAGTCTGATTTAGGTGTGAACTACCTGTATAAAAATCACCTGTGATTTATAGTTATCTATTCTTCACAATATGGATTTAAAGTGTTATAAAAAATTAATTTAAGAACTATCAATAATTGAAAGGTTTGATATTTATAAATTAAGTAAATAAAATAAAATTAAATTTAAAATAAAACAAAATAAAATAAAAATAAACAAAAAATAAAATAAAAATAAGATAAAATAGAATAAAATTAATATGCCTGGGAAGCAATTGCTTAATTAAACAACACACCACAGAGGTTGATGGCTTAAATAGATCATAATTATTTTGTTTCACTTATAATTGAGATAATTTATCCATTAACAGATATAAAGATGAAACTTCAATCAAACTGATGCTCGATGTAATTGCAATTAAATTTCATTAAATGCGGTCATATTCCGGGAGAACGACAGTGTTCGTCTGCTAGTTAGAAGAGCGACAGTTCTTCCCTCGTCCCAGAACATCGTGTGGAGGATGTGTGGCTAGAAGCGTTGAAGGACAATGAAGACGACGACCATGATGTTCTGCGCTTCAAAGACTATGTGACGGAAACATGAGTAGAAGGGCATCTCACCCACTAGAATGATTATCACAACGATGGATCCCACACAACAAATGCAGTAGAAGGCTTGCACCACAAATTCAGTAGGATGTGACGGCGACCCCGCCCCAACGTCTTCATATTCATCCTTCTAATCCAGAAGAGCAAGCTGCGAATGAAGCCAAGATGATTCAGCGAACTGCAGGTGGTGCTGTGGGACCAAAGAAGAAGAGGAAGTACAGGGAACTTGACAGCGTATCAGACAGCTGAAGGACCGACTCAGACAGGGCAACATCCAGCTGATGGAGTAAGCAGACACAGCCTCTCATTTCCTTCATCTAGAGTGATGTGTTTTTTGTGAAATGCTGTTTAAATGTGCGTTGTTTCACATCATCTGGAGTGATGAAGGATTTTAATGGATGTTCAAGTGTAATATAAGATCAATGAAATGTAATGATTATATTTATCAGCTATGTATACAAGTGTATAATTGATGTGTATGATGAAAGCATCTTTTAAAATGATTGTATTTATTATAATACTTAAGTAATTATATCAAACTTGCATGCTAAAATATTTATATACATATATATGATATTCAAAATAAGTTATATATGTTAAACATATTTTGTTGTTGACTATGATGTATTTAAAATAAACTTTAATGCAAATATGTCTGTTTTCCTTCTCATCCCTCAAAAGAATGAATATCGAGTATTTTCAAATGAAATAAAATTTACGTACGATCAATCAAAGAACAAACCCTTTTTTATTAATAAAATTGACCTCTTTTATTTGTTTTAAAAAATATTTCGTATATTTTTTTATTTTAAAAATAATCTTAAAAAATCGCCTGTTAATTATTTATCTAAAATGAAACTTACCTGTGTTCAATCATAAAACAGACCCTTTTTCATTATCAAAACTTGGTACTTCTTTTATATGTTTCTCAATTCAATTCAATTCTTTATTCACTCAAGACCAGTTCACTGGTATGTGAGGTACATAATAAGTATATACAAATGTACACAAAAAACAGACAAGGATCACATGTACAGGAGAAGTAAAATAAAAGAAGTTGAGTTTACAACACAGAAGATTGTTAAAGTTTGGTTTTGGAAGAACAGAGTGTGAAAATTTTCTAGATAAATCTTGACATTTTTTTTTGTTTTTCTACATTGTATTCTTTAGCTCGTTAATTTTATAATATTTGGGTTTTCATAGTATACTGTAATTTCCTTATATTACGCGAGTACTTAATATCGCGATTCCGCTGTTTTGTATCAAATCGCGAGAATATAAAATCGCTTAATGTACATTTTCTTAAATTATTATCAATATTGTGCCATCTACCTGTTTCTAATGGGAATCGATGGTTACATGTTCGTAATTTTGTAAACGTATTCCGTAGATCAATAGGTAAAATCAACAAGTACTTTTCTAAATTGAAATTTGTTTTTAAAAAATTCTATAATTAATACATTTTTCTAATCAATTATTTTTGTTGAACAGACTATAATTCACCTGCAATTATTTTCCTTTGTTCTTTGACACCCTTACTTGTGCACTATTCTTACTTAGCTAAAATCAGTCACCCATAGAAAATTCAGAATTTTAGATAAATGGGAAGACATCCGTTATCCTATAAATATGACCACTTAACACTTGACATGGTTTTTTTTACAGTCAAAATTTTTGTCGTTCTTGAATAAACTACATTTCATTCAAACCGATTCTGCTCGAAATTATTAAATTTTATTAAATAATTTGTCGCTTTGTAAAGATACAGATATCTGAGGTAAATAAAGATTATTTGTGTAGAATTGAACAAAGTTTATCGCTCATTTAAAGTTTTAACAAATAGAATCTATTTGGTGTTCCTCCGAATTGGTTGGGTTGATTCACTCCAAATTTATATGTATTCTAATAGACTCACAAATATACGCACTTTTGATTAGCAATACTTATCTACTTAACAGGTGGTGAATGTCGAATCATTTTACGGATATGTACTTGCTCCGACATCAAGACAAATCTTTATAAGGGGTGAAATTACCGGAAACTTCTAATTATTTATAAACCATTTTCGGTAAAATTTATTCTGTGCATCATAATTTAATGATTGGAAAAGCTTGTTCATCGCGTATTGATATACATTTGCGAAATACGACCCTTGTTTCACAATTTCATATACATTCAACAAGAAACTTTACAAAACTAACGTTTGAAGATGTGATCTCAAGTAGTCGGACATTACTTTAACGAAGGAGTTTGTTGATGTGCTTGACTACTCTAACACTCATTTACAGTAATATTAATAACTTGATATGTTTTGTTGAACTATATCACCAAAGCTCTAAAATGTACCTGTTTTAAGAACGCAACACAATTTACCTTACACCCCGTTTCTTTCGCCTTCTTTAGAAGAGTTTCATATTCCTTAACAGCACCCTTTAGGTTTTCTCCCATCTGCAATTCATCTTTGTACCTTTGACAATTCTTTAACAGATCCTCAATAGCAGGCTCATTCGGTGTCTTGTTAACAGAGAATTGAATTTATTGCTTTAATTGGCACACAATGTAGTTTATGTCTGATAATTTTTTGTTGAAAATAAAATACACTGTTTATTTTTTTAAAAGGCAATTACTATCAATCATAAAATATTTCTCGGCTACTATCAACAATAATGATAATGATATTCATTTCCTATCAGGACTTCACTCTGTTAAAAATGAAGCAACAATTAATGTAACATTTAAGATTTCACTGTGTATGCTGCTGAAACATTCAGCGGTCCAAGGCCACGTCGCTCACCTAAGCAACAAAAGCAATAATAAAATCAGCTTAAATATCTGGACAATGTGGAAGAAAGGATTTTCAATTTTTTCTCTAGATATTTTTAGTTAAAACATTAAGCCCCTTTTGTAACAGGATGATTTTTATAGTCGTATCACCTATTGAGCATTGTAGTTCTGAAGAAGATCTTAAACAATTGCTCACACACACACACACACACACACACACACACACACACACACACACACACATATCAAACAATGAACCCATTTGCGGGGCCAGTAATTGTCAAGGTGACACAGTCTAACCGATTGAGAATCAACAATATATTAAGATACTTGCATATAAGTATGTGCCATATAACATTTGAGGTTTTGAGAATAATAAATATTTTTCCTTTTCAAAAATAGCCCCAAATGTGACTTCACTCTACCCCGAAAGCTTTTCTAGGCAAGTTTATTCTAGAAGAAGAATTTTAAAGATTAGCGTCAATATGATATGACCCATCCTTTTATCCCCAGCCTACCCTTGGAGATCATGACCTAAACGAACTTGAATCTACCTTGCTTGAGGATGATTCGACACTAATTACAGCATTTCTGGGTTTTTTTTAAGATTTGAAAAGGATTTTCTCTATATATTCCTATGTAGAAATTTGCCACCCCCCGATTGTAGTCCCTCCCCATCCTCGGAATCAGGATTTGAACAGAGATCAATCAACACTACCTGAGGATGCCTCCACACAAGTTTCCGTTTTATTGTGTATTGGTTGCACACCTTACCCCCGGTTATTATGATTTGAACAAACTTGAATCTACTCTACCTGAAGATGCTTCCACACAAAGAAGGAGAGCGTACAATGCCTGTCGAATCCCCCGCACCTAGGATATTTAAACGATTTATGTAAATCTCCTATAAAGGAAATTTACATTTGAAGGTGTGCATCAGTACATGTATAATATAGAACAGCACCATCTGACCGTTAATTAACATACATTTGTACTTTTCTTCTTGTTTTCATTTCTATGATTATTTTCATAACGTGATCACAAACAATCTTTGACTGTGCTAGCGCTATTGTTTATTTATTAAACGTCTTGGAATGGGCAAGATCAATATGTATTTTTTGTCGTTATCTGAAGAGTTTTAAATGTAAATGTAAAAATAATTCTAGATCTATTACATTAAAATTTTGAAAAGTAATGTTTTACCCAAAAGGCAGCAAAAGCGCAGAATTTAAAAAGATAAGTCCACTATGATTCGAACACCCTCTCAGCCAGGAGGTACTGCCTATAGTCCTCCGCCTATCACATTGAGCTAGGTTGACACATACCAATCGTCGTGAATAACTTGTATGATATGACAACTATGATAAATTTTTGAAGTTTTTGTGAAAACCACGAATTCTGACCCATAATGGGTCTAGTCTCCACTTAAATAAATAATGAAAACTTATCCTTTTAATAAAAGTACTTTTAGGATGGAGTCTAGACCCATTTATAGCAAAATATTGCAATTTATCACAGTAAATGGTCAATATTTAGGCACGGAACGTCGTGTGACTAAATTTGCATACCTCTTGTATTTATAGAATGAAAACACGTTATTGACATGCATCGTGGAACTTATAGTATAAACAATGTATACAAGCCAAGAATACATATTTTATAAACATTCGAACAAGTTTTTTTTATTGTTTCAAGGGGATCTGTAACGCCTTATACGCCCCTGTCCTTTAGCTTTTCTGGCAATATGTTTTTAAGAAGAATTTAAAAAAATAATACCAACCAATATTCAATATTCCTTAACTATCTCCACTTGGAAGAAAGCGTCAGGGATGGGGTATTTGAAAAAAGTATTTGTAATTGAGTGTAATTAATTTTTCAAAGTAATTGGAAGTAATTTGTAATAGACTCTGCCTTCAATTACAAGTAATTGAATGTATTTAAATACATTCCAAATATATCATGTATTTTCAATTGCATTTTAATTACATTTCAATTACTTTTTATCCAGTTTAAAAGTTTAAAAGGGTGTCTTAGAATCATGATAATTATGTTTAGTTTGTATACCTGTTTGGCATGGTCTTTTGTTTATACAATAATTAAATGTCTCATAATGTTTGATATGTTTATATATTGTGACACACTGCCCAGGGCAATAGGTAAAGGTCTAATTTTGTTCAGGTGTGAACCCCTCTCATACCCAAGATCTCCCCTCCCCTATTTTAGACTTTAAGGAGTCTGAATACCATATTCTTTTGAATCATAGTCATTATTACTTTATATACTGATGGGCTGTACTACCTATAGTTGTGTATACTTTCTGATTCTGAATAACATATATACATGAAAAAAATTCCCTATAGAGAAAATCTTGTTCAGAACTAAACACGAACTCAATGATACTGGATGAAATTAATGTCAATGAAAATTTTTTTTGAAATTTTAAAGCAAATTCTATAAATAACAATTCAAATGAACCCCAACCTTTAAAAACATTACCATACATAAAGCCTTGTGTATCGTAATCGTTGTTTATACATGTATTTTTGATCTCAAGATTTTTAAAAACAAAACTAAGTAATTGAAGTGTATTTAATTACATTTGTCAAAGTAATTGAGAGTAATTAATTACATTTGAAAAAATCAATGTAATTGTAATTGCAAGTAATTGACAAAATTATCAATGTATTTGAAAGTATTTAATTACATTATAAAGTAAATGACCCCAACCCTGGAGAGCGTGGCCCTTCATCTGAATAAATTTGAACTCCTTTTACCCAATTTTGCTTTGTGCCTAGTGCCTAGTTGGTCAAAATTGGCCCAGTGGTTCTGGTTAAGTAGTCAAAAATGTAAAAAAATAAATTACAGACAGACGGACGCCGGACGAAAAGTGATAAAAACAAAAGGCCAATGGGCCACATCGCTTACCTTAACAACGGTTCCTTTTATCAGTTTGTATCATTTTATATAAATTTTTTAAACATTTTCCCTATATATTTTTATGTTAAACTTTGAACCCCTCTTGGGGCCCCAGTATTGGTCCGGTTATTACGATTTTAACAGGTTAGAATCTATACAAGCTTTGGTGAAAATACAATGTATTGGCATTTCTGTTGCAGTGGTTCTTAAGAAGATTTTAATACATGCACCCTATTTTCACTGTTTCGCAATTATCTCCCTTTTGAAAGAGGGATTTTCCCTTTAATTTTACAATTTAGAATCCCCTTCCCATCAGGATGCTTTGATTAAATTTGGTCCAGTTGTTCTAGAGAAGAAGTCAAAAATGTGAAAAGTTTACAGACAGACGGACGGACAGACTGACGGACGACAGGTGATCAGAAAAGCTCACTTGAACCTTCGGTTCAGGTGAGCTAAAAAGCTTAGTTGAGCTTTGAGCACAGGTGAGCTGAATAAAAATATAAGGAAAGGTTTAATAATTTTTGGAGTACCTCAATAAACAGAAATTGACTGTGAACCCATAGTTTATCCAGTTCCTGTTTTACTTCGAGTTCTCTCTCTTCCTGTCAATAAATTCAAGATTACATGTATTTTCAAAGATCTATTCATCCGTATTGCCATTATATCATCATTATCTCTGCCCATTTGGACATAAAGAGGCAAAAATTATCTTTGCGGAGAAACTGCACGTACGTAGCATCAGTGGGGCTCTGGGAAGGGGTTTAATTTTCTGGAAGCAAACATTTTTCTTAAATATACGTGATAAAAGAGTCCCCTCCACACACACACACGTTTTGGGTGTAGTGAAATAAGCATTCAAATTAAAGAAGTTGGTACTTCGCAACATTCTCCACCTTAGGATTCGAAAATTGGTGTCTTTCAATCTTTCTTTTTTTTTCTTTTTTTTTTGCTTGTGAAGATTTTGGATGTCTGCTACACCCTCTCCACTTTCAAATACAATGCTACGTGCCTGGGATATATAAAACGTGTTTTACTATACCGAGGACCTGTTTAGGAGACATTTGTATATTAAATATACATTTCAATCCGTAGACTATGTGCCACCTACCGTTTGCTTCTGATCTGATCTTGTTGTCTCTGTCTGTTTGCCCATAGAAGAGTCCTCTGTGTCACTATCTGAGTCCCAGATTACTTGTAAAGGATGGAAGGTCGAAGATTGGTTCATTGAATCGATTCCTTGTCTCTCACCGGACAAACCGAAAGAAGAATCTATGTTTTTCTTTTGCATATGCGTAGTCAGTAAGGAAACAACAGTAAAACATGCTGATTTATATTCAAATAAAATATACGTAAAATTTTGTAAACCAGTTGTGTTTCTTAAGATCTACCATGTTTATATGCTTCATATAAAATCACTGCTTTACTATAGACAATATCCTTTTTACCTTGTTAAAGAAATATCATTGATATAGTGAGTTATCTAACTTTATGCAAGTTTGAACCATAAGAGTACAGTTTTAAAATACCGAAGACCGAAGTAATGCTAAAATCGTAACTCGAAGTGAAATTTGATGAAAAATGGCACCGCAAGATGACTGAATCCCATTTTAGAGTCCCCAGAAATAACAGAAAACATGATTTTAAGAATCGAAAAGCTTGATTTACCGCAAGATCAGAGTCTAATTTGTTGAATAAAACCGTAATTAGACTGCTTCTCAACAGTCATTGTTCGTCACTTTACAAATCGCCGATAGTTAGTTATAAAAAGATAACACGAATTCTATGTCCAATTAGACCGTAAAGGAAAACACTATCAACAAAATTTTAGGCATACATAACGTTCAGACATTAATATCTTTAAAACATAGCAAAACTATTGATTACACAAGTACAAAGGTCAAAAAATGAAACCCGAATTTTTCGTGACCTAGGAAGGGTTGTTGTTGACATTTCGAGTAGTTTCCCTTTATATTCAATACAAAGCCTGTATATTGCTAAACGAAGAAAATTTTAAGATAATTTCACTACCAAGGATATAATACAAAGGATCATATATGTTTGCTAAGTCATTTTTACTTTGTAGTTAGAAATAGTTGGTCAAAAACATTCAGGTGATGACGAGACCTGAGTAAACGTCAGCCATTTTGCGAACTCATTTATGGCCAACTACTGTACATGTACCGTATTTTTACTTATCCAGACTCTTTATGTCTCGGTGGAACTATTAATTATTTAAACAATATACTGAGTAATGTTTTGTTTGCTGATTCATTTGGTTATGAAGGTAGCTACATTGTAGCATTGCAGAAAATATACAAAATAACACGAAGCGAAAATAACCCGGTATACAGTATTTACCTCGGCTTCGGTTCGTGAAATATGTGCTGTCTTGGGGGGACAATAAACTTGCTATCGTCCCTATAGCTAGAAAATAGGTACATAAAAGACATTCTCCATACATACACTCTATGATTTTCTTCCTAAAGCTACCTTACTTTCATAAAAAATAATAAGACAGTGTTCAAATAACGATTTCTGTCAGTTTTCTTTTCTCCAAACACCAGGCATCACGCCTTTTCCTGTATGATTCGGACCCGACGTCGAGGCAGGTATGATTGTATTACGACTTTATCACTCTTTATAACCAAAAGAAAAAAAATGTAAAAATGTTTTGGCAAATGAAAAAGAAACCTGTGTACATTTTTTTGCTAATCTTTTTGAAGTTTGTTGATGCATGAAATGTGGATTGAATAAGCCTAATTATTCAGGAAACGAAGCCCACATACAGAAATTATTTTTATTTACTTCGATTTTTTCTATCTTTAAAATGAGTCGTGAACTTGTGCCCGATCGACCCGGGTTAAATCCCCGAGTGCCGAATGTTTTTTCTTCCTGTATTGTGCTTGTATTTCACCTATCTCGACCAGAATACAATATTTCCACAGGAACTAGTCATCACAGGTGATTTCAATTTTCATGTCTTCTTGACATTCTTAGAAATCCGGATGGATTCAGTTTGGTACAATCTCACTCAACATGTTGATAAGCCGACCCACGTTCATTGACATATTTTAGATTTACTAATTACAAAATCATCTAGTAGTAACTCCACTCACATTTTGTGTGAAAATTTTTTCTCTGTGTAAAGCGAAAGAAAACGTGTGTTGTGACAAGTATGCTTTACAGGTATCATTCAATGGCAACAAACCATAACGTCAACGAAAAAAAATCACTTTTAGAAAGATCAAGAACATCAACATAACCAAGATGAAATAAGATATCCAAGAACGCTTACATGAAGTTACTTCACGAAACAAACATATTTCTGTTGACCACTTAGTCTAATATTACGATGAATGCCTCTCTAATACTTTGGACAGACGCGCACCACTTGTGATTAAGTCAATTCTAATGCGACCCAAAACACAGTGGTGCACAGACGAACTCAGGACTGCAAAACAACAGACAGGAAAAGCAGAGAGACTTGGCGAAGATCCAAACTAGAGGTAATTTTCAGATATTCAAGACCGAAAGCAAGAAGTGAGGAAATTATTGATTGGCAAGAAACAAGAGAGTATCCTACCAACAGCGTCATCAGATGAAATTCTTGCAATGCAAAGGAATTTTCAAACTTCTTCATAGAAAAAGTGACTTCCATCCGAGATGCACTAAAGCAAAAATCGGAAAATGTAGAAAATTATCTAGAAACGGATAAACATCACAAGGGACCTTTTTAACTGACTTTGAACGTACTACAGACGATGAAGTTAGATCCTTAATAATGAAGGCACCCAAAAAATCATGTGAACTGGACCCTATTCCTACATCGATATCAAATCAATGCTTAGATACAATAATACTTTTTTTCACAGATATTGTAAATGCATCTTTCAATCACGGAATCTTCCTGTCTGCATTGAAGGAGGGCTTTGTTCGACCGCTTCTTAAGAAACTTGGACTTGACAAGGAAGGAAGTGTTGAAAAACTATCGACCCGTATCAAACTTGACTTTCATCTCCAAAATGCTGAAGAAAGTTGCGACTCGTAGAACTGATGGTCACCTTGATGAAAATTCTCTGCGTGATCCACTTCAGTCGGCATATCGCACCAGACACTCTACAGAAACGACCCTTATGAAGGTCCGCAATGATATTGTTACAGCACTGGACCAACAATCTTCAGCAGTTTTGGTCATCTTGGATTTATCGATTTTGATGTCATTGACCACAGCATACTGTTCCAACGTCTGACTGTATCATATGGTTTTCGTGACAGTGCTTTTAAGTGGATTGAATCATTCCTACAGGATAGGCGAAAGTGTGTCACCATTGGATCTATCAAGTCAGATTCTCGTCAGCTTCCTTTTGGTGTTCCTCAAGGATCTAAGCTTGGACCCAAACTGTGCTGCCTTTTCTTCAATTCAATTATTGGAGCCATATGCTATCGACATGGAATGCTGTATCACTGTTATGCAGATGAAACACAACTACATTTGATAATCAGACCACTGAAAAATTGGAACGACTATTTTTCTCCACTAGACGTGCATTAACGACATTGGCTCTTGGATGACATCGAATCTACTAAAACTAAACCAGGATAAAAGTTAATATTAATGAGTTAATAATCTTCACCACAAAGCAGCATCAGAGGAATCTACCATAATTTCAGCTTAATGTTGGTAATCATGTCAATGAAAGTGTGCCTTGTGTGAAGAACCAATGTGTAATTTTAAATTTCGACTAACACCTTACTATGGACAAATAGGTATCCTCGATTGTCAAGTTTTGTCATTTTCAGATATGCAACATTGGGCGTATACGACGTTTCCTCACAAATGAAACATACAAAACCATGGTTAACGCTGTTTTCACTTCCAGACTGGACTACGGGAACTGCCTCCCGTATGGAGTTGCAAAGCATAACTTCGAAAGAATACAACCAGTCCAAAACCCTGCAGGACGTCTTGTTACGAGAATATCGAAAAGGAGCATATCACCTCTACATGTATCATGGCAGATCTCCATTTTTTGTGTGTAATTTCGTCCGCATTTCAAAATACTGACACAGGTCTATCAATTGCACCATCATCCTAACTAGCTTTTTAGTCAACATCACGCACAGTGACTCCAAAAATCCGGACAAAGACATACAGCAAACGCCAGCTTAGCTGGGTAGCAGCGCACTTGTGGAATGCCCTTCCTAATGACAGGCACAGTCTTTGAACATATTTTTAAAAGACATTTAAAGGCAATTTTTAAAAAATAGCTTTTTGAAATACTTGTCATTTTTGTTTTATGAACAATTCCCTTTGACGTGTTTACTCCATAGCACTTATTCATTTTCTTACTTTTTAAATATTAATACGATTTTTAACAATTGCAAACGTACAAGTATTTTATAATGTTATTTATGCTTGTATGTCTATTTATATTGTTTATTTAGGCTTTTTAAAGTATGTTTTTCATCATGTCCATGCCATGTCTTAGCGTACATCGTTTTAGAGTACCAGTAATTTTAGAATTACATGTATATTTAGCGCTATATAAACTTTTATATTATCTGTTTATTTAAACAGTCCACAGTTTTTGCACACGGTTTTAATTATCTAACTTAAAGGATTTTTTTATAAAGCAAACATATCTATTTGGAAGAGCGAATAGTTAAACATTTAAAATTTAAACAGTTGTTATAATATAAATATCCATTTATAATATAAAATATTGTATTTAAAATTGAATAATTCAGGTTGTTGAATTAAATAATTCTTGTAAAAAATGTTAATTGTACATTTTTAGACAAGGTCTAGTTATTTCACACAGATTATTGACCAAAGTTTTTTTAGATGAAAAGAAAGAGTACGGAAAATAACAAATGATGGCGTAATTGTCCATGTTGTAATATATGAGAGAGAGAGAGAGAAAGAGAGAGAGAGAGAGATATGATGTAATATAAATGACACATACTGAACTTTTGTGTTTCTCTAAGCATTCAGTGTATTCCTTCCATGCCAAGCTGCTATACTTATCACGATGCATACAAGCCTCCAACAGTATCAGAGCTAGATTCGGTTTGTAAGTTCTTTGTTCTTCTGTAACGTTTTCCTCTTTGAATGGAACAACTGGTCCAGGACTTGTAATGCTCCTTGCTGAGATAAGGTCTTTATATTCTTTATACGCTTGTTCATAATTTTGGTGATTCTCATACTGCTTCAGAACTTCTCTCATGTAGTCCATTTTATAGATTACACTAGGTTTACTTACAGAGAATGTAGGCTGCAACTATATTCAAAAAATGAGAGTTATAGAAAAGCAATAGACAACTCTTAAATATTATCAATAAATCAATGTTTTTTATACCCGCACTTTCAAAAGAAGGTTCAAATATATTGTTGCTACCCCGGTCTGTCCGCCGTCCCTCCTTCCGTCCGTCACGTTTTACTTTCCCAAACTGCTCTTACATCTTTTAAACCAGCAAACTGAACTCTTGGAGTTTGATTGGGGGTGTCATGTTGTTTTGTAAAAAGATGAGAGAGAGAGAGAGAGAGAGAGAGAGAGAGAGAGAGAGAGAGAGAGAGAGAG
>WFKH01011581.1:70667593-70680385 GCA_016163765.1 Magallana hongkongensis | reverse complement strand
TTTATTTTCAAATTTTTGATAAGTCTACCCCCCCCCACACACACACTTTCTAAAAACGATGCTACATGCCAGAGATATTTACTAATAGAACGTGTTTTACTACAGCGTGGGCCTTTGTTAATTAAATATACATTTCCGTTTGCTCAAGATCTGAATTTGTTGCCTCTGTCTGTTTACCCACCAGAGAGTCCTATGTGCCACTATCAGAGTCCCAGGTTATTTGTAGAAGATGAAGCGTCGAAGACTGTTCCATTGAATCGATTCTTTACTGTTGTCTCTCTTGTCGGACAAACCAAAAGTAGAACCTATTTTTTTTTTTGCATATGCATTGTCTGTCAAGAAACAACCGTAAAAATAGCCGATTTATATAAATAAAATAAAATAAATAAAATACATATGTAAACCAGTTCCGTTACTTTAGATCTATCATGTTTATATATATGCTAATGCAAAATCACTTTATCTCCACAAACAGTATCTTTTTTTACCTTGTAAAATGAATATCACTGATATGGTGAGTTATCTAACTAAACGCAAGTCTGAAATATAAAAGTCATTTAAATGTATCACTCATTCTTGAATGGTTTGTAATGTCAGAGCCATTGTCAAAAAGGCTCATATTATGTCGAATCCGTCTTGTTAAAATTCTGAAAGAATTTTTTTCATAAAACACGTTGATTAGTAAGAATGTTGCATGTTGTTTGGTATAGCTTTTTATATAGCATGTTTATTGTATTAGATATGTAGGAAACTTCTTTTTCAAAACCAATTATTGTTGCAATATTTAGGTAGTCATCAAAAGATGTTACATTCTAAATCTATATGACTTGATTTAAACAAACCCTCCAATAGTTGAATCATAACCAGAAAGTGAACTGTAATCCCTCAAAAGATTTCTTAAGAGAGGGGATACCTCATTAACATGTCATAAGCATTATTTGCCTATATTTCCATACAGAACTTTTTACATCTGTTTCAAAGATTCACTTACGAAATAGCTTTCTAACGTATATTTGCTAGTTTTGAAGCTTTTTCCGTTTTTCATTTTCATCATCATAGGTTGTGCAGAAAGTAGGAATAGGGCAACTATGATGCTTTAAACAGGTTCAAGTCGAATATACAATACATTTTTTGGAAAAGTCAGAAAATAAAAGTATAATGCATCTTATTATTATTGTCGATTTGAGCACCCACATGTAAAGGTTCTAATTGTTTAAATATCTAAGTAATCAATTATCACTATTTCACTTATTTTGTAGACAAATAGATAGATTCCAGTGCTATTAGAACAATAAAAATGCTATAGTATCGGGTTTGAAATAGCAATATGAAATAGATAGAAGTCATTCTGTCAATATTACCAATCATTCTTAGACGGAATTCTCTTCATCTCTAGTATTTTTTTGTTAACTTTTTCGCAATACAATTCGTTGTTTTTTATGATTGGCACCATACAAATCTACAAAATGCTTTTAACAGAAAGTCAAAGAAAGAAACAAGGCAAACGTTGACAAATCATTTATTATGGCACAGAATCGATGATATAAGTATATAATTCATTGTACTTCCGTCCCCATAGAATTCTAAAACCACTGTTAACACATTAAACAACAAAATTAATCACTTTTGATGCGATATTCAACACATCCCCTTCAACTTTCCACAGTAATTTGAATTGATGCAAGTACCTTTTAATCATAGGATTTTCCTTGTAATAATTGGTTTGTTTAAATGATTTGATACAATTTGCAAGAAAACTAAATATTATTAAAAGTAAGTATTTGTTGTCTACCAACTGTACATATGTTTAAATAAACAGTTAATAAACAAATATTATATATACATGTACTAGTATGACAACAAGAATGTAATCTCGTTGGATTCAAACAAAAGTGCGATTGATCAAATTATCATCAATTTATATCAGAATTTTTTTTTACAATTGTATTATGTCTGACAAATGTTTTAAAGAAACAATTTGATAATGTCAATCAAAACAACAGAGGTCATTTTATGTCTCTATCTATTGCGATTCCTCTCCTCCGGAAGTACGTATCCTTTACACACCAGGGGTCCGTTGTCATGGAGAAGAAGCGCCGGCCACACACAGACCTCCACGATCTTCCCGCGGCGTCCATGGAAGGAGAATAAGGCCTTGTCCACCAGCTGTCCTTGTTGAGGTGAGACGATCACCATTGGTGGGTCCTGCATACACATGTACCAACAAAGCTCTACACACTTCCTAACGTACGTCAACACACGGACGTCGGCTCGGACAGTCTCGTCTGGTATCAGGGCGGGGAGCTCAGATGCAATGAACAACTGAAATCATACCGTACATTGTCAGAATTGGACATTTCTATAACTAGAATAAGTCAATGAATAAATTATATCTATTATTTCATTTTAAACTATGTGTCCCTTACCTTTGATTTGGTTTTAGCTGATGTGGATGCAGCTGCCTTTCGGAAGTCTCGGGCGTGTCTGTCAATTGTTGGGTAAATAACGCTCTTCCTGTAGTCCTTGCTCTCTGGCTGTTTATCTTCTTTTCCTGGTTCTTGTGCTTGGTCTTTCTGAGAACTGTCAGATTTATCAGTATCTGTCTTTCCCTCTTCTAATACTTCTTGTCTCTTCTCATTTGGTGTTTGATTGGATGGTTCCTTGTTATGAACAAAAACAAAGTTTAATATAATCAAATTTTTCCACTTAAATGAATAATAAACGTATTCGTTTCCAAATTAAAAAAAAAATATATCAACAAATATCGACAATACAAAGTTCAAATTAAACGCTCTTACTAAAATAAATGTGAGAATACAACGCAGTATAAGAAATGCGTTCTGTTACCTCTCCAACTGTATCTTTACTAGTCTGCTGATTCTGATCTCTCTGCTCACTATTTTTCACTTCTTGATCTCCGTTGTTGTTTTCATTATCCCCAGTACTCTGTTCTTCCTTGTTTTTATCTAAATTTGCTGACTCATCAACCTTGTCTACATCATTTCCGTCATCAGCCTTTGGACATTCCTTTGAATTTTCATCTTGTTTCTCATCCTTGACAAGCTTGTCCATTCCATTTTCTGTTTTGCCCGTGGGTGGTATTGTATTCCCTTCGTCTGTTTCTAAAGTTTTACTGCTTTCTCCACCAATCTCTGATTGTGTGGCATGGCTCAGCGTCTCTTGCATATTATTGGAGCCGGTGTCCTTGTTTGTTTCTTCTCCTGGTTTATCTGTGTCGAGTTTGTTCGGAGTTTCCTTCCCGACATTCTCGTCTTCTTTGACAGGTGGCGTTGATAGCTGTTCTGAGGACTCACCCTCTCCATCTGTCTCTCTGTGTTGTTCCTTTACCTGCTCCTCTTCAATATTTTTCTCTGGAGAACTATCTGTATCTCCCACTGACCCTGTCTGCTCTTTTTCGTCCAGTTTAAGTGCATCTTTGCAATCAGATGAATTCTCCGTCTCTGTTGCCATGTCTTCTTTCTTTAATACCTACATCAAAATATTTATATTGAATTCTTTCAAAAATATGTATCAATTTTTTCGAGATTGTTTAAACATAGTAAACTGTACCTGTGGTTCTGTTAATCCTATAGCCAGAGCAAAGCTATCTTCAAGGTAAATCTTCTGGCTTTTTGATTGGTCTTTACAAAAGTCAAAGATATTCTAAAAATAGATAAGATATGACCATTAGATTGATGCAGTATTGATGATTTAATTATTGATTTTTCTTTTAAATGTTCCTGATAATACCGTCAACAGATCCTGGAGGATATACAATGTGTCAGGAAAGATGTCGTCGTCTTCATCTTCTGTTTTGGGTTTGAAGGCCTCGAATGCCTCTGACCACTCGTCATCAAACAGCTGACTGTACATCTCCCCCAGTCTTGTGGGGCGGTGGGTGTCACTCAGGTCCGCAATGTTCGGGTTTCCCTCCGTCAGCTGTTGGCTGGCAAATTTACTCAGTCTAAAGATAAAAAGATACGCTTTATGTTGTATTACATGTTCACTTGTATTTTGTACATCTGTATTGTCCTCTAAATGGTTCTTAATTATTATTCAATTTAGGAAAGCAGTGTTTGGTTTGGTCATGTTTACAAAACCCTATGATCTCAAGTACACACAACCTTGTAGACAGTTCTTCAACTTCCTCCGTTTTTTCCCTCAATTCATTTTGCATCTTGTAGAAATCAAGTCTTTTCACTATGATATTTTGATGTAAATCCGGTCCCTATTGAACAATTAATTGTTATGTTACATTAAGGTCAGTCTGAGAAGGAAAAGTTAAAACTAAAACTCACCAAAATGCACGTTGTGTTAGTTTACCTGGGCCTTTTTAGCTAGTTCTAGTTGTTTTTCCGCTAAAACAAGTCTTCCAAAGTCTCGCCATGCATCTGAAGGCTCTACTCCATATTTTTTCCGGTTAAAGGAAAGCAGAAAATGAAATAGGGCCTTGTGTCGTAACTCGGGTGGAACATCCTCTGGTCCCCGAATCGTAGAATCAACCAGACCAAATATATCCTTGCAAAAAAATCAACCAAATTGAGAAATATCTCGATCGTTGAAAAATGACGTCTTTATTATTACCTCTGCTATCTTACTTTTTGCATGTGTTAATGTTCTTCATATCCGATATTATTGTTTGTTGAGTGACAAATTATATTTCAATAAGTGCGTAAAATCAAAACTATTTCACATCATTATTTCCTTCAGATATTTCATTAAAGATTTCAAGAAAACAAAATTAAAAAGTTAAAATATTATATAAAAACGTACAGCCTCTGGAAATGTTGATCTTAGGACACTTTCACAAGTAAACAGGTGGCGGTAGTCGTTGAACACACTGGGCCCCGGGTCACGGTCTGGCCCCCAGTCCTGATCCAGCAACTTCTCAATGCTGTTATTGTACGACTTCGCCGGTGGTTTGCTTTTGTTTTGATATCCAGACTGGGAATTCGATCTCTGATAAAGTTAATATGAATGCAATGAATTTTATCGTAAAGGTTGCACAATTATTAACTTAGTATGAAATGGAATATTTTTTCAGCTACAAATTGACGCTTTTAAAACAAGTAGCGTTTTAAATACTTTTTTCTGTGAAGATTGTGGTTCTGACTGAGATAATGTTGTAAGTATGATGAATTCAGATACAGCTTCTCTCCATCTGTTGTAGCTCGGACAATTTTTGGATACATCAGCTATAACGGCATACAGCAACGGTGCTTGTTTCCTTTTCTTGTTAGTCACAGACCTAAGCTCGCTAGGAGGAGGAGTGCTAGTTTGTTTCTAGATTAATACAAGATATAGTTGTATAAAACAATACGTTTATAAAGATTTTCAATAAAATATCAAGCATGATTACTTTATACATTGAAGTCACTGTATCAATATCACCACTTGAAACGAGTTTGTTTTTGGTATAATAATTTGTAGCAATACCAAACACAAAAACATACCTTTACTGTGATTAAAGCTACCTAGTCACTTTTTTATCATTCTTTTTTTTTAATAAGTAACTTTTATGAACAAAATCTGTATCTTTTCAAAGTCACAGATATTTGAGGGAAAGAGAGATAATTTGTTAATGGTTGAAAAAAAATACAAAAGCTCAAGTAGAATCTATTTGGTTTTTCCTCGAATTGGTTGGGCTGATTAATTGTAACTCCGAATTCATATGCATTGTTTACAATTTCTAGTAAAATTTATCAAATATACTCTTAAGAGTTTGTTGATGTGCTTGATTACTCTTGCACCTGTTTAGAGTACTATAATGTAGTATGTTTTGTTGAACAATACCACCAAAATACATAGTGTTTTAATCATGCAACACAATTTACCTCGCACCCCGTTTCTTTCGCTTTCTTTAGGAGAGTTTCATATTCCACAATAGCACCTTTTAGATTTTCCTCCATCTGCAATTCATCTTTGTACTTTCGACAATTCTTTAACAGATCCTCAATAGCAGACTCATCCGGTGTCTGGGCAACAGAGTATGTCATTTTATAGAAGTTAGAATTAATAGTTATTGTTTTAATTGCTAAACAATGTACATGTAGTTTATGTTTGATAATTTTTGTTGAAAAAATTCACATTTAAAAGTTTTTCTATTTACTCAAAGCCTATCAATCATATAATTTTTTTTTCGGCTGGTATTAAACATAAATTAATAATATTCTAAATCTCCTGTTAGTACTTTGGTTTATTATATGAAAGCAACGATTAATGTAACACTTTCTACAACACTTATCTATTGTATTTGCTACTTAAACATTCAGAGTATTTTTTGTAGATGTTACAATACCTCAATAAACACAACTTGACCCCATGGTTTAGCCGGTTCCGGGAATACTTCATGTTCGTTCTCTTCCTGGAGTTAAAATCAAGATTAATTGTAAAATCACAAAACCATTTCCCGAATTCTGTAATGTACGAGCTATTTAAACCCATTTGTAACCCACCCGTTGCTCTTGATTTGGTTTGATTTGCAGAGTCTGATCCTCCCCTCCCTGTTCTGTCGTCTCTGTCGACACTGATGGCTCAGCTGGTTTGTCGTTCTTCTCTCCGCTACTTTCTTTGCGTTCTTCATTATGCAGTTCAAGAGTCTTTTCCGATTCCGTGGTCGTCTCATCATCTTGATCGTAAATAAAACCATGAGATGTAGTAGGATCCGGTTCACAGGGTGGCATGGTCATGGTTAACTCTGCTGGTTGATTTGGTGCATCTATATCAGCCGCCCTGGTTTCATCTTCTCCATTTTGAAACCGGCTTTGAGTATCAATGTCATCAGGTGCAGGTGGTGTCTCTCTCTCTGATTTTTTTGCTGATGCTTTGACATTTGTCGCTTCTAGTTTGGTAGGAGGAGTTGAGTCATTCTGGTCATTCTTTTTCATTTCATTATTTTCTTGGGAATCCATCTCCTCAGAATGTGGCGAATCCGAATGTTTATGGCCAGTTTCGGTTGGCTGTTGATCAGACTCCTGTTGATCTGACTTGGGTTGACCTGGCTCCTGCGTTTCCTGTGGACTTTCCTCCTGTGCTGCTTGAGGACCAGAGTTTTGTTCTAGTGATGCATCAACAGGATTTTGTGTTTCCTGTGGAATTCCCTGCTCTGTTGGTTGTTGCCCAGTGTTCTGTTCTAGTGGTGTTTCATCTGCAGGATTCTGTGTTTGTGGTGGACTTGGCTGTTGTGTCCCCGTCGATTCAGATTCCTGGTTCCCTGATGGTGGCTCTTCAGATTCATACATTTGCGATCCAGGCTCCTGGTTCGGTGATGGACCACTGTTCTGAATTTGAGCTGGAGGCTCATCTGGTCCCTGTGCTAGACCATGTTCCACTGTTTCCTGAGGACCAGGTTCCTTTGTTTCCTTTGTTTCCTTAGAATTCTGTTTCTGTGCTAGATGGTCAGTGTTTTTATCCAGTTGTTGATCATTTTGTCGATCCTCTTCTAGATTACTATCCTTTTCTATGGACTGTGAAGTATCTGTCTGGTCGGGGATTTCTGTGCTGGATTCATCACCTCCCTGGGTAGTCCTTTCAATACTCTCAGCAGCATTTGTTGGATTCTGATGAATAAACATACAATAATATGGGATGTATGTATTTTACGGTTATTTTGGAACTTATAACATTTGATTTTTTTTCTTAAAGAGGAGGCCCGTATATGTATAAATTAAAAAAGAGTGTACAAAGATAAGATATATATGGACTATTTTTTTTTAAAATTTATTCATTTAATCCTCATCAATTCAACAATCGCACAAAATAAAATCGCTATATTTGCATAGTAAACTATAGCCCTTTTTGAAATCAAAACGCGAAAATGTGCATCATGGCCACAAAGAAAAACACAGTTTTCCGATATCTTTAAATAGACTAATACTTAAAAAATTAAAATGTATGTTTTGCTCACGCTATAAAAATGGCGCTTGTAAAAATATGATGTAGGCTTACAATCTAGATAATTTTGTAATGCTGTATTTTGAATACGTGTTCATTTTAAATGACCTAGTTGCGTTTTGTTTTTGTTTCAGATAGAATGGATCCTTTGTTCATTCGTGTAGGATTAGTTTCCCTCTCTTGATATCAATATAATTTAATTAAAGTGTTTAACATGATCGTCTCTATCCACTTAAATCACTGAAGGACTTCTCTGTACCACCAAGCTTTCTAGGAAATGTGTGACTCGTGCAGTGACCCGAGGGCGTTTTTTAAATATACATGTAACATTATTTGGTATATACCCGACTTTGAGGCGCGTGCGCACAATAGACATTGGCAATTGTAAATTTGGGTCATTTAAAAAACAGATTTACCAGAGGATCTGTCAGAAGTAAAATATCACAGATGAAAAACATAAAAATGATGTTTCCCTATGAGTTAATTATGGTTCATTTTAATACCTTATTACTAAACAATTAGTGTATAGTACTTTCGTTTTAATTCTAAGGCCTGTGCGTTACATTATTGTTCTGCGATTTGGTCAGAGCTTTCTCTCTGTTTACAAAGCTTAATTGTTCTTTAACAAGTTGCATTATGATTACTACAGATGACCAGATAATTTCATAACCGAGAAATAAATATTGAAGTAATTTGGGAGGTCCCCTGGGTCAACTTGAAGCGTTCATGATCGATCGATCCTGAAACTTAACTGTATATGACCTCGCACAGACATTTTTATGGAAAAGGAAGAAAGAAATACGTAAAAATTACAAGGAAAAGAGTCCTAACTAGCATGCATTAACGAGGCTTACCCTTTCGCTCATTCTGCGATGCGAACAAACCGAAAGTAGAAACTTCCTCGATCTATATATTCTACGGAGAGGCGTTAGTGCTAAAAACAAACAACACCACCTCAGTCGAATATCTTAAGCAAACTTATCGGTGGTGAGAACATGTGTGGGTCTAGAGGGGAATTGGGCGGTTCAGACCTCCCTCCTCCCTGCAAAATTAAAACTTTATTAAATATTTATTGTAAATTACCAAAAATAGGCTACGGATCTCCTCTGGCAAAGACAATTATCCCTTTGATTCCCTAGGAAAAATTTTCTAGAGCTTTCTGTGAGAAACACAGGTACCCATCTTCATTACTGTTCGAAGAATAAAAATGACGAGGACAGGGGGTCACAATCAATTCAATAGGCTGCTCCCCTATAGAGTTGCGGGAAAATGTTGACCAATTATAGCTTGTATCAATACTAGAGTTAGATAGTGACCACCTCTGTTTTATAGAATTGTTGTAGGTATGTAAGTAATAAAAGCATTAAACAAGCAACCGGTATGTCAGTCATTCATATACTGAGTTTATGTTTCTTAATGTGAAATTAGATTGAAAATATGGATACAGTTGTCAGAAATGATGGGGACTTTTATTTCTAAGTGATTTTTTTTCCAAAAAAAAAATAAATAGAAATGGGACCCTCAAGGTACTCTGATGTTTTGTTTGAATAGATTCAGTATTTCAGTTTGTGAAAATAGGAAATCTCATTCCAGGGGTCGATGACAGGTGAAGAATAGTATCATTTTACTATTAGTGTGTCGGTAAGTTTGATCGGGCGGTCACTGTTCACGTATAAGTAATTTTGATACATTGATTACCCTTTTACTCATCGATTATTCGATTCCAACAACAATTGTTCCATTGCATATCAAACACAAAATGGTACAAGTAGTTGTTGTTGGCAGTACTGACCAATGGCAACCTTTGTTGCGCGTTTGACCAAACACGGGTTGTTTGCTACTTGCTTCGATTGTCGTAGTATTCAATTGCCATTGGTCAGTACTACTAGTGACATTGTTGATTGCCATTGGTCAGTACTACTGGTGACATTGTTGATTGCCATTGGTCAGTACTACTAGTGACATTGGTCAGTACTACTAGTGACATTGGTCAGTACTATTAGTGACATTGTTGGTTTCTTGTTATGTGCAAAGTAGTCTTCATTTCTATGAAACCAAACAGCCAATCTATGAGTAGATTATATGGAAATCAATTGACACACTGTGGTTATGATAGAATTTCTACCACGTCTTTGTAGTCCTGTCTTTGTCATCACATCCTTAGTCCTCTCTGTTCTTCCATACAAAGTCTTCTTACTTCCTTGTAAAATGTTACGCTGGAGTTGTCTGACTTTGATGCTTACATTGTAGGTTTTATATTTGTCTGCAAATCCTGTTGATTTTCCAACATCTCTATAAACGAGGTGAAGTAGTCGTTTCCACTTAAATGTTGTTTTCTATTTCCTTACAAAGAAAAGATTGATTAATTGAAATATATATTAATGTTGAAATAATTCCAGTAGTTCTGTACTATATGACCAGTGGTAATTAAGTTTTCTTTTTTCTCTTTTATTAACATTATAACCATATAAACATTAGTACATATAAGAAGTAAGCGTACAATATTATAATACACATGATTCTACATGGAGATAATAATATACATAAAAATCTAGAAATTAATACGATTTGATAACATTTTGCTTTTTATTTAATATTGTATAAAGAGAAATTTGAGGAAAATAAAGCATTGAAAGAATTGTAGAACAGGCGTACATGGTATTTTTTTTTAAAACAATTACATATACATTTATTTTTCTAATTTTACATGTATAGATAAAAATCCAAAGCTAGCATGGTGGGCCACCAGTCATCTACCACAGTCTTTATTGCCCTCATGCTAGCTAGACAGTGACCACATCTGGCATGTGGACCCGATGGCAAATTATAAACCTATACAAATTTTCTTTAAAAGTTTCTTAATTTGTATATAATTATACGATTTCTCTGCAATATATTGATAAGTTTTCAAAGATGATAGTACAAAGAAATATAAAGTTTCTCTATCTGATTTTGAATTCGTTAATCTACATTCTTTTTGTATTTGTAAATTTTCATTGCAGTATATGAAATAAGTGTATTCATACCATTATTAAAATCTGAGTTTTCATAAAAGCCTCTGACAATTTGTTTCCAACTAACAACAAAACCAACAATAGAGCTTATTTTTTGCCATATGAATGAAAAGTCGTTACAATCGTATAACACGTGTTTAACATTTTCAATCTCTCCACAGTTTTTACATGACATTTTTACATTTGGATTCCATTTACTCGCACATAAGTTATTAAGTTAATTAACTAACTTAAATAATGGTTGACCAACTACAGACTTCTGGGAGAGGGTTTAATACTTGGACTTTGCTTGTTGGCCAATACTTTTAATTGATCCATAAATTATTTTCAAATTAATAGTAACTTCCTACCACGCAGCATCAATAATTTATTGATAAAAACTCTGCATTATTTGAAAAGAAATAGCGACAGCTTTTTAGTGACTAGTCCCTGCAGTCAATTAATAACCAGATAATAATACTTGGACGGTGAGGCTGTAGTATCTAGATTTATTCCTGACGGTCTTATATCACTTTGTTGTGTGTCCTACTTAGATATAAAATATAGAATTTTTACATCAGATAGTCGGACTGGGACACCTATCGCACAGATAGACTAACAGTTAGACGGGCCCAACAATTATAGTAAAACGAATTGGACGAACAGTTAGACAACAGACAGAAGACAATACTCAGTAGACGGGACGCCCACCGCATAGACAGACAGACAGACAGACAGACAGACTGACTGACTGACAGAAAGACTGACTGACAGACTGTCAGGCGACGGAACTTTCACAGGTGATTTAGACAGACCCCCGCCATTAGACAGATATGTACACCAGGATTTAGAGATGACAGACAAAGAGACTTTCAAACAAGTTTATTACAAGTAAGGGATGGGGGTTTTAGCGAGAATCTTCACATTGCTGGTTCTTGCAACTAGTGCTTCAGTTCTGACTCTCATCAGTACACTGGTGTTATTGTACCTCACTGTAATAAACCCGATCACTAGTACTCATCATTAGTACTGACACTAGTTCTTATCTGATAGTGACTGATACACAATCATCATCTTAACATGGCGGACGGATGCGTCATGACGTCACACTCTGTGCCATCTTTCCGGTGTCAGCGAGAACGCGCGAGACACTCAAACCTAGCTGCAATAATGTAGCCCTCTCCGATTTTTTATATCTGATGTTTACTGGAGAGGGCTACAATTCCATAGGATCTCCGTAATGGTGCAAAATAAATTTTTTAATGCGTCCGACTTCGGCATGAAAAGATCGTTTTTATAATTGACTTCCTTTAGATAAAACGATTTTTTAATTCAGGTTGAACAAACTAACCGTATATAAATCAAAACCAGATAAAACACATCAGCATGTTTACCAGTCGTCCTTTTCAGCAGCCATGACAGTTCTCGCGTGATTTTGTGGGATTTACGCTTGGAGTTTTATTGGGCTTGATAAAGTGAAATTCAGTGTAAATAAGCGATCTTACCTCGTTCTATCACTAAAACATCATTTAGGGAAATGGTATATAATGAAAAATTCATATTTACCGCGTTAATTATGTTTAAAATAGGGGAATTCCTATATTCAGTTCAAGATCCGCTCCTAAATTCTCATTGGCTGTCCCAAAATAAAACCGGTCAAGGTCAGTAAACATGGCGTACAAATTCAACTTGCGCTGTTGACATACACGAAAAATAGCCGATATATGGACAATACTTGATATTTTTGGATTAATTTATGCCACACACATCTACAATGTTTGAGTTCTGGTAAGAAATGCAAATGTTATTGTCATTTATATACGATTTGAGACGTAATCGTTGCGGGAGTGAATCACTCCCGCACTTGCACCATTACGGAGATCCTATGGAGTTGTAGCCCTCTCCC
>WFKH01011581.1:70629672-70656521 GCA_016163765.1 Magallana hongkongensis | reverse complement strand
GGGGGGGGGGTTACATGTAAAGCCTACCAGACAACACTATAAAACCTAATATGACGTTACAATCACTTTTAAAAAGGAAAAAAAGGAAAAAAAATTCCAAATTGAACATTATGTTAAAAATTTTTTTATTCAACGACATTTCATCCCAGATTAAGCTAGTTCTACAGTACTCATAGAATCATAAATCAATTAAAAAAACCTCGAAGTATTGCTTATATACTGTAGCGTAAAATATATGGATAATAAAAAGAAGATATATTGAATTAAATTTGTATTTAAATTCATTTACTTTTTTGCATCCATTTGTAAAATCATACTTTTTTATAATTAATTCATTATAATGATCATAGGCTGCGCTCGCCCCAACGGTCTTACCGTAAAACATATTAATTTATGATATGACTGTATCGTGTTTTGTGTTTTAATAACTGTAAAAGTGGTTATTTATGCGGGGCGGAAAACACTAGTTACGCGGGCTTAAATCCGCGTAAAATACCCCCGCTCGTATTGTAAAAAAAATCAAAAGTTGCTCGTGGTAATTCACGCATCCGCGTATTCAATACCCACGCTTACTGTTAGACTCCAGAAAACGCGTACTTTACCACCAGCGTAAATAACCACTTTTACAGTATATATTATTTTAAATTTTGGCAACAAGACAAGAGGATCACATCACCTTAATAAATACAACTATATTCCTTTTCGGTATGTTCATATACACTATTTCTGTGTTTTAATAGTGTTTAATTAAAAAATAATGTACGAGTTTTCGTGAATGTTGCAGAATTACCTCGGAGATCAAGAAATGTTGTTTTGAAATATAAAAGCTGAGGAGGTTATTCGGCAACATTCACGATAACATGAACTTAATTTCTATTCTTAATGTACTAGTAGCTCAGATATTTAACTGATTGATTATCCTTTTTGAGAGATGAACTAGGTCATTTACACTGCTGTCTATTTAAATACGTTCCGATTAAAGGCTAATTGTTACTGATCGGACTGATATGCAGACGTGCCAGACGACATATTATTATGTTGGATATTAAATAACTTCTCTTATTTATAAAACATTGAATCATAGGTCTTTAAATTTAAGGGCAGTTTGATAAAATTATTAATAATATTATTTATTAATTTTCTATAAGAACAAGAAGTGTAAATGTGCTAGGGAGGTCCTTAGAACAGCTGCATAGAGCTCTTAAAAATAAACATTTGAGGCAATACACGTCATTTTGACTATTCCTAACACGTTAAATTGACATTGTTTTAAAACTTTTTACGTTCTGAAGTTATACTTTATATTTACATTTGCAAATATGTTTCCTTTTATGAACCGATATAATAACAGAAACGTTTAATTCTGTGTGAACTTTTTTATGACCTAACAATGATATGTAAAAAAAAAAAATCTGAACGATTTGCCTTTTTTAAAACGTAAATATACCCTTAAATTTTTATACAAAAGTGCATACTGTCTTAGAACACAGTTCAAAAAGATCCTATGTTCTGTCTTGATATAATGTTCAGGGGCGGATCCAGGATTTGAAGTTAGAGGGGGCGCCAGTTTTAGGAATGGGGTCTGGGGTCCAGGGCAAAGCCCTGGTGGGGGTACAGGGGGCAAAGCCCCCGGAAGCTCCTTGATTTTAGAAATTTTGTAGGGTAAAAATGAAGTCATCAAATTTAGACTTTTGTGATATTTCTTCTCGTGAGTATCCTTAAAAAAAAAACAATTGTTTACAATTTTTAAAGTTTTGGAGATTTAGGACCTGCAGTAATATAGAGAAAAATTCCCTTCTATTTTAATGGGGGTCCAGGGGGCGAAGCCCCCGGAAGCTTCTGGATTTTAGAGATTTTGTAAGGTGAAAATGAAGTCTTCAAATTTAGACTTTTGTGATATTTCTTCTCGTGATTGTACTTAAAAGTAATAAAATTATTTATAATTTTAAAGGTTTGTAGATTTAAGACCTACAGAAATCCCATCAAAACCATCTGCCTTAAAGAAATATAAGAAACATTTCCTTTTTTTTATGAATGGCTGTAAATCTAGTTGAATAAAACGATGTAAATGAAGTTTAAAAAAAGATAGCGATGCCAGCTTGTATTATAATAAACAAGAGTCGTTAAAAACATAAGCTAGTATTACCAATTACTTAAAAGTGGGTGACTGGTCACATTTGAACCCATGGATAGCGTAACTAGAATGGGCTTTCTATGTACATTACACCATTGAACCCACGGGTTTTCTTCATGCTACTCCGTTGAAATTAGTCTAATGTAGAGAAATCCCATGAGTTTCCAAAAAGTTGATAGTTAAGACTCGCAATCTGTACATTTTCATTACCAGAAGAAGTATGATTTAACTTTATTTTGACAATTTTAAGAGGGGGGGGGGGGCGCCGGATGCGCCCCCCCCCCCTTGAATCCGCCACTGATGTTATTTTGACTATGCCTGTTCTTCTTGGTATTGTGGAATAAACAAACAACTTAAACATAGATTGCAAGTTACCCAAAATCTGAACTAGCTTAAAGGCTATTAAAAACTAGGTGTTTGTAAATATCAGAGAAGTTGTGATTTGAGCATCGAAAAGCAACACCTAATTACTATCATTTTAATGGAGAAAACGAGCAATTTTAACATAAAAAACTCCGACTTATCAATGTGGTTTTAAGGAAGAAGTCTTCTCGTTATCAGACATCCTTCTTATATAAAGAAATTCATAAGATTTTGACACAGTCAAACAGATCTTATAACCAAATGATTCTATCAGTTTAATCAAATTTGTCCTTCTTGTTTTCGCATCAAGGTCAGGTCAAGGTCACTACCTTTTTCCTCAACTTAAAGGATGATAAAAATAAATGTAGTTATTTGCAGTTATGTAGACATCTGTTTTAGATATGAAGTTTCTATTCTTCAATGAAATGATAGAATATCAGAATGTTTATCAGCTGATACTACTAAATTGGAATTAACATTTAAACTAAAATTGTTACTGCTTAGCCCGCATTTCCTCTAATTTTCTTAAATTTTGAAGATATTTTGATTATTTTTTTATGTTTCCAATATTAAAATATTTCTGAATTTTACATGTTATGAAGACCTTACATAAAGATATAAATTGACAGTAAAACTAATATATTGACCATTTAATAAGAAGAAAATTCCGATTTTAGTGATTTTTTCACACAAATCTATTTATAGAATGAGCGCTTAAAAAAGCTAATAAAAATGTAAATTGATAGGCAAATCATATTTTAAAAACATATTCTGAAATCCAAGTACCTAATCATTAGTTCACATTAGTTGAAAAAATCCGACATTAATGTTATTGTTTTAAAAATGCTTAGATTCTTGTTAGATTCTAAACTTTGATTACTATTTCTATTACAAGTTGTATGATTGTAAAAAAGAAAGAAAAGTATGATATTTTAATTTCCTTTCATCTTGATTTAATGACCATTTAATCAAATTTACTTTTGACAAGTCGAAAACCAGAAAAGACTCCTTCCTTAAGTAGTTTTAACTATTTGTTTATATCCCGTTATGTAAGCTTTAATATTGTTGTATATTTCTGATGTTTACTAAAACAATCTGATACGGAACAAATTGGCTTTGGTCTGTCTGCTTCAATAGGAATGCAAAGAACATTTTCTAGGTGTTGTGTCACCGTGTCTCAAGGAAAATATGTCACTGAATGTTTATGTGTAGACGATGTGTCACTTACTTGTTCCTGATCTGTTAACGTTGTTGTTGGTTCTGTAGAAGACTTATTCACTGAAGAGTCCTCCGTGTCACTGTCTGATTCACAAGAAATAATTGGTAAGCGGTGAATTGGCCCAACCTGGTCCATTGTACCGTCTCCGTTCTAAAGTCCTTGCGAACAAACCGAAAGTAGAACCTTTCGTTAAAAACCCGAAGTTTTATTTATAGAGTTGATTGATAGTTATATCAATTATTGATGTTATATTCTATTACTGATATAATAAATTAATGATTTTATTTAAGAAGGTTATTTATTTTAAAACCGTTTTCTTTAAATAAAACATTTTTCATTATTAAAATTTCCCTCATCTCGTCTAAGGTTTATTTTTAAAGTACTAATATAACTGTATCTAAATTAATTTACGCCAAATCTCAAAGGTTCGCAGTGCTTTCAAGGCCGTAACTCAATTGAAGAAATGAGACAAACGCCTCACTCTTAAAACGACGATCAATTTTTAATATATTCGATCAGTGCCTACTATCTATTCAAGATATATTACTATAGTCAGGTACTCTTTACACAATTGCGCTGAAAAATATAGTTCTGTTCATGGTCAGCAGATACAACATTACAATAAATGTTTAGAATATCGATGTATATTTAATACGTGGAAGAAAACAAAATTAACGTAAAATTATTTTGAAAAAACACCCCACCCCAAGAAATATAAATGTGAAGTATTCATATTCCTAAGCTAGCTGCCTCCTCAGTCTTTTTCACGAACATATAGGTCATTCTTCGATTGACAATTGTTTCACTAATGAATATTGCTTATATTATTACAATAATTATATTACTTTCATGATTATTGTTCGTTAGTTATCACACAATCTCTTTTAATTATTTGTTGTGTTTGAGTGTGTTTTTTTTTCTTTCGGCTTTTTTTTAACGACGGAATGGGTACGCAACACCTGCACCGTATATTTGGTCGCACTTGTGTAGACTCTGTTTAAGCACAGATGTGTGCACTGTTTGCTAATGACGGGTGGCAGTACTTAATACGGACATGAAGAACTATATACCTCAGTTTCTTAACAAGTTCAGTGATTTTAACTTAATTTAAGAGATCGACTGAGCACAGAGAAAATTCAAGTAATTTAAAAGTCGAATATCTTGGATATGGAGTAACCCATATCTATTCTTGTTAGAGTTGATCTGAGAGGAACTCGCCATAAATAGCATTTTTTCAATTATTAACAATTTAGGGTTTACATTTATTATCGACAAAGGCAGTTCAATAAAACCCTTCCTTCAAGTTTAAAACAAAAAATAACAGACCAGTGTTTACAGGAAGAACATTCAAAAATTATTAATTCATCGAAGCTTGAATTTTATCAAGTTGTTTTTGATAATTTTTAACGGTGTTCTTATGTTAATGTACTTAAAACAAAAGTATAGAGATCAGTTTTTAGTAGTTTAAAATTAAGTTCACATAATCTTGCCATAGAAAAAGGTAGACACTTATCTATTCCAATGTATGAAAGACTTTATAATTATTGTAACACTGGAGCAATTGAAGATGAATTTCATTTTTATTCAGCTGTTATATATTCATTTGAGGGCAGTTTTTGAAAGAAATTTATATAAATGTTTTCATACTAGAAATAATTTTTCAAAAATGTCAGATATCCTTAAGGCTAAGTTCTGTTTTAATAATAAATCTTCAACAGTGTTGAAAATAACCCTCTCGTCTATCAATAAATGTACATCATACAGAAACAGTGCACTAGCTTAACTGTCAGAACTATTTTCCTCTCATGTGAATGTGAAATATATAGATGTATCTTTTATACTGATGTGAAATAAAACAATACTTCTGTTTATGCATATATTGGGCCTTTGCCAATTATTGTAATTGTGTTTGTGCCAATAAAACATTTGTATCTGTATTTGTATTTACGCACAGTTATGAAAACAGTAAATTACAGAAAATGTATATTTATATCTGCAAGATAACAACATAATGATCAGTCTTGATCCATATTAAACCCATCGACTTCCATATCTACCTTTAACTGCCAAGCTGCTACCCTTTCCATACATTTAGAGGTGCGCCTTAAAGATAAACTACCCAAATTCGACGATTCTGTTCTCTGAAGAATAGAGATAAGATAATGAAATCCTATCTTTGTGTTCGAGGCTACAAAGCCAACACAGCGCATACAAGATAACCACAAAAGACAGAGTAACCCTTTTGCAATACAAAGAAAAAAGACATTAGTAACCCGTCCAAGAACTAAGAAATAATCTTTCCATTTTTTATACTGACGAAAGTTTGTGCAAGAACAGCACTTGTACGGAAAAATTTGGTAGTTCTAATATGGGTCGCACCTTCAAAATATTAAGTAACACGTCTTGTCGCACAGACAATTGCATTTGTCTCACCAGCTGTAAGATTTGCTCAAAACAGTAAGTTGGAGGAACAAATGATCTCCGCAAAAGCAACCACCGTTCCACCATAAAGAAAGAAATCAAATAGTCCGAACTATTTAACCTCAGTGGTCACAGACGGGAAGATATGACAGTGCATGTAGTAGTTATGGACATTAATCCTCACTGGACGGACACAGAAAGGAAAGTTTTGGATCTACAGACTTGCTCGCGGTCTGGTCTCAGACTTTCAAGTAGTTGTAGTTACTGTGTTACCTTCACAAATATGGAGAATCAGTTGTTCCTTCTGTGAAGTGTTCTGATCAACATTATTGATGATGTCGTATTTCTAATAACTTTTTATGGATAATTTTTTACACGATTCAGCAAACATATGCATAAACAGTAAAATGCTTTCGTTGGTGTTTCATACGGTTTTGTACACATGTAGTTAGCTAGTATTGCAGAAAAAATGATTTTGTCTGAAATGTGTAAGCTACCTTTAAACCCACATGAAACACCAATAGTAAGCATTTTATTGTTTAATTTTTTTCAATTTTTAATAATAGTTTTTTACTTTATGTTTGTCTTCGTTATTCTTTTATTTTCTGATATTCTATTGCTTTTCTCTAGAACTATTTTCCCTTATTTCTTTTTCGAAACGATAATTATGGTCATATACTGCAAACCATGCAGCCACACAGCACTGATCTATAAAATGTATACTAACAAAATTTGTCTAAACATCATTAGAAAAAAATTATGACAATGCAACCCATCATGCGATAATTGATATACTGTGAATCTGATATATTTAACCTTGAGAATGAAATATTAATATCGTAGAAATTGGTTAGCATAAATTGATGCAATCACACTGTGCATCACTCCAAGCTATGTAAAGGTTTTAACACCACTGAATGGTACTAACAGACAATCCTGCAGGAATTCGTAGGCCTTGGGTTTGTCTCATAGCTTGGTCATTTCCCGTTAGCGGCGGTTAGGGTGCTTCACTGGCTGGACTTGGGTGGTTGGTGTGTTATACTTGAATACAATTTATAGCCACTGGAATATTGGTCGACTTCTTGCTCGGTTTGTGAGGAGAACTGCTGCTGAAGTGGTAACTGAAGCTGATACACGACAAAGGAGCATATCTATAATCTACCGCTACCTGTTAGGTCTTTTTGTAAACATATGTTTTGCATAATGTAATTTACAGTAGGTTTATGAGACGAAATTTGACTTTTTAATATTCATCCACTCATTTGTTTTTAATAAACTTCGCCCACAACTTAACATACAATTTTAAGAGATATGCATTTACTAGTATATCACATGATTGATACCTCCACATACTGTTTTCATACTGTATTTCTTTAATTATCACCTCGCAGAAATATCCATATTTACAGAAACTTGAGTTTTAAAATACATTGTTCGATCAACAACACTGAATCTATTCTAATCAAATACAGAATGTCATTTTTTTTCAACTTAAGGAGGCCGATTTGTTTTTTTTGGGGAAAAACTACAATAGCAAAACTCTTTATTTTTTAACCATATGTAATTAAAACCAACTCTTGTTTATTTACGAAGTTTCGCGAAAATCGATCATTTAGTTCTTTTTAGGGGCCATCTCAAAATACAGGTACATTTACTATAGGAATATATTGGAAATTGTCATTTTTCGCACTTCGATGCAGATTAAAAAAGTATTACGATAGAGATTTTCCACAAATTGTAATATGTGATTAGTAATATCATTTTCTACCTTATTTGTAAAAATACTAAATTCTACCGTTAAGTTTTTAGTGCGGGCCATCTCAAAATATTAAAATGCACCAAATTTTGCTATATACATGTATTTGGAGTATTACAAATGTAGATTGGTATAATGGATTCATTCAGAAATTAAGAAAACTAACCCCGGGGATAACATTATTCTGAGTATAAGATTTAAACGACGTACGATTTTTACTTTTCCTTTTATGTTATTTCTTATAACGTACTCCTACAAAGCTTCATTTTATCATAACGTCATAAAAGCACAATGGCAACGCTCTCCTACCGTACAAGGGAAAAATCGTTCAAAAAATAAATTTTTCCTTAAAAAATCAAACTATTTTTATCTGTATTTTGTTTATTGTGTTCAATTTAATAAATGATAAAAAAAAAAAATTTCACAAAAGGTATTAATACACTGTATTTTACTAGAATGCGCAAAAACATGCGCATTGAAAACTAAATTCGGTTTCCTTAAATGATATTCTTTTTAACTGAATATATCATAGGTAAAATTGACTTGAATGATGATATGCTGCAATAATGTGTTGAAATAATGTAAATTAGTTCAAATCAACATGAAATGATTCCTGTTTTGTAGCACCATTGAAATCTCTATGGAATGAATGTCTTTCAATGTTATGTAGACGTTATTTCCAAGTGCAAAGATACAGTAAGAGGACTCTTTGATTGAATGAACTTATAATGTTATCATTCATATTTTTCTACAGCTACATGAAGTTTTGAGAAGATTTCAATTTTATCGAGAAATTCACGCCCTACATATCATTACATATTTTTTTGATTTGTGAAAAAATGCACCAAAATCAAGGTATTAATGTATCTATATAAATTAACTTAATCTAATATTCTTTATATCTTTAACAATGTTCATGAATAATGATTACTGTATGTAAAAAGTTGTCATGCAAGTCATTATAAAGCAACATGGCAGTGTCACAATCAAATCCTACTAATTGCTGTAGTATAAGTTTTTTTCTGTTGTGGATTTATCCCGTACTGAACCCCAGTGTTTTGATAGACGTTTTTTTTTATTCCCGTATGGAGCCTCATGATTTTCAGTTTTGGCATTGGTCAGTATAATAGACTCAACCTGGGTCATTCTACCCGCATTGTTAGGGCTTTTTAAGGTTTAAGTTTTGCAGTTCTGGGGAGAGCGCACGATTTCCACACACGGATCTGACCACGTATAGTTAAGTAATTGCCTGGTTACTAAATCTCCAGACGGGGTAAGTTTGCTTTTTAGCTCACCTGAGCTGAAAGCTCAAGTGAGCTATTCTGATCACATTTTGTCTGTCGTCCGTCTGTCTGTCTGTCCGTCTGTAAACTTTTCACATTTTCAACATCTTCTCAAGAACCACTGGGCCAATTTCAACCAAACTTGGCACAAAGCATCCTTAGCCTAAGGGAATTCAAAGTTGTGAAAATTAAGGACCAAGCCCTCTTACAAGGGGAGATAATTAGGAAATAATGAAAACTTTCGTGAAATTTTCAAAAATCTTCTTCTCCAGAACCATTTGGCCAAGAAAGCTGAAACTTGTGTGGAAGCATCCTCAGGTAAGGTAGATTCAAAGTTGTGAAAATCATGACCCCCGGGGGTAGGATGGGGCCAAAATAGGGGGGGGGGGGGTCGACTTTTTAGATAGGAATATGTAGAGTAAATCTTTAAAAATCTTCTTCTCAAGAACCATTTGGGCAGAAAAGCTGAAACTTATGTGTAAGCATCCTCAGGTAGTGTAGAATTAAAGTTGTGAAAATCATGACCCCAGGGGGTAGGGTGGGGCCACAATGGGGGGGTCGACATTTTACATAGGAATATATAAAGTAAATCTTTAAAAATCTTCTTCTCAAGAACCATTTGGCCAGAAAAGCTGAAACTTATGTGGAAGCATCCTCAGGTAATAAAGATTAAAAGTTGTGAAAATCAGGACCCTTGGGGTGTAGGGTGGGGCTACATTGGAGGGTCGATTTTTAACAAAGGAATATATAGAGTAAATCTTTAAAAATCTTCTTCTCGTGAACCATTTGGCCAGGAAAGCTGAAACTTATGTGAAAGTATCCTAAGGTAGTGTAGATTCAAAGTTGTGAAAATCATGACCCTCGGGGTGTAGGGTGGGGCTACAATGGAGGGTCGATTTTTAACATAGGAATATCTTCTTCTCAAAAAGTAAATAGCCAGGAAAGCTGAAACTTGTGTGGAAGCATTTTCAGGTAGTGTATATTTAAAGTTGTGAAAATCATTACCCCCAGGGGTAAAGTGGGGCCACAATGTGGGATCGAATTTCTACATAGGAATATATAGAGTAAATCTTTTAAAATCGTCTTCTCAGAAACTAATAAGCCAGGAAGGCTGAAACTTGTTTGGAAGCATCCTCAGGCAATGTAGATTCGAATTTGTAAAAATCATGATTCCTGGGGGTAGGGTGGGGCCACAATTGGGGTGGAATGTTTACATAGGAATATTAAGAGTAAATCTTTGAAAATCTTCAGCCAGGTGAATATTTAATATTGTTTAGATTTTGGCTTCTGGACGATTCCTGGACGATTGGGTGTCACAAGGGGTTCAGAGTTTGATGTAGGTTTATATCCCATTTATAAACAATTGTTAAGGATCTTTTTGAGAGCTGCAAGGATCAACATGTAATACTACTATAAAATCATCCTGTTAGAAAAGGGACTAATGATAATAAACATAAGAATATCCAGTGGAAAAAATTGATATTTATTTATACAAGATCTACATGTATTATACTACATTGTCTAGATAGTTTGTATTATGACTCCATTAAGCTGATTTTATCATACCTATTATTCCTCAGGTGAGCGATATGGCCCATGGGCCTCTTGCATTCATTTCATTTTCATTTTTGTAAATCTTAAAGCTTATAAGTGCTTCTTCATATTACGATAAATAGAGGACAAGAGTTGCCACCGTGAATGTTACCCAAGCGTTGTATGTTTAACAGTGCCACGTGTATGTCGCAGTATTTGTGCATTATAGTCTAATAGTGTCATGTTATGTTTAGATATTTAGTATATAGTGTAGTTTAGCTACCTGTGCCGTTCGCTACGGTGTGTAAACATATTTCTAAGTGTCGAGAATTCACTCTGTTTTAAAGTATTGTACGTAGACCGGTTAGGGCCATTAATACATTATATTTATGTAAGCTTTATTGTTAAAGGTTCCCGGGGGTTAGTCTCATTTAATGCATGGACGAGGCTCTATGTATTGGCCTGAGAGGTGCTGATGGTGACTGACGGTCTATGGTGGACGACCGGAAGTTTCCGGAGTTTGAGGATTACCTGGAGCAGGATGTGAAGTAGTGGACTAGTGGACACAGTGGACACAGTGGACAATGGCTTAGGGTAGCGTGGTGATTGACGGAGACGAGATGATTGGAGCATAAGGCGATGGACCGTCTCGCGTCGTATATTGCTGACATTCTGTATATTTGTAAATATTGTATATAAATATTTTATTGTATATAGAATTGTTGTTGTTATCAATGATCAGAGAGCCCGGTCATGGTGACAGGCAGAAACTCTAGAAAGTTTACATTGAAAACTCTTTTTATTTACTACGGTATATCACTGGGTATTGTTCTGAAGCAGAACATCTTTAACTTTCCTGAGTTTCACAAGCTTTGTCATAGTTATTAATTTTTAGAACTTTTGCTATGTTAAAGACACAACAATTCAATTTCTTAGTATCCATGATAATTTTTCTTTCAATTAAAATTGTAAATTCAGACAGCTTCAAGAATTTTACTTTCAATCAGAATTGTAAATTTAGATAGCTTCATTTTTCAATTATTTGTTTCTAGATAGCCAAATTATTTTGATTTTGTCAAAACAGGCCAAATTAACTTAACAGTACAGTGATACATTTTTGCAAAGTATTTCATCCTCTAGAAGATCCAAGTATATAATAATTTACATTGTTATAGCCATTGTTAAAAAGTTCAACAGAATTTGCATTCTGAACAGAACTGAGTATTTATTCACAAGAGAAAAGTAAGAGACAAATCTTCAACTTAAAATTCTATAATATTGCAATGTCCTATGATGATGGTGAAACATGATAAGAGAGTGTCACAGAAATCAGCTCTTCAAGCATTAGTACTGATCTATCTATACAATCTAAATGTCATCTCTCTTGTGGAATTGAATTCCATATTCCAGCAGCAGCATGCAGTTTTGGAAATCAAAACCTTTTTTGCAATGGAAGTGGAAATAAACAGGGAAGTCCAGTAACCCTGTATAAATATTTATTTAATAACAATAACGATTCTGCCATTCATTGTCCGTCTTCGCCCTTTGGATGTGTCCAATAACTTAGTCTGTAAGCAGAATTAAGACTTCTTGGTATAAAATGCTTTTTAATATTTAAAAATATCAAATATAAAATTCATCACAACAAACTTTCTCATAAAACATTGAACACTTCATAGGTAAAAGAAATAATGATAAAACCATAACAAGAAATCAAATGCTTTTCAGAAATAATAGGGATCAGAATTGCAGAATCGGACTCATTCAAGAAATAAATCAATAAATGAATGGTCATAAAATTAAGCTGCTGTTGCAGTTACAACATGCAATAAACATGCAATGTTGCCTTCTGAAAAAATTAAAACCTTCATTAATAGATTCATCAGTAAGGAACATTGTTTTAAGTACCTGATCCTAACTAACAGGTCAATTCTATACCACCTACAAATGTTTTATTATATTCATAAACAAGACACTGACTTTTTCCAACCATGTGATCTCTATTGATATCTGTAAAGTTCAAAACAATAAATAGAACATAACATTTATAATTTGATGGAGGCGAACATGGAAATTTGAAAGAAATTGTAAAAATAAACTTTAAAAAACATTAGGAATTCACCATTCACTGACATTACTTTCACTCTGTTTCTTATATTTCTTTTACTTCCATGTTTACAAGGAACCAAAGTTCTAAAATTTGCGCCTCATTAAGTCTGTAAACTTGAACATTCATTTGAATGATACATGAAATGTCAGTTAAGATTTTTGTATCAAATAGATTTCAATTTGTCAAAATGAATATAAAATTCTGTCTTTATAATTGTGTCGTTATCTACATGTAAGTATAATTATACAAGAAAAGATCGAGGCCAAGTATTGAGTATATATATGTATTATGTCTACAGAGCAAGAACCAGGATAACACAATTAAACCAAACAATTTGCGTCCTGTGTCTCTGAATGCGACTAGGACTAGGACTAGCTTTAGTAGAGGGGGGAGGTCCTGGAGGGACAGGATCTACCAGGTTACTGAAACTAAAAAAAGACCAGCCCAGTTATACACATGCCAAATCAAAAGACCAAGAAAATAAAAGACAATGTTCAAGGATGAGTTGATCCTTCCTCCTAAGGGCTCAAGATTTGCCTTTATGTTGGATTAATGTCTGTTACAGATACAGATAAATAATGGGTTAAAACTTTTTCATGTAGACTTACAAGTTCCGTATGGTTCCTTTTTTCTGTTTTTGAGGACTGTTGGATGCCTCTGAATGTTCCCGTGAGGTCCGCATCATCTCGGTCCACCTGTCAGCTTCCTGTAGCTCCCTTAGTCTCTCCTTGTACTGGTTTCTCTCCAATAGCACCCGAGCCATTTCCCTTCGCGAGAAGGTCTTTCTATCCGCCATAGGCACATCATCCTATTAACACAATACATGCCAGTACATTAAACAAAACTAGGACTGTGGTATTTTAACATTCTCATATAGCACCAAGGCATTGCTGATCATTAGTTTCATTTTAAATCTGAATAATTTTGTTTTTAAACATATTCATTCAGGCACGACTTTTTTGTAATTAATATATGAGATATAGTGGTAATTTAAACCTTTAACATGATTAAAAACAGCCTATCTAAGCCTTGGTGTGCTAAAAAAAAAAACTATGTACCTCTTCTTCTCCCTTTTTGGTGGCTCTATCCTTCTTTTCGATTTTCTCCTTTGTTTTCTTCAGCTCCTCTTCCAACTCTTTTATCCTTGTGTTCAACTTGCTATTCAGTCCTTGAAGGTTGTCAATTTCCTCCTTCGGTATGTGTACCTTACTGTAACACATCATCATCATATAGATCATGTACATGTAATTCTTAAAGACAAAAATCAAACAAAAACATTGGTACATAAATTGAATAGATAAAAATTATTCTGAGCGTTCGTCCACTTTGGCAAACAAATCATACTTGACAATATTTAATGGATTCCTACAAAATAATAAACAGCATAACAGAAGGCTTGTTATGATGATTTATCCATTCTTGATTGGTTTCATTATAATTTAAGTAACGTTCTTTCTGACTGGCTGAAAAATAGTTTATATCATATATAAATAGTTGTCTACGCCACAATAAGACTACATTCTTCGCAATCTTGAATATTTTTTTTCCAGCACTCATGCTCATGACTGTTATACAGTTATCCAATATGTTATATTTATTTCTTCATACAAATCATTGAAGAATTTACATTTCTTTTTCTTACTTGGTCTCCAGTAATTCAGCGTTTTTCAGGAATAAGTTTTCTAATTCTTTTCCCATTCCTGTAATACAAGTATCACATTTAACTCTCAGATGTTGGGAGATAGTTCAAATCAATGAAATACACGTACATCATTTATTGTACGTATGTAAATGTACTGGAAATGATCCTGCGTACATACCAAAAAAATTGTCACTCACTGCAGTTGGGAATTATGAAACAAAGAATAACAAAAGTTCAATAATAACTTTTTTCAATTTTAAAATTTGAACAAAATACAAGTCTCTTGATCAGTCTATATTTTTCTAATATATTTATCAATATTACCGTTTATCTTAAAATTCTTGCGATATTAAATAATAATATTTTTTCTAACAACCCCCCCCCCCCAATCATTTTGCTACTTGCAGTAACTTTCTATGAAAAAGAAGAAAATCACATAGTCAAGTGGAATGGTATATACAGAACTGCATATCAGTAAAACGTCTTTCATTCTCATCTTCATTTTCAGAATCTAATGCAACAAAAATAAGCATGTATTATAAACAAAAATGCACAAAAAACAACAACAGAGGTCAAGAGCAGAGGGTAAGGGAGTCGGTGCTCTCTTAAATCTATTGACTCGATGTCTTGAGTATTCTACTACACAGTGCTATGATAGGCAATGATTCCCTCTTTACTGTTTCAATAAAATCAGAACAACATGCTAATTTCTTTGATGTTCAAATTGAAGGTTTCATACTAATTTTTTTTAAATATTTTCATTTCTAAAGAAAACAATACTAGTATATAATTTTTCAGAAGTCACATGAAGATCAAATTTCAAAATGCAAGGATTATTTAATGCTCTGATCACCATACACTTTATGACTACAGGTTAACGTTGATACATATATGCAGTATATATACGGGTAATTATGCAGTTTAGAAATAAGTCTAACATGCGCTAGATAAGTAATTCATCTAGCATATTGTGCTAGTAAATGAGTCCTGTTATAAGTAACTTTGGTTTATGGTGAATGTATTTAATCAGAGGAAATCATTAAAGATAATAATACTTTTTTTAATATGTATGCAGGTATTGTTGTAAAACGATATTGTTCAATGCACTTAAATTTATGATTGAAATCATATAAATTTATCTCTGCATGGTCATCTAGGCTGACGCCATTCGTAAACCATTGCCAAAGACACGTTTGGGTCATCTCTAGCAGCATCTAAGAACCGTCTGATCTCCATCGGAGATTTTCCTGCTTGCACACACAATTTAATGACGGCCAGGTGCTCCAAGATGTCCATTGACGTTAAATTTTTTTGACTCAATATTCAAATCTCAATTTTTGGTTGTCCATATTCGGATAAAACGATCAAAAACTTTTCAATTAAATTGAAACTTTCACAAAATGACGTTTATACGTTATTGTGACATCACATGAAATATTTATGCGCTTAAACAGTACATTTACTTAATAAGGACAAATGCATACAAAATATAAAAAATAAAAAACTGACATGCTCCATGAAGCATATCTTATCATAATAATATTTTTTTTATGATTCATTTAGAGAAAAATCGAATCTTTACATATTTATTAGAATGTATGTCAAGTTTACATCTGAAAAGTTTCGCATGGTATAGTCAGTTCACAATCAATTTTCTAACAACCCTTGTATATAGACACGTCTACACAGAGGAGACCCGATTGGCGGTATCCTCTGTGTAGACGTGTCGGGGTTTCCTACCTGATGAGGCATAATCTCCAGGGTTTACGTCCCGTCCTTTAAAGGACAAAATACATGACGTACTTTTTAAAATAAAAATTCTTCTTTCCAATATCTACTCTAAGCCCACAAATTTTATCCACATAACTTCATGTATTTTTTTAATCTACAAACATTTTGTACATAATATCTACATAATTGATTTAATCAAAAACAAGTGGCCAACAGGCATTGGCGGTCACCTAAGTATCATAGCTCTCAAATGAACCTGTCAGGGAGTCTCATGTTTGCATTTTAAGCTTCATTTTTGAGTCTAAGCCCTAATCCAAGACTCCATTGACAAGTACACCCCCTTTTATTATTTGCCCTTTACAAACATCCAATCATAAATGGGGGAGGGGGGAGGGCAAGAGTCAGAAAAAATATTGGATTATCAATACCCTAGCTTTAGGATCAAAAATTGTAAACTTTTGGTAAAAGGAGACATGCAGGCCTTTAGTGGTCAATCTTTTAACATTCTCAGTTTTATTTAAAATGCGCTTAAGCATACAATGCACAGAAAATTAAAGTAGATTTCCTAAAATAAAACACATATTAAATTAATGTGACAATTTACCTTGAAGTTTTCAAAAATGTAAAATTGTGTATAGGCAACGTTCGACCAACGGCAATAGTTTTCCCGAGTGTCTCGATTGACCAAAAAAAAAATACATGTTCACTATATAGCCATATTTGTCCCCACTCCCAAATATAAAACCTCAGCCCCTGCCCCAATGGCTGTGACTTTCACTTTTTAAAAAAGGACAATATAAACATAATAACAATGCATTTAGTTATTCTCCCACGACAGTGAAATCACGGATGAAAATATTTAAAAACTTATGTTTTGCGGTGCCCAAGATGTACTCTCTAACTTCTACCCATGTGAACTAGAAATTTTTGGTGTAAAACATAAATCGGCAGAACACGCCTTTCAATATATCAAAGCAGTTCGGTGCGGAGATTTAGATTCTGCCAACGCGATTGCAAAAGCCGATGACGCGCTTGCCGCCCTTCGCCTGGGTAAGGAGGTCAAATCCAATGACCAATGGGTGTCCACAAAAGTTTCCATTATGGAGGAAATATTAGAAAACAAGTGTGTTTAGGTACCGGTTTTCCGAGATAAGCTTGTAACCTCTAAGCAATCAACGACATTTGTCGAAGCAACCTACAACAACGAGTGGGGATCCGGCCTTGACCGTGACGGCACCCGCAATACAAAACCGGATCACTGGCCGGGAAAAAACGTACTTGGCGTACTTATGAAAAAAATCGCAAAAAGAGTCCGGAAAAGAAAACACAGCGACTCCGGTAAAATCGACCGTAAACAAAAACAAAACAAAGATCAACCAAATCAGCGTACCATAGTACAGATGCTGGAACAACTCAGAGCTATGTCGGACAGTGACGTGTCGGGGTGTAATCCGGACACAGAGAGCTCTGGTGATGAACGGTAACTGTATTCGGATCTGGCTTTCGACCTCAGAATTTTCAGAACTGTGGTATGTGTACGTTTAATACGTTCAATATAATAGACTATACAATCATAGAATATAATTATATACTTTCCAATAAGAAGTCGTCTAGTAACTATGTTCATTTTTTTCCTATTTAATAATATTAAATTATAATTCAGATTACACTTTCTGAAGACAATGTGTTCGACAATATTAATGTATACCAATACGCATCAAATAGTGACGATGTTGATATTTTTCTTTTACTATTTTTTCATATAGAATTCGAAGTATATTACTACTTTTATTATTATTATTATTATTTTTTAATTAATTAATTAATTAATTAATTAATTAATTAATTAATTTATTTATATTTTTTTTGTCAACGAATATTTTGAAATATGGCAACTCTAGATTTAGTGTCAGTGAATGTAAGAGGTCTTAATTCTTCAGAAAAAAGAGATAAATTTTTTTTATGGCTAGAAGAAAATAAAATTAATATTACACTTTTACAAGAACCACATTTTATAGAGAAACGTGCTGAATTGTATGATAAAAAATGGAACGGAAAAGCAATACACGCTTTCTCCGACTCTCCCTTTAGTAGAGGCGTTTCCGTTTTGTTCAATAAAGAATGTAATATAGATATTTTAAATGTGCATAAGTCAAATGATGGAAGGAAACTTCTGGTAAATGCTTAAATAGATGAAACTTTACTTACGATTGTTAACTTACAAGCTCCTAATAAAGAAAGCGATAGAATAATATTTTTTAACTCGCTAAATACATTTATTTCTTCCTATACTCCACAAGATAGTAAACTAATCATTGGCGGTGACTTCAATTGCAATTTAAAAAAAGAAAATGACAAATCCTACAAAAAGTTAAGTAAACTACTAAATAAGCTGGATTTAGTCGATGTGTGGCTGAATAAAAATGCAACAAAAAATGGTTATACATGGTGTGATGCAGAAAATCCCCCAAAATGTAGAATAGATTACATTTTTGTGCGCAATGACTCAATCGATTACGAAAAAATATTGTTGTTAGAAAATTACCAGGTACTCACAGGTTAATAAAATGTAATTTAAATTTTAGTAATTTAGAGAGAGGTAAAGGATACTGGAAATTAAATATCTCGCATCTACACCCCTGCGAATGTGTTCGGAATGTTTTCTTTATCGTTGCTAAGTATGCAATAAATCCAGAGGTGCTCGAATGAAAGTTCACGAGACTTCCCCGAGATTTGTTCAGTTCCTGTAAAATTTCGAGCGGAAGTATAAGTGTTCGGATAACATTCTCAAAATACGTAAGTACTGGTCGTTTTTCATATCATATCGTACTTTGATTTACGTTAAAACTAAGATATATGTCTTATTTCATCATCTAGTGGTTATTTAAATTAAACGATGATATTCAGAACAGAGTTATCGTTCGTGTTCAACCACCCTACACGTGGTTGAAAATATAAACATTGGGATGCTTAATAAAATCATAGCCATGTATGATGCTTTTAGTGTGCAATACCATGCTTTTTGAAAAAAGAATGGGTGTCTGTTTTGTATAAAAACTTAGTATATCGAGCCATTTTCAAGTAACATTCTGCATAAAATACTATAGTCTGTTTCACTATTGATGCTATTACTAGGTCAGGCGCGGATCGAAAAGTAATCCTTAGGGGGGTCGCTACTAAGCAAGTTAACTGTTGCAACAGCAGAAAAAAATCTATTTTTTCTATTGTCACATTTATTTCTAGAACTCATTTTATCCATCAATTAATGAAGACATAGTTTAAAAAAAATAGATGTCTAGATTTTATATTTGAATACAAGTACGTAGATTCTATGAAATAGACTATAAACACGAGGCACGATTTTTACCGCGAAACTGAAAGGGTCATATAAAACCACGTGGTCTAAAATTTAAATGACAATAACATTCGCAGGGGTGATCTAGAGAACGAAGACTACAAACGCGGAATCTTAGAATTATTCAAAAATATAAATCACTCATTAGATCCAATTTCAAAATGGGAAACTTTTAAAATTAAAGTTCGTGATTATTCCATTAACTACGCAAGACAATCCAAGAACAATGTAAAACATAGATTAAAATTGATTGAGGAAAGGATAGATGATATAGAAAACTTACCGAGCGGAGATATTGATATGAATGTAAAAAGAAAACTTGAAAAGGAATTAAATTATATGTACAATGAAATAGCTAAAGGAGCGCAGATTAGATCTAAAGAGAAATGGATTAACGAAGGTGAACGAAATACAATTTTTTTTTTAGGTTTGGAAAAGAAACATCAAGCTCACAATACAATATTAGAATTAAAAACCGATAACAAAACTGTAGCAAGTAATAGCGAAATTATAGAGAAAATGTCACTTTTATGAAAACTTATATACAAGTAAATCTATTAAAAATGTTGATATAAATGCTTATTTGTCCAAAACTTAACAATAGTGAAAAAGAATATTGCGACTCATTACCTACAATTGATGAATGCGCAGATGCAGTCAATAATTTGAAAAATAACAAATCCCCGGGTTTGGACGGTATACCGGCTGAATTTTATAAATGCTTTTGGAAAACAATTGGACCACTCTTTTATGAAGTTTTATTAAGTATTTTCGATAAACAGGAACTACCCTTTTCACAGCGGTTAGCTCTGATCACTCTTTTATTTAAGAAAGGGGAAAAAATAATCTTCAAAATTACAGACCACTAAGTTTAACAAATACCGACTATAAAATTTTAGCTTTTGTTCTTGCCAAAAAATTACAAACAGTTATTGATAAACTAATTAGCAAGGAACAATCAGCGTATATAAAAGGGCGTTTTATAGGCATAAATGCAAGATTAATTTTAGACATCAATGAATACTGCATGGAAAACGATAATGACGGTTTATTACTATTTTTAGATTTTGAAAAAGCATTCGATTCAGTCGAGTGGAATTTTCTTCTTCAAGTTTTAAAACAATTCAATTTTGGTGAAAATTTTATTTCATGGGTCAAAATTCTTTACACAAAACCAATTTTTAGAGTTAAAAACAATGGATGGATTTCTAAAACTTGCAAAATGAATAGAGGTATATGACAAGGGTGTCCTATCTCAGCACTTTTATATCTGTTTGTTCCGGAAATATTGGCTTATAAATTAAAACACAATTCGGAAATTCAAGGAATAAATATATTAAACATGACAGACGATATAAAAACTATTCAACATGCGGAAAATGTCACTTTAAGCTTGAAAAATATTTCTTCTTTACATGTTGCAATAAAGACTGTTGAAGAGTTCTGTAAACACGCTGGATCAAAAGTAAATATAAACAAAACACAATGTATACTACTTGGTAGTCTGAAAGACAGATATAATAATATAAGCGGCATCGATGTAACCAATGATTCTGTTAGATGTTTGGGTATTTACATTGGACATAATAAAAATCAATGCTATGAACTTAATTGGTTACACTCTTTTCAGAATATGGAAAAACTTTTCGAGTCCTGGAAAAAAAGAAAATTAACTATATTTGGAAAAGCATACATTGTTAATTCACTAGCTATATCTAAAATAATTTATGTGGGTTCTATATTACCTTGGCCTGACCCTGAATATATTAAACGACTGAAAAATGGCATATTTAATTTCATTTGGAATAAAAGAGATAGAATAAAAAGAGATACTGTGATTGGAAGACAAGAAGATGGCGGTATAGGAGTTGTTGATATTGAATCGAAGTTTAAGGCTTTAAAAGCTGCATGGTGTAGAATCTTGATGGACAAAACATGCATAATTAACAGAATAGTTGATAGTTGTTTGAGAGTTTTAAATGTAGATATCAATTATGTATTAAACGTATCAGAGACTAATAGCTCTAATTTTAAAATCATTTCTAAACTCCCAATTTTTTTTTTTACAAAGAAGTGTTTTGTAGTTTCAACGATTGTAAAAAAAACATTGACATTACTAAATTTTCTGATATAAATTTTGCTAAACAACCAATTTGGAACAATAATTTGTTTCAATTTGATAATAAAACAATTTGTCATAAAAGTTGGATTTAAAGCGGCATATTGTATGTAAAGGATCTTTTTAATGCTGATGGCCAATTCAAAACACTTCAAGAATTGCCATTTACTCTAAAGCAAAAAGCTAACTGGATGTGTGAATATAGAATAGTTAGAAATGCAATATATAAAAAATCACTAAGATTTAATATGAAATGTTGTCAATATATACAAAAAGTATCCACTGGTGATTTTCTTTTTATTAATGGTTTACATTGTATCGAAGACAAAAAATGTAAATTTTTCTACGAAAATTTGTTGTACCAAAAATTTAAGCCTCCCTGTCATCAGGCATTGTTTAACAGACTGTTTTCAGTGTAAAAAGAATATTGGAATGACATATACAAAAACAAAGTAAAAGATATATTTGACATGCGAATATGTGAATTTAATTACAAATTGCTGAACAACACAGTATGCTGTAACAGCTTTCTTTTTAAATGCAAATATAGGTCTTCTACTTCTTGTAATATGTGCAGCGAAATTGAAGATGTAAAACATTTGATTTTTGAGTGTGAACATGTTAAGATGATATGGTCAACTTTAAGCCTAGTTATAGGATTTGATATATAGTGGAAACATGTTATTATGGGTTTTTACTTTGAACGAAACGCAAAAATACGATTTTGAATACTATTGTGTCTTTCATAGCCTACAAGATATTTAAATATAAAATGTGTTGTAGATTTCAAAACAAAACAGAGACATATAATGCATTGGTTTTATATTTGAAAAACAATATAAGATACAATATTGATGTACTTGTAAATATTTCAAAAATACAAATGTTTAGAATTAATATTGTGAAATTTGCAGATATGCTGTAATTGTTATAATACATATCATATTGCTTTATTACTAACTATCTTGGCCCGAGATAGTTGGATATTGTTAATGGGTTGTTCTGTAATGTGAAATAAATGGAAAACCCCCCCCCCCCCAAAAAAAACAAACTTATAAATTTCACTATGGGGCCATTTTGCCCCTACCAAAAGGGCCCGAACCCCTGACCCAGGTGCCATGAATTTCATAATTTAGGTAAAAGGCCTAATGGACATTATAACCATGAATTTGGTTTTTCTCAAATATATATGAGAGTAGATAAGATTGTCTAAGATTTCATACATTTTCACTATATAGCCAAAGTGGTCCCGCCCTAGAGACTGAACCTATGATCCAGGGGCCATGAATTTGACAATTCAGGTAGAGGGCTTCATGGACATTATAACTACATGTACACATTCAGGTTTTCTTAAATATGTATGGGAGAAGATAAGAAGAACTTTTAAGATTTAATACTTTTTCACAACATGGCCATATAAGCCCCGTTCTAGGGCCTGAAACCTTGACCCAGGGGCCATGAACTTCACTATTTGTTAGAAGGCTTCATGGACATCATAACCATGCATTTAGTTTTTCTCAAATATATATCGGAGTAGAGAAGATTTTCTAAAATATAATACATTTTTACTATATTGCCATATTGGCTCCGCCCTATGTCCTGAACCCCTGACTCAGGGGCCATGGATTTCACAATATAGGTAGAGGGCTTTATGGACGTTATAACCATACATTTAGTTTTTTTTCCACATGTGTGGGAGTAGAGAAGTATATTTTTGAAAATAAGGCCTTTTTTGCATATTTGGACTCGCCAATGAGGTCCCGGGGGATGTAAAGTCATGAATTTCACAATTTAGATTTTTTGATCATAGAGATGCTTCAAACCAAAAATGGTAACAATTGGCCTTGTAGTTTTCAAAAAGAAGTTAAAAATAAAAACTTGTTAACGGACGTCGCACGACGCACAACGTACGATGACGGACGAAGACCGATAGCAATAGGTCACCTGAGTGACTTAGGTAACCTAAAAATGTGCGTTTTTAAAATTTTTAGCCCCCCCCCCCCCGCCCCAAGGATAAGGCTGTACTCTCTGAACTTAGTGGTAAAGTATCAATATATTAAAAATGCACATTCATATTTGCTTCAACGTTTAATAAAATTACACAAAAAAGCTACTAGCTATTTGCTTCAGAAAAATTCTTCTGTATAAAAACGTATAACGCACCCCCCCCCCCCCTCCTCATTCTGACCACAAGGGTTAAAGCAATACTGAACATAGAATTTGGTATATTACCTTTCTTTAACCTATCTTCACAAATTATAGCCATTTGGTTTTTCAGAAGAATTGTTTAAGTGTTATTTTCTACTTATTTATTTTAAGAACATTGAACCCCTGTTAACGCCCCTTTCTGACCCCTGGGGTAATGATTCGAACAAATTTGAATCTATCATATATCAGATATTAGCCCAGTGGTTCTGGAAAAGACCCTGCCCTAGATTTCACTCTTTCCTGCTTAAAAAAAACTGGCCCTTTATTTGAACAAAGTTAAGAGCAATTCCCTCAAGGTTGCTTTGTGCCAAGTTTGGTTGAAAATGGCTCAGTGGTTCTTGAGAAGATTGTTTAAAACACCCGACCCTACTTATACTTTTTCTTAATTATTTCCCCGTTTGAAAGAAAACTGGCCCTTATTTTAAACAAAGTTGAAAGCCCTCCCCCAAGGGCACTTTGTGCCAAGTATAGTTGAAATCATCTTAGTGGTTCTTGAAAAGAAGATTTTTAATACACGCGACCCTATTTTCACTCGTTTCTAATCATCTCCTCTTTAAAGGGATTTAGTTTTTAATCTATAAAAATTAACGACCCTTTCTCCAAGGATGCTTTGTGCCAAGTTGGTTGAAATAAAAAATTGACGTCATATCTTAAAGAAAGGGTAGCTGGTGTTACGTCACAATGAAATTTGGAATAATCTTCCTGTAACCGTAAACCTTACTTAAACATGAAAACCCTTCTTTCATGAATGCTTGTCTTTGTGCCAAGTTTAGTTAAAATTGGCACAGAGGTTCTGGAGAAGAAGAGTTGTTAAACCACCCCAATCCTATTTTAACTCTTTTCTAATTATGTCCGCTCTGAAGTCATTATAAAGATGAAAAGCTACTTAAAAGCTTTAAGTTTGGGGAGGGGGGATATAGCCCTTGCACACTACTGATCCCTCCTTGTGAACCAGAAGCGCCACCTACATACACGTCTGCACCACCTTGCCTTTTCTTCCGTCATGAGAGAATAGGTTTTTATCCACAGGCTCGGCCTCTTTAGGAGCCACTAGTTCCATTGGGGGATCCTTCACATTCATGAACCAGCAAATCTCCATACACTTTTGAACGTAGCTAATGACCCTCTGATCCTGTCTGACCTTTTCAACTTGCAACACATTAGGAAGCCTTTCTGTGATGAAGATCTTTAGAAAAACATTTTGAAAAAATAATAGTAGTACAGACACATAACATTTGCATGTTTTATTGTTCTAACAAAGACATTAGGTGCTTAAAAGAATTATTTTACTTTATATAAAGTATATATACCTTAGTCTGATATTAACCTCTCTGTACAGCAAATATAGCTGAGCCTGATATTTTACAGTGTTTTACAGTAGATAAATCTGAATGTAAAATTTAACTGTTTCTACAGTAGATATACCTGAGTCTGATATTCAACTGTCTCTACAGTAGATACACCTTTGTTTGATATTTAACCGTTTTGCAGTAGATCTAACTGAGTTTGATATTTAACTGTTTCTGCAATAAATATACCTGAGATTGATATTTAACTGTTTCTACAGACGCTGCTTCTCTGATTTCTTTCGAAAATCTCTCCGTTGTCTGGTCAAGCCATTTCTGGAAAAGCTCATCCATTGTGTTTACTTTTGTGTACTTGTTGTTTTTCCTTTTTTTCGGCCATTGGGTCTACAAGCATATATCTTGATAGTTAATATGATACATTCCAAATACTTATAGATAGGCCGAGTCATGAAAAAAAAAATCTTTCATTCAGTCATTTGTATAGTGGTAGCCATAAACTTTATTCAGAATAAGAAAAAACAATAATGCTAAAATGTTCCAACACATTAGCCTTGTAGAGACCATACCTGTGGTTCAGTGTAGTGTTTCAGGACCTTCTTAATCCTGTACTCCAGTTCCTGTAGTTGTTCACCGGACTTCTCTCTACAGAAGCTGAAGGTTTCCTGCAAAACAAATTTACAATTTTAGTTAGTATGGAAATTATATACAGTTGTCATATATAGCTTTTATTTCAGTGTCTATTGAGGAAACTTTTCTCTATCTATGATAGAATCAGCTCGTCTTAAATTTTAGTTTTTTGATGACTCATATTTCTGAGATGTTTGTACATTGTTGTAAAACGGTTATGTTAACCCTTAAGATGACTCCCTAAAGGTAAATATCCCGTTGGATACCTTAGAGCGACACATGTAGCTGCAAGCTGATTTGCTAAAACAGCATAACTTAAAAAGATACACAACGAAAACGAAAGTGTAAAGATACGAAGAATTTTTTTTAAACAAGCACCTTTCGGCACTTACATTTATTGTGTCTATGATACAAGTATATTTTTGTAGTTAAGGTATTTACTTGCTATTTTGTATTTTTGATGTAACAGCGTATTTCCTACTTTCTACTTTGTATTGTAAAAATAGGAATACATATTTTGAAAATGCAATCGTAAATGTACCAGTATGTTTGTTTGGTCTCGATGTTTATCGCGTTGGTTGTATATACTTTTAGCACGAAAATCAAGCTGTAATAATCAAATTTATTTAAAACATACTTTGTTAAAAATCTGTAGATTCTCAGAGTTTGAGAGGCAATGGCAAAAAATATGTGACTTATTATTGTGACATACTGATTATAATTATTTACAAGAAATAAAAGACTTATAAGGTAATATAATAAATTACTACCCCCTCCCCCTTACAAATATGTTTTTCTTCAAGAATACCTTTTATCTCTTTCTAAATAGCTTTATATACCGTTTACAAGTTGTTTACAATGTGTAAATGAATTGTATATGCAGTATATTATACATGTGACGAATTGATTAATCACATTTGTAAGAAAGGGCTTGTTACATTCTAAGTTTTATGCACTTGTAATCTTTTGTCAATTAAAACAAGAGGCCCATGGGCCACATCGCTCACCTGAGCAACACTGGCTTTATATATATATATATAT
>WFKH01011581.1:70617582-70629572 GCA_016163765.1 Magallana hongkongensis | reverse complement strand
GAGAAATATCCGTACTTCATACTTATTTTTGCATATACTTAATCTTTGACATATTTACCTTTATGGAATACCATTTTTACCGAAAATAAGATCATATGCAATATATAACACTAAATTTTCAGTAGGGGTTCACGGTTAACTTCCAGTTCCCTTTATTTAAGCCCCCCCCCCCCCCCCCCCCCCCTTTTTAAAGCGATAAAAAAACTTGAGCGCATAAAGGTACATTTTCTCCCTCAATTACTTACTAATTATTGTATTTTATTTTTTTAAAAATCCTATATGTGAAAGAAGAAAAGTGTACCTCAATGCGCTCAATTCCTCAAATTAAAAACAATCACAAATTTAATTGGTCTTCTCAATTATAAACGGTTATCGTTTACCAGGCGTGAATTCATTTCGTATGACGTTTCATAACTTTACTCACTTGACTGATAAATAAACTTAACTGAAAAATGTCACATGATATATTAAAGAGCTATAATTCAAATCAATGTATTGGCAGGCATGTTGCTCTATTGCACGAAGGCCCACCCATATTTTCATCTTTATTAAAAAACAACAAATGGCTACAAACAAATATGATTTTTTCGCTGCAATATTTTTTTAAAAGAACAATGATAATGCTTTTATCCTCATAATAATAATAATGTGTCAGAACTATGGAAACTGTTTAAAAGACGTCGTTTTTATTTACTTGTTTTCGAAAAACTATCAAAAATTTGTGTAGATTTTATGCAATTCATCGTTTAAGAAGGGGCACCAGTAAGTAGTTACAGCAAATCATCCTTTTTTGTTGATCATTTCTAATGATCAACAAAAATTTCAGCGTCAATCGTAGAATTATAAGCAAGATACATAGCTTGGTTTGAGTCATGTTTTTGTTCACACGAGTTTATTACATTCAACTTAAAGCTGAACACCGCTCGTAAATAGGCACCATCACACAGGTACCTGAGGCGAGTTCAACATAGCGAGCGCTCGCCAAAGTTCCCTATACCCGCAACACAAATTTTTGCGAGCGCTCGCGAGCGCTCGCTCTGTTGAACAAGCCTCTGGTATATAAACCCTTCGATTTCGTTACACCCGATTGCACACCTGAAACTCGTGGCTGACATGTAGTATTCCTTTCGTGGTCTTTGGATTTTATGCATTTATTTCTTACTCTATCTGCATATTCTGTTTGTAAATTATGCATTGACCAATTTATTTGACGTAAGTATTCTCCTGGCTTGAAAAAAGTGTGTAAAATTTGCTAATATCATCGCGACAGAGTAACAGGGCCAGGCAAGATGTACCTCCACACAGGTGCTACAGCGAAGTACTTTGAACTGCTTAGAGGTCTGTCCCTTATATTAGGGTTGTAGGGACTTCAGTGATGAAAGAGAAATATGGCGAACAGTGCCTATTTACGAGCGGTGTTCAGCTTTAAGATTTTTAAACTTGGCATTTCCTATTCAGCATAGCTGCATTTAAAATATAAACGAACTAAAGCATGACCTCAGCTCTATGTACAAACATAGCATTGTGCGCAAAGCTCTGTATCTTGCTTATAACCATGATAACTCGAAGCTTGACTCTCAGATACGGTTAGTAAATAGAACATTGTAAACAATTAAAAGAAAAATGCACAAAAACAAAGAAAGAACACAATTTATTTTTCATCATATATATAATAATATATTTCTAGCAGCGAAAATAATCTCCGATTAGACTGAAAATGCTGAGCATCTTAACAAAACATGTTGCATTAATCAACCATTACGTAGAGATCGTACCGAATTACACGTACCAATAGAATGAATAGTATTTTATGATACGTTGTTAGTGCATCAGATTTTGCTAATTTTGCGCAGGTATATGTAAACAATCAGCTGTCTGGATTAACGGTCTATATTTGATTCGATACGTAAAAATTCCAAAATACAGGTGATAGTTCCCCTCAAGTTAAAAAGAAACGAAACGAAAATCAAATCAAGCTAAAACCACCGTCACAAGTGAAAACGTCAACGCGTTGAAATATTTAACCTCAATTTACTTCACAAAAACGGCACAAATATATTTTGGATGTTTTAAATATTCCCTTCGCACGTAAACTGTTGCACAACAAGCAAATTCATCTTTGTCAGTTTGACCCGTTTATCATGCGTCCAACATGGCTGTTTCCACAGGGGCTTGTGTAGAAAAAAAAACATCGTTAAAAAAGTGGGTACCTCGGAGGAAAAATAACAAGGGATGACGCCATCTTGGATACCGCCTCGCTTCATCAGCTAATTTCTCATTTAAATTGTTAAACTAGACATATGCGCCGATTCATATTCCTTCATAAAGGATTCTTCTTTAGGATATCACCTCCAGTTTAATTCTATTTATGTCTGCATCATCAAACTTTATCTTTTTCTCGCGTAAACATCCGAAATCGACGACTCCCTGGCTTTTTTCATAACCAATCGTATGACAGAGATCTCACGTGCCGTACTTTCGCTTTCTGCAGAAGCCAGGGAGTTGTCGATTTTAAATGCTTACGCGAGAAATCAACAAGTTTGTTAATGTTGGTGTAAAAAAGAACTAAAGCGGAGGTTATATCTCAAAGAAGAATCATTTATAAAGGAATACGAATTGGCGCAAGTTTCTAGTATAACGTTTTAAATGAGAAATTAGCTGATGAAGCGAGGCAATATCCAAGATGGCGTCCTCCCTTGTTATTTTTCCTCCGAGGCACCCATTTGTTTAATGATGCTTTTTTTTTCTACACAAGCCCCTGTGGCTGCTTCTAACAAAGAACTAGACTGATCCTCTGTTTCTAACCTGATTTTCGATATATGAAATATCGAGCCCGAAGTTAAACTGATTGACCCCCCCCCCTTCTCTCTGTCTTATTATTATTTTCGTAAATTACTCAAATTTGAAACAGAATTAGCCCATAATTTTTGCAATTTATATTTTCCTTTCCATAAGGATTATTTATGCTAAATTCCGTTGAATTTGACTCAGTAGTTCTTGAGAAAAATTTTTTTTAAAATGCACCCCCTTTTTCTACAGTTTCGAGGTTTTCTCCGCTTTAAATAAAGATCAGTCTTTCATTTCTGCAATTTATATTCATATTACCATAAGGATGCTTTTTGCCAAATTTAATTGAAATTGACTTGGTGGTTTTAGAGAAGAAGGTCAAAATGTGAAAGTTTACAGACGAACGGACAGGCGGACGACGGACAAAATGTGATCAGAAAAGCTCACTTGAGCTTTCAGCTCAGGTGAGCTAAAAAAGAAAAGAAAAAAAGAGAAACCCCAAAAACCTTGTGCTTTTTACAAAATTGTTTACTTTAGTGTTCTGTCCAAAATATGAAACATTTGCTTTAATTCACAAACAAAAAATTGTTTACGATTCCTGCTACTATTTGGATTAATAAAAAGTTAATAAAAATAAGTACTTTCACCTTTTTTCCTTTTAATATTGTGAACTTGCCTTAACAAGAGTTTGTAGTATGGACAGAATATTTGAATACAGCTCGTCATCATCATCGTCACTCTCCTTATTCATGGTCGATTTGAAAGCCTCGAATGCCTCTGACCACTCGTTATCAAACAGCTGACTGTACATCTCCTCCAGTCTTGTGGGGCGGTGGGTGTCACTCAGTTGTTGGTTTTCATATTTGCTTAGTCTGTATTATATTAACATACATTTTTGAGCTGGTAACATGTTTATGTATCAATATATTTCCTTTATTCTTGTGAGGTGATAGGTATCACTCAGGGTCTTTGCCCCAAGAGGCTTAATCTTCAGAAACAATATATTTTTATAACTTCAGAAATGAATTCTTAAAACAGTTTGAAAATCTTAACAGTTTAAATATTTTTATGAAATAGCCTTGCCTTGTAAGGAGTTTTTCTACTTCCTGGGTTTTCAACTCAAGCTCTGACTGCATCTCATAAAATTGTGTCTTTCTCACAACAATATATAAATTTTGGTCAGGACCCTGTAAACAGTAAATTAAATGTATTCAAATACCAATTTTGAAAGCATTGTCTTATGTGATATTCATCGATGACGGTCTTTATCATTTCTTTTAAATAACCCAAAGCTTTATAGTCTCATTAACGATCTCGGATCCTCAGCCATGTTCGATAACTCTAAATTATTTTTTTTGTTCGTACCATAAATCTGCTTTTTATATAGACAATTTTAATTAGTCTTCTAGTGTTAATATTACAATCAGTTATTCAATGAAATGCTTGGCTTAGTGGTTCCGCGGGGATCTACTATATATATATGTAAAGGAGTTTGAGCCACAGATGCACCTATACAACTTTTATTTTTAATTTTATCTCAACTTGTATTCGATTTATCCATCGTGGGCAAATTTGCAATAACTTTGTAAAATGCATGGATACCATCAATAAATGTCTTTTTATTTCATGTCATTTATTAAGTTTGAAGGGCAAATAACATTTTTATGATGAAAAAATACTTTGAGGCTGAGGGTCGGAGCACCTTAAACAGCCAACAATGGTACATGCCAAGTCTACAGAAGAAGAAACCCTTAATTGTATAAGTAAATATCAGCATATGAACTTGTAATTTTTGATAAAGTATTGACATGTAAGATTAATTTTTAAAATTTTTCATTATTAGGATTAACCCTTTTTGAGTCCAGGGATTAGAAGATAAAAATATACTATTTTTAAATTCTTTTTATTATGTTAAGGTTTTGTTGTGGCAGGCTGTTTAATTTGTTTCTAGAAAAAAAATATTTTTGGAACTTTGTATCCAATATACAGAATTTTCAAATTATATTCCATTGAACAGTGACTTTTATTCTACATTTGGCATGCTTTAAGCCAAGTATTACATACGAATTAATGGACAGACTATTTACGACGAGATTAACAGACGCACAACAGATAATCTGAAAAACTCAAATGATCTTGAAATCTCTTTGGCATACATTTGACTTCCTTGCAAGGTCTAGGAGATTTTCAGCCATTAGCAGTGTTCCATATTCCCTCCAGATGTCGCTATAGTGACCGCCAAACGTCTCGGGTTTGAGGTTCGTCAGGTATCCATACAGCGCCCTCTCTCTCACATCCTCCGGAACATCCTCCGGGTTATCAATGTTCACAGTCACATGTTGTAATACATTCTGTAAAGTTGTAAAACATGCAATACGCATCAATTTAATAATTACTTGCCTTAACAGCAAAGCATTATTTAAGCATTAAATGCTTATTTTTGGATGTCGTTGGTCCTATAATACACCAGGCCATGCCGACAAGCTGAATACCGCGCTAATGCACGGAATTATAATTTGTTTCTACGCCCTGGCGTGTCATAACACCGACGACATCAAAAAAATAAGCATTCAAAGCTTATAGTTATATTGATGTTTTATATGAAATATTTTTGTATCGTTTTATGGCCATTATATAGCTCTTTGTCAGGGATGTGAATAATAGATGGAACAGCCAAAAACATATTATTTAGTTCGCTTCCGCAGCTAAAAATATAATGCCATGAACTTTGGCGAGAACACTTACTTTTCATAACGAATAGATTTGATTTAGTACATATCAAATGGGTTAATTAAGGTTCATCATTTCATTTAATCTTACAATAATAAATCTATTCAAAACACGCGGTGAAGTTCACTTGTGCTCATGCACCGTAATCAGGTTTGGCGTGTTATAGAAAAATGAATGTCACAGATTTCCAATGCAAACATATGAAAGGAAATTATACACGAGTGTAAATATTATCACTTGGATGAATTCAGTACCCTTGTCAAGTGAATTACTTAGAACATTTATAAATGTGGTTTAAGACTGAATACACACTGGGTGTTTGTATCCACATGAGACTACTGTTACAGAGTTTTGTTTGTATCCACATTGAGACTACTGTTATAGAGTTTTGAGAGAACCCAAAGTGTGAGAGACGTAGCCAATTCTAACTCACAGCATGAGGGAATGAGCTCCTGAGCACGGCATGACAGGTAAACATGTGGACAAGGTCCTGTTGAGCCTCCTCAAACTCATCTGAGTCTTTGTTGTCATCCTTATTCAACAACTCAAACAGTGTCAGAGTTTGTTTCTACAGAGAAATGAATTAAAGTACTTTATTAGAGAGTGTTTAGTTGAAGCATTGATTGTCAACAAAAACAATGACTGATGTAGCTTACCTGTTCTTCATTCTCTTTTGGTGGTTGCTCATCTGCCTTCATTGTGTTTGCTGCTTCAGCAGCAGTCTGGGGACTGAGTTCTATTGGCTTCCCATTTGCTGAATCTATGGAGGCTTGCTCCGGATTGAATTGTTGGCTAATATCTGCTGTATTCTGTAATGTTGTGTTATGACTATATCATTATCTCTTTGAAAATTAAAAAAATCTTTGCACTGCTGATGTACATCTACAGTTATATATCCTTACATATAAGACTCTATTATGTCTTATATGACATTTTATTATACCTCTGTGAATATTTTTTATGTAAAATTACGAATAAACTTGCTATTCTAAATAACCATGAAATAATAGTTTCCATGCTATTTTATTTGTCAGTAAAAAATGAATTGAAATGCATTTCCGTATTTGCCTTATACGCACTTTTTAAATAGAATTTGTAAAAAAAGTGGTGCGTAATATATACCATAATGTTTTTCATACAGGTGTTACAGGAACAAAAGTAAATAATAATATTCTGAGAGAGAGAGAGAGAGAGAGAGAGAGAGAGAGAGAGAAAGTACCGCAATTTCGTGCTTCTCTATACAATCAATGTACTCTCTCCATGCCAAAGTGCTGTTTTTTACTTTCTTTACACAAGCGTCCATTAGTATCTGGGCTAGATTTGGTTTGTAAGTTCTGTGTTCTTCTGTAACGTTTTTCTCTTTGAATGGGACAACTGATCCTGGGTTCGAAATCCCATAGGCACAGGCTGCGAGTTGGCCCTTTGCTGCCAGCAGGTCTTTACATTCTTCAAATGCTTGCTCATAATGTTTGTCATTCTCATATTCCTTAAGAACTTCTTTCATATAGTACTTGGTATTGCCAGCAGATGTTTTATTGGATATTTTTGGATTGCCTGCAGAGGATGTAGGCTGCTATTAAAAAAAAATAAACAAAAAACAGTTTTATAATTTGTCATTAGAACAGTTTTTGATGATGTATTGCACCTATTTTCTTGTAGGAATCCCATCGTAGATCTAAAACTTTTCAGTTGTACACATCAGCTGTAACTAAACATATATATGGTAACAAAGTTTCTGTTTTCATTTATCAAATAATCACAAATTGTGTCACAGAGGTAAAGTTATTATCGTCATTTAACACGCGGAATACCACTGAGCTCTGTGAACTAATGCAACGGAAAATAACAACAAAACAGCCTAACAAAGCTAACCATTTCTCTTTTAATTTTGGCATTGATTTCAAAATGTGATATGGTCTTAATAATTCTTAGCAATCAAATATCGAAAATTAGTCACAAAACAAATATTTTGAAGAGACAATTTGATAATAGTGATCAAAATTCAAGACTTCATTTTATGTCTCTATCTCTTCCTCTCCTCCGGAAGTACGTATCCCTTACACACCAGGGGTCCGTTGTCATGGAGAAGAAGCGCCGACCACATAGTTCATTAAAGTCAAAGCAAGGAAATGAATCACTACACTTTAGCTCTTGCTACAGTTTACCCAACATGTAAAGTTAGCATCAAGCAACAATAAGTCATGTTTTGACACCCAAAAAGATGTCCAAATCACAAGTTGTCCATGAATTTTTTTTACCAATTTGTCAAATCAAAGGTATACAATGTTCTGATACTTACATTTGCCTTCCTTGCAAGGTCTAGGAGATTCTCAGCCATTAGCAGTGTTCCATATTCCCTCCAGATGTCGCTATAGTGACCGTCAAACGTCTCAGGTTTGAGGTTTGCCAGGTATCTGTACAGCGCCCTCTCTCTCACATCCTCCGGTACGTCCTCCGGCTTATCAATTTTGACTGTCACATGTTGTAATACCTTCTGATAAGTTGTTAAACATCGAACAAACTTCAATTTTATATCTTTTTTTTTTTTGCTTTAATGGCCAAGTAAAATTGTAAATTGAATATAAAATTATACCTTTGTTTAATTTGATTCTCATTAAAGTCATTAAAATATCAAGTCTAAACTCAAAATCAGACTAACACCTTAATATAACCTGTCAGTCTCTTATCATTAACTAAGAAGCGTGTTCAGTAGAGCTGGTGCTCGCGAGCACTCGCAAAAATTCCCTATACCCGTAACACAAATTTTGGCGAGCGCTCAACAGCACCCGCTCTGTTGTACAAGCCTCAGGTTATTGAGGATCGGTAGTAGACAAACCAGGGTCAGAGATCATATGCATATATAAATTAACCTAAAAATGTACACTTACATCGTTTTGGTGATTTAAAACAATGAAGAAAATGATCTGAATTTCGTTTATGTTAATTATAGAGCGTATTTTAGCTCACTGTAGTTTACGACTAGCCTCTTTATTAAAGACAGAAACGTCAGATGGGGTTTTATAAAATTTGGCGTTCCAGCAGGATCTATATTAGGGTCTTTACTTTTTCTCGTACATATTTATGATATCGATTTACAAACTTAATTTTTAGTAAGACTCTTTGCAGACGACTCAACGCTATGCGTTATTGTAGATGACCCAAAACAGCTGGATATGTTCTTGACAGCGACTTAGAAATAATCAATATATGGGCAAATTAATGGCTTATTACTTTAATCCAACTAACACCGAATCTCTCCTAATTACTAACAAAAAACACTGGAATCAACATCCAAATTTATACTTAAAGGGTACCTGCAGTGCCGGTCAATTTTTGATATTATGAAGATCAATGCGTAAAAACGTCATCCTGAAAATTTTACTGCGATCGCATAAGTTTTCGAGATATTTGGGGAAAACGATTTCACACATGAACGATTTTTGAATCAAGCCGATTTGGCGCACGATGAACTGTGACGTCACGGGGTCAACGCCGCTATATGAGAAGCAAGAATATCTTTTGAAAACTGTTCGTTTTCTTGCATTGTTTTATCGATATATCAACATTTTTTTCCGTTGTTTTATTTCCTTTTCAACCCTGGCTGACTAAATATACTGTTGTTTGAGTTTTAAACCGTATTTTATCGAACAAAAATACCGAATTCGGAAAACTGTTTACTTCATGAATTTATAGTCAAATGTGTAACACATTTTGCTTATAAATGCACAGCATATGTAACAAATTGACAATCAATCAAGCACTATTATAATTATTATAAGAAACATATTTCGTTAATATTGTCATTCTTTCGGATGATTTTTCCATGACATTATTAATAATATTGATAAATAATACATATTTTGTGAAAGGTAATGCGGGGTCTATTCCTCGTATAAGGCATAAAATTACAACTGATGTCGCCTGATTATTCATAAATATTGATTTCGGACCAATAACAATCAAAATATTAACATATTTTAACAAACAAACACGTGATTATACACGGATCAAGGCTAAAGTCCAAGATGGCTGCATGATGAACTCTCAATCGCAACTTCTCGGGCCTTTCTGGCAAGCTCGGAAAAACACCTCGAATGTATTACCTAGGCGTCCATGACAACCCCCCTTTTTATAAAATTTGATATAAATACAATGCATTTTACGATCTGTTGAGAAGTGAGCTAGACTTCATTAAAGTCAATGATATATCCTAAAATATACCACAAAAGAAACACAGGAAGCTGTCTAGCCGATACTTATTTTAATGGGAAGCGACTCCATTTTGTATAAAATTCTAACATCCGGTGATGTTAATACATTCGAGGTGTTTTTCCGAGCTTGCCGGAAAGGCCCGAGAAGTTGCGATTGGACGAACTCTGTCTCGTATTCTTTAAAAATACGATAATGGAATTTCATTTTACACTTATTTACATCCTTTGTCAAAATGTTCAAGTTTATTTAGATTTCATAATGATTCGTTGTCAGTATAACAATTTAAGCTATATGGAGTTAAAGAGTTAAATTGCTGACCCGAGCGCTCGAAAGAAAGTTGCACTTTATTAAATAAGGAATTAAGACCAACGTAATTACTTCCGAAATAATTACTTGCTTACATTTCAAAAAAGGTTTAAATTGCTGAATTGAATATTTTGTCATTATTTAAGTGATAAGATAAGTAACAATAAATGCATTTATTTTGAACATTAGTTACTTTTTGATATTCTCATGCATGATTCTTTAACCACTGATTGACGGACTTTACACATGTATTAGCTTACGAACGTCTGATTTTACACAGTCTAATTTATTTTTCTGTTTTATTTGATAACAATTGATTAGCTAATTATACAAAAATCAATTTACCAGTCTAGAGGTGTGAAAACCCCTCTTTGTTCACCAGACTTGTGTACCATGTGTATACATACCCCAGATACACACGTGTCTGGAGCAGTAGCTTCGTTAGTTTACCTGTTTACCTGTGTTATTGTCTCGAATCATTCGTGTGTGAAGGGATATTATGTAATCCGTTTTACTATAGTATCTGCATAGAGAGTTGATAAAAATCATCTTTCAAAAATTAAATGTTGAACTAACAGTGTATATACAAAACATTGCGAAGAAAAAATATGAAAATTAGAATATAATAGCGCTTTGATGCTGAAATAAATTTGGGAAGTGCTTTAAAAATTGTTTCATTGTTTGCTAAGTAAAGATCTAGATATGTATCCACAAAATTCTTCTAGTTGGATACCTTAAAGGGTACCTGCAGCCCAGCCAATGTGAAACATATGTCAAAGAATTTATTTACTAGAATGCAATGCAAAAAACCGCATCAAAATCGATGCAAAAATAACGGAGTTACGCCGCTTCAAAGTGGCTATTTTTACCTGCTTCGAGAAATCTAATCAAGAGAAAATAGAGTTAGGCGATAACGAGGCTTCAGCGGAAGTGACGTCACGAGGTCAACAGGAGGGAACTTTCCTTACAAAGCCATACGAAATAAATTCGATTTTACAGCCAAAATGATTGATATAGGTCTGATGTTTTGAAAAATCATTGTTTGTAAGGAAACCTATTTATGAATACCTTAAAATTATTCAAATTTTTATGGTACGAACAATATAGACAGTTTTTTGTAGTCGTATACATTCCTGCGACAGATTTCTATAATCTGGTTACCCGAAACTCACAAAGAATGAAGAAATACTTGTTCGCTGTCATTGATTACTAAAGCGCCCCTTCTACTGCAGAAGCATTTGGAATCAAAGGCATACTATTCAATTTTATAATAGAACCGGTACTGGCGTAAATTCTTTAACAACCAAACCAGTGTTATTTGTTTGTTAAAAAATTCCTTGGATACAAAAAGAATTGAATCTTTAAAGGTGCAATATATGAATATCCATCATAGGAAAATTGTTTGATGACTGATACACAATGTCTTTAAAAAATGTGCGAAAGAATTCAAACAAAACTAAGTAATTATTTGCCATACAAACAAAAACCCCCACATGATTATCGTTGATTTTAAAGGACTATAGTTTTTGGAATTGACATTGTTATGCTATTATATTTATTGTAACATTTGTTGGTGTATTGAAAAATCTGTTATGTTCATAAGCCTAAGTAAATGTAAAAAAAAATTGATGATTTTTGGGATTACATTTTTTAAACGTATTCAGTTTATGTATACGTTGTAAAAAAATAGATCTAAGAGTTTTATTTGTTTAGTTTTGATTTCATACTTATACCTATTTTGTATGCATTTCTTTTTTCATATCTCGAATTCTCGTTGTTCTAAATACAGCGCATATTAAATATTCTGGCAGAAATGATTTATATCCCTATACCAGGCAAATTATATTTTTTCTTGTTGATTAAGCAGGTTTGTCTATATACATTTGTTGATGCGTTCGAAAAGCGTGTCATACCGGTGTCATGTTAGATTTTGATACAATGAAATATTAAACCCG
>WFKH01011581.1:70600251-70612488 GCA_016163765.1 Magallana hongkongensis | reverse complement strand
CAAATGTAGGTCAACCACCCCCATTGTTCTTCTTTTGTTCCCCCCCCAAACAATAGACCCCCATTGTTTTCAGGGCATATACAGACGCATATACTACTCATATCACAATTGTGGTAACAATTCAGTGATATTTCAAGTACATTTTCAACAAATTTGACTCATGAACTTTGCTGATATTAACAGTTTAGTGTGACAGTTCTATGTATGTTTATGTTGTGAAAACAGTTCTGTGATTAGAATTACACATTGTGCACATTTTTAATATCAACCATGTGTGACCCAATGGAAGAAATTATAAACAGGAAGAAAATGTTCCTCGCTAGCCTAGCCGTAAAAAAACCTTAACAGAGAAGGGAAATTCTTTATACAAATCTTGTGTACAAAAATTGAGAACTGCATTTGATCGCATATGGAAAGATATTGAAACAGAAATTTTTGAATTTAACTCAAAGGCCACAGATATTGAACCACATGTGATGCAGCGATATCAAGATGATGTTTCATGTCTCCGTCAGGAATTTGTGGCGTCGTCTGATAATTTGGTGGAATTCCTGATCAGAACAAACACTGCAGAAAGTTCAGCCGAAAGATCAAGACACCTTGAAGTATTTTCTAAGAGGAAGGGTGTTGTGGATCGGTTCCTGGCAGCTATTGCTGATCGCATTCTTCAGACAGCAGATGATATTTCCCAACGGATGGCTTCGGAATCCACGTATACTAGTCGCAGCAGCAGGAAGTCAACATCTTCACAGAGCCGATCAGCTATTCTTCTTAAAAAGGAAATAAATGTTGAGAAACAAAGGACTCGCCTAGAATTTTTAAAACATGAACTTACCTTAGAAAAAAGAAAATCTCAGCTCGAAATGGACTTGCGGCTACTTAAACAGGAAAAGGAAACCGCTGTGGCAGAGGCAGAAATGAAAGCTGCAAGAGACCATATAGAGCCATTAGATTTTCATGCAGTACTGAAGGAAGAGCCTCATTCCCAAATGCCAAAGGAGGATGTTGTGTCCCATTTCCTGTCGTCATTAGAAGGTCAGTCATCAGCAACCTTTGCGCAGTTGCCACCACCTAATTTCATTTCAACTCCCTATGAGCAGGGGCCTAAGGTAAAACCCCCTGAACCTCAAATGCCAAGGAAAACAGCCCAACCAAATCCAAACGTAGCTGACTTTACCTCATTTTTGCTTAAAAAGGATCTACTTACCTCAAGGTTTATGTCCTTCACTGATCAACCAGAAGCATTTACAGCCTGGAAAACCAGCTTCCAGGGAATTCTTCGAGAACTACGAGCTACACCTGGCGAAGAGTTGGATCTTCTCATTTAGTGGCTGGGGACAGAGTCTAAAAAATTTGCCATGACAATGAGAACAGCGAATCCAAAGGATCCTGAGAAGGCAGTTGATTTGATATGGCAACGTCTACAAGAACGTTATGGCAGTCCAGAACTTGTAGAAGCAGCCTTGAAATCAAAACTAGACAGATTTCCATTGGTTTCTATTAATGATGGCAAAAAGCTTTATGACTTAGCGGACCTGCTAACAGAAATTGCTGCAATTAAAGAGGATCCTACCTATGCAACTCTTTTGTCATACTTCGACTCGTCCAGTGGAATCCTACCTGTTGTGAAAAAGTTACCGATGAATCTTTAAAAAAAGTTGATTGCAAGAGCTGCAGCCTATAAGAGACACAGTGGACTACCACATCCTCCATTCAAATTTTTCGTGGAATTCGTTGTTGAAATGAGTCAGATAAGAAATGACCCTGGACTTGGTGTACAGGAAAGAAAAAAGGAAAACATTCAACGCAGGGTACCGGTAATAAATCGAAAGACAGATGTAGAGGTTGACAGTAGAGAGAGAAGAAAGGAAAGCTTAGACCCATCTAAAAGATGCCCTATTCATCCTAATGACTTTCATGCCTTGAACAAATGAGAACCTTTCGCACAAAACCCATGAAGGAACGCACAGATGTGTTAGTGAAACAAGGAATTTGCTTCAAGTGTTGCAATTCAGCAGAAAATTTTTCTAAGAACTGTTCTGAGAAAGTGGGATGTTCTGTATGTGCTAGTAACTCGCATCCTTCAGCATTACACATTGATTATGGCAGACCTCAAGGCGGGGAGCAAAAGGAGAATACAGAGACCAAGAAAACTGTCAACAACAAGTGCGCCCAGATTTGCGGTGTTATTCCTGGAGGTAAATCATGTTCCAAGACAATTCTCGTCAAGGTGTATGATAGAGAAAATCCAGACAATTTTGTGCGAACATATGCCTTGATTGACGACCAAAGTAATTGCTCCCTAGCAAAGAGCGAATTGTTTGACTTGCTCGGAATCAAGACCGAGACAAAGAACTTTAAATTGGAAACATGTTCTGGTGTCAAAAACATGACCAGCAGGGTTGCCAAAAACCTTTTAGTTACTTCATTGGATGACAGTACAACTCATCAATTACCGCCTGTCATAGAGTGTGACGCCGTTCCGGATAATCGTAATGAGATAGCTCCTGATATAGCTAAACGATTCCCACATCTTGCAAACATTGCTAGTCACATTCCGGAGCTAGACCCTCAAGCAAAGTTACTGCTTCTTATTGAACGGGATTTGATCATAGCACATCATGTTCTCGATCAGAGAATCAGCCATGATGCTGCATATGCTCAGAAGTTGAGTCTAGGCTGGACAATCATAGGTGAGACATGTTTGAACAAGGCTCAACTACCTGCGACAATATCAGTTAACAAGGTATACCTTCATAATGATGGGAGACCTTCTATCTTGTTGCCTTGTAACAGCTCACTCACAGTTAAGGCTCCTCCTGTTGACGAAGATGATATGTCTTCCATATTTGAAAGAACACCAAATGATGATAAGCCAGGGCCTTCACAGGAAGACAATATATTCCTAGAAATCATGGAAAGTAATTTCCATCGCAACTCTTTAGGGGAATGGACGGCTCCCCTGCCGCTTAAGCCTGGACGAACCAAACTTCAAAACAATTATTCTCAAGCTATCAAGAGAGCCAGATCTCTCGACACCAATCTTAGGAAGAATCCTACCAAAATGGACCATGCCCTAACCTTTATGGAAGAGATATTGTCTAAAGGGCATGCCGAAGTAGCCCCATCTTTACAATCAGACGATGAATGTTGGTATTTGCCAATTTTTGCCATTTACCACCCAAAGAAGCCAAACAAAATTAGAATGGTCTTTGACTCTTCTGCCTCGTATGAAGGAATTTCGTTGAACTCAGTGCTGCTGTCAGGACCAGACTTGACCAATAACCTACTCGGTGTGCTTCTTCGTTTTCGCAAGGAGAGAACTGCACTAATGGCGGACATTGAACAAATGTTTTATTGTTTCCGTGTGTCCAAAGAACATCAAAATTACTTGCGCTTCCTATGGTACAGGAACAATGACCCATCGGATAGACTTATCGAATATAGAATGACGGTGCATGTTTTCGGTAACACGCCCTCGCCTTCTGTTGCAACATATGGCTTGAGACAATCTGTAGCTGATCATCCGGATCCTGAAATCAGAGAAATAGCACGGAGAAACTTCTACGTTGATGATTTGTTGGTGTCAATGCCACATGAGAAACAAACTGTTGAGCTCATCAAGAAGACTCAGAAGGCATTGATGGAAGGCGGGAAGTTGAGATTACACAAAGTAGCCTCCAATTCTCAAGAAGTAATGAGTGCATTTGAAGAAGAAGTAAGAGCCAAGGACTTGAAGTGCATTGACCTAAGACTAGATGAGGCACCCTTACAGAAAAGTCTAGGACTTACTTGGGACTTACAGGCGGATTCCTTTAAGGTAGATGTGACTATGGAGTCCAAACACTTCACGAAACGTGGGATGCTGTCCACATTAAACAGTCTCTATGATCCCTTTGGATTCATCGGTCCTGTAACACTCAGAGGAAAAATGCTGTTTCGTAAGGCCTTGGATTTGTCATCTGATTGGGATGATCCTCTTACTGAGTTTGAGAATGAATGGAGAAATTGGTGTGATTCACTTCAAGATTTATCTCATATTAGTGTTCCTCGATCTTACACGTCTTCAAGTTTGCAAAACTCTTCTAGAGTAGAAGTGAATGTATTTTGTGATGCCTCCGAGTTGGCCTTCTCTGCGGTTGCCTATCTAAAAGTACTCTACACGGATCATGCAGAAACTGGATTCTTGCTCGGAAAATCGAAGTTAGCACCTATACATGGACACACAGTTCCCCGACTGGAACTTTGTGCAGCTGTACTTGCAAGTGAAATTGCTACCATTGTGACAGACAAGTTAGACCACAAAGTGGACCATACTTAGTTCTACTCCGACAGTCGCATAGTGTTAGGTTACCTGTACAATACTTCAAGAGGGTTTTATACCTATGTGTCTAACAGAGTACAGAAGATACTTAAGGTTGCTCCAGCCAATCATTGGTCTTATGTGCAGTCAGAAAAGAATCCAGCAGATATTGGATCAAGATCAATTGCTGCAAGAGATCTCCAAGGAAGTAAGTGGATTAAGGGACCTGACATTCTCCTTAAGACTCAAGACTCCAAGGAAGTGTTTTCTTTAGTGGATGCTGAGAATGATAGTAATGTAAGACCACAACTATCAAGCCTAAAGACTGTTACGAAGAAACCATTTGGAGTAGAACGATTTGATAGATTTTCAACATGGAACTCATTGGTCAATGCCTTGAGTGCACTGAGATATATAATATTGAAGAAACATGGAGTTGAGAGTGATAGATTTTCCTCAAGTTTCCGTCGGTTTGCAGAAGTGTTCATTGTTCGGACAATTCAGCAGGAGACCTTTCATCAGGAAATATCATGTCTTCAATCTGGAAGGACAATTTCAAAGGACAGTTCTATTATTAACCTTGACCCTTACCTGGATGATGATTCCATACTGCGAGTGGGTGGACGATTGCAAGCTGCTGACATAGAACATAGCCTTAAGAACCCCTGCATTATCCCTCGTTCGCACATAGGTAGACTCCTCATAAGCCATCATCACAACTTGGTACATCATCAGGGAAGGCACTATACAGAAGGAGCAGTACGAAGTGCGGGTTACTGGATTGTCGGTTGCAAGAAGCTAGTGTCCTCTGTCATCTTTAACTGCGTTACATGCCGCAAGTTGCGTGGACGATTAGAACAACAGAAAATGGCAGACCTGCCATCTGTCAGAGTTAGACAGTCTCCACCATTTACCTATGTGGGTGTTGACATGTTTGGTCACTGGGAGATAGTGACCCGGAAGACGCGTGGAGGAAGTGCAAATAGCAAGCGGTGGGCTATAATGTTCACATGCCTCTCTTCCAGAGCTTCCCATATTGAAGTGGTGGAAGATATGTCGTCCTCGGCCTTTATCAACGCCCTTCGCCGATTCATATCTATTCGGGGAAAAGTTGCAGAGTTTAGGTCTGATAGGGGCACAAACTTTGTCGGAAGCACGGATGCATTGGGTATTGATGCTGTGAATGTAGAGGACCAACCCCTTAGGAAGTTCTTGAGCAAAAATGTTTGCTGTTGGATATTTAACACTCCATACTCTTCCCATATGGGAGGTGTATGGGAAAGAGTTATTGGACTTGCTAGACGAATTTTAGATGCCATTCTCCTGAAGCAACCTAAGCGCCAACTTACCCATGATGTCCTTGTAACGCTGATGGCAGAAGTTACAGCAATACTCAACAACCGACCATTGGTTCCTGTTTCCACTGACCCTAGCAACCCATTAGTACTTTCCCCGAATATGCTGCTAACTCAGAAGACAGAAGCTGATCTTCCACCGTTTCATGAACTTGATGTAAGAGACATGTATGTGTCTAGCTGGAAACAGGTACAAGTCCTTGCTCAGCAGTTTTGGAAGCGCTGGCACAACGAGTATCTCCAACTTCTCCAGCAACGACGAAAGTGGACAGATTCTAAGGACAATCTACGGATTGATGATGTTGTTCTTCTTCGAGAGAAAGAAGCTCATCGCAACGATTGGAGTATGGGTGTTATCAATCGAACATTTCCTGATGACGACGGCAAGGTCCGCAAGATAGAAGTTCGCACAAGCAGAGGCGGACAGCTTGTCCATTACGTACGACCAGTTACAGAAGTAGTTCTTTTAGTGCCACACCGTTAGACTTTTGTGATTATAAAGTGATTATGTAGTGACTGGCGTCAGGCGGGGAGTGTGCTGACACTTTCCGGGTAATTTTGTGCCGTTTCGGGACGGTTTCATGTTTTATGTTTTGTTTACGTTTAGCCAACGTCAGCCTGGTGGCTCACGACTTCGGTCGTCCTATGTATTGCTCAATTGCAACTTGATTTTGTGGCCCTATGGAGTAAGTTTATTATAATATTGTGTGAATATATGCTCTGCTTAAATTCAGAAATGTTTCAGTGGAATTTTCTAATGTTTACTATTTTTTCGTTGTGATCATGGTGAAGAGGAAATTCAAATGCAAAATGTTGTCAAATCTAAATCTGTAATTGCGAAAATTTATTGTGAAATTTATTCATTTATTTTGTTATGAGCATATTGTGATTGTCGTTTTTATTTGTTTTTTCAGTTTTTTACCCTTTAATGTCTCGTCATTAAATAAACAAGTAAACTGTTTATTGTGAGTTTGTTGGACCTGGCGAGGCAAGGGTTACCTTGAAAAAAGTCCATATTCAGGACAGCACAGGATGTGCACCCGTAAAAATAAAGTCGATGAAATTGTCATTTTTTAAAGGATATAAATTCCAAATCATCATATAAGTATTATATTTCAATTTGGATAGAAAATCTATTGAGAATGGTTTTAAAAATAATTTTTTCTATCACAAGAACGTTTGTCCCCATTATGTTTTATTAAAAAAGAGAAGTAATCCAAAAATTTTTTGAAATGGACCCTACTAAATCTCTAATTCGATTTTTATGTTATTTTTTGATTGATTTTGATACATCTTTAGTAACGCTAACTCATAGAGCTCGTTTCAAAATACCGTCGATTTTCCCACTTGGTGACAGTCTTGTTTTCGTCAGTAGCTCGCTAAATCCAGACGCCAGTCGCTTCTCCGGCCTCAAAGACATGCCGCCGAAACACCCACGCAGTACGACCGCATTAGCACTGGCCAGGTCGCTTTGCCGGCATCAAAGAGGTGCCGCTATCTGTGCAATTATTCTGCATGTTAAACTGTTTAGTATTTATTCACATAGGTACATGCATGCGTATATACATGCGTTTAATGACAAATTCTGTATATATATATATTGTTTTCCTGAAGACTGTATTTACATGTTTGAATCGTATCGATACATTTACTTCCTCAGCTCTCTCTCTCTCTCTCTCTCTCTCTCTCTCTCTCATTCAAGTCACAAGCGATGAATGTCTTGACATCGCCTACTCCAATCTGATTGGACAACAGTCAGTCAAAATTGCAGTTAAAATGGGGCTCATGGGTCAACCCAGAAAAATGTCGATACTAAATAAGTGCATTCTAATTAGCACATTCGGCTGCAACTATAACGACATCAATTATTCAGTGCGCTAAATATTAAAAATACCCGAGGAACCTCTTTTTAAATCTGATGAAACCCTGCTTCGCTCATCTTCATGTTTAGTCCTAAATATCTTACATTTTCTTGGCTTTTGTAACAATTTTGTTATTTTACATGCCAGTCCGAAATATCTGACGTTTTTCTGGCTTTTTAAACGATTTTGATATTTTACATGCCAGGAAAACATCGGAACCGGTGCCATTACGAAAACTGGAAATTCGCCGCCTCCAACTAGAAGCGGCATTCTCAGCTTGATTTTAAATATTTACGAGTTGAATCAAATGTGTCACTCATAACCAATTAATAAAACAATGATTTTACTGCTCACTAATATCGCTTTTATGGGTCCTTACATCCCATAAACAAACTGTGGAACACATTCTATCGAACTGTTGAGATTTGTTTTGATTTCGTGCATTTTTGAAATCTCGCGAGAAAATAGGTCAACAACACTATTGTTTGTCAATGTGATTATCAAAATGTGCAGTAAAATTATATTTTAAGCTGTATTATTGAGTTTAAATATATATCTATTTAAAACGAGCCTAGAATACCGCTTCCAGCTGAAGGTGCCGAGGTGTCATTGGGCCGAGATGTCTGTCTGCCTTTCCGGGCATGTAAAATATCAAAATCGTTTAAAAAGCCAGGAAAATGTCAGATATTAATAATTGTGATTATGGAACTCCACTGTGGCACACAAACTGCGTGGAGTTCCGTAATCACAAAACATTGACATTGTGCAGTATAATTCGCTTAGCCATCTAAGCTCTCTCTCTCTCTCTCTCTCTCTCTCTCTCTCTCTCTCTCTCTCTCTATTGACATATATTTGAATAAAGTCATTCCGAACATATGAATACTTTCAAATGTTAGTACACATAATAAAAATATTTGTTTTTCGACCTGCAGTACTCTATTTTTAATGCAGTTGCACTGTTTCAACCACACGCGTTGTTGAGGCGAAGGCATGTCTTTGATGCTGGCGAAGCGACCGGCCGACTGAGTCTAGCGAGCTGCTGACCTAAACATTGACTCTCACCAAGTGGGAAAATCGACGGTATTTTGAAACGAGCTCTAAATTGCAAAAGTGAATTGAGTCCATCGTCCTTAAACGTTTCAATTACATATTGGTATATATTTACATTTTTCAGTTTCTTTGTCTGTGATAACACTACGAATCGATTTTGTAATGTACAGTCAATAAATTACGTAAATGACGTATTGTTGGGGCGCAAGCGGGGTTTGCATAATTAAAAGAATTGAAAATCACATAAATAAGTAAATATTCTTATCTAACATTTAATCGTACAATTGCTGAGAATTATATAAATATAAGTAAAAAGAAATCATTTTCTGAATATTATGAGGTGATAATTTTGGCCGGTGCGTGATCAAATATATCATAAAGCCCTTTGGGCTTTATAGGATTTGACCACACACAGACCAATATTATCACCTCATAATACTCAAAGAATGATTCTTTATTCCTTAGATAGATGTAACTGCCATCAATTTGCATAATAATAATGTAATTTTCTATTTCTATGTTATCTATAGCATTATAACTTGCTAATTATGGCTCATCAATTCAATTTTCGTGATATTCTGACTTGTTAAGCATTGTATCGTTGTATCAGTGTGCCAGATATCACTGCAGCATATTTTCTTTAATTTGATGTGTGTAAAAATAAATAAATGAATGTAAGTACTCTAAGAAACTAACCATATTTTGTGTTTTTTTTAATCATTAATAATTACTGACGTATCATATGATAATTTTTTTTCATTTGTATTCAATAAAATAAAATTAAATGTTAATCAATTAAGGTATTGGTTTTCAACTGCAACTTATCAGCTGCACTACCTATTAACAACAAAATGACTGATAAGAAATAGGGTGGCAGAGAATGGTTAATTCGCATTAATTCCAGATCATGACTGAAAAATCAGCAAACAATCGTAAAGGAATTTCATACAAGTCTTTCACAGATCTAGAAGTGCAGTATCAGGCATCTATTTTATGGTATTTACATTTTCAACTGTCTTTGTCTGTGATAACATTACAAATCAATTTTGAACCCTAAAACCCAATAACTTCATAAAACATGAGTGACACAAAATGGGCGTGTCTTATAGCATAACCGAGAGACGGTATTGGCTGCGCCGCGCAGTAATACATAGCATGTGCTACACGAAAAAATAGTGATTTTAAATGATGCTGTTTTAAAGTGTACAAATTGGAAATAATGTAAATATAAGTAATAAGGAATCATTCTTTGAATATTATGAGGTGATAATTTCGGTCGGAGCGTGGTCAAATCTATCATAAAGCCCTTCGGGCTTTATTGGATTTGACCACGCCCGACCGAAATTATAACCTCACAATACTAAAAGAATGATTCCTTATTCCTTAAATAAAATAGTTTTGAAAAATATTGACAAATTCTGGCTTTATGTATTCATGCTAAACTTAACTTACAAGGAAAACCTGATCATATATTAAAGGGTCCTAGGCAAAATTTGAGAACAAATTTTAAATTTTTTTAATGTATAAATGAGTTTATCTGTGCATCTTGAATGATTGACTAAAACTTTAACGTTAGAAGTCAAGTTATAACAGAGTTAAAAATTCATTGTTGTGTAAACAAAACTCGAGTCTTATATTTGGTTACAAATATTGTTAAGTTAGGAATTAACATTTCTTTGACAAAATGACTAGTGGCAAACAACATAAACTGATAAATGTGTTTATCAATAATATATTTAAAAGAAGAAAAAAACCCATTTGATTAAAACTACCAATAAAACACATTTGAAAACAATAACAATAATCGAGCTTTGTTTACAAAACACAGAATGTCAAACTCTTTATCTTGCTTGTAACTGAATATTTGACTTCTCAAATTTTGACGAAGCATTAAAAATATCCATATGTATCATTCTAAACATCATTAAATATTATTTGTATTCTTCTAATTTCCAAAAACTATCATAGATGCACTGTTTAGCTTTTAAAATGTTAACTTCAAATCAAGATGCTATGTCTTTTTTATAATTTATATACTGTAGTCACCATTGGAATCTTCACTTATATGACAAATTTGTTTCTTCTTTGTAACGTTTTAATAAACAATAATAAGTATTTTCGTACTTTTATCCATTTAATGAATTATTGATTAAATGATTAAAAAAAGATGTAAAAATAAACAATAAAATGCATTCTTGGGTGCTTCAGTCTGGCTATGAAGGTAGCTAGCTTCGCAGGAAAATTTATGTATATTTTCTGCAATGCTAGCTACCTTTATACCCACATGAAACACCAACGAAAGCATATTATTGTACTCAAAAATTGTCCATGTGATAGCGATTTATCTTATGTATATTATTATATGAAACATCTTTGTAAAACAAATAATCAAAGTAGAATATTAAGATAATTAAAAGGATAACATTTTATGGGTCAAAAAAGGATATTTTAATACGTACGTCATTAGCATAGCTGTTTCCTTCACCAACTTATTGCATTTAAAAATTTCAATTACAAATAGTAGGTGCAATGATCGTTTGCTATGAAAAAAATATTTCTAAGTGTCTGATTATGTACATGAAAAACTACCACCCTAGTGACATTCACTGGGAAACAAGAGGGGTTTTTATGAAAAATATTTTGTCTACTTTTAAATATTCTACAAAGTATGGATTATATGTATTCAGAAATTTACGCATCTTACTCAAAAAAGAAAAGAATTCTTTTTTATACAATTCAATGGACTCAAAACAATATTAGTATACAAAGTTTTCCAGTACCACATGGTATGTATGTATGAACTGATTTAACAAAGATCTATCAAAATTTGAACTTAGGAAGTGTCCACTTCATTAAAATGTTTTATTCGAGTATGAAATTATGTTATACTCGAATAAAAATGTTTCATGTAGTGAATTTTATTTCTACCTATATTATACGATATAACAAAACTTGTTATATCGTAAAGCATATGTAGAAATAAAATTTATTTCTTAAAAAATGAAGATTAATATAGGGTCTAAACTCACAGCGTGAGAGAAAGAGCTCCTAAGCACCGCTTGACAGGTAAACATGTGGACAAGATCATTATGAGCATCCTGAAACTCTTCCGAGTCTTTGTTGTCTTCCTTATCTAGCAACTCAAACAGTGCCAGATCTAGAGTTTCTATCTAAAGAGAAATGAAATTAAGTTAATTTTTTGAAATGAACAATTATTCAAGATACAGGAAAAATGTCTTATGCTGATGTCTGAAGCATTCATTTTCAAATGATTGCTCATCTGCCTTCGTTGTGTTTGCTGCATCATGAGTGTAACATAGAATAATAATAGTTAACGTAGGTTTAGGTTTTCAAAGGCAGTATTAACAAAGAAAAAAATCAATTTAAAAATAAAAAAATTCAAAAAGTATGAGTAACATTTTCGAAGTCAGTCTGAGACTTACACAAATATGTACATATTACATATTTAAAATTTACCTTGGTTTCTTGGATTATTTCAGACTCTTTCTCCCCTCCTCCATGTCCATCTGACAATCGAAAACTTTCACTCAAACCTTCTTGCTGTTTGAAAATGTAAACAACATTAAGGAACAAACTGTAAATAATTATATGCCCCAGAGAGAGAGAGAGAGAGAGAGAGAGAGAGAGAGAGAGAGAGAGAGAGAGA
>WFKH01011581.1:70575429-70592674 GCA_016163765.1 Magallana hongkongensis | reverse complement strand
TTTATTTTAATTAGTTATATAAAGCTACGATCTATACAGAATATACTACATGTGTATATGAGAAATCTCATATCAAAAATTGTTGTGTATGATATATGGTTCTAGAGAAAAGATAGTAAAACACTGAATTATTTTTTCAGTATTTGAAAATAAATTCTTTCCATAAGTGAAACACTGAATTATTTTTTCAGTATTTGAAAATAAATTCTTTCCATAAGTGAAATACTGACGTTTTGATTTTACAAATATGGAATTTCTTTGACTAAGCATGCTTTGTGTCAAGCTTGGTTAAAATTTGCCTAGTTGTTCTAGAGTAGTCGTAAATGTCAAAAGTTAACAGGTGGATAGACGAACCGATAGACAGATGACAGAGAATAGGTGATTAGAAAAGCTGACATTAATAAACAGCTGTAATGCTCACATTTGCCTTCCTTGCAAGATCTAGGAGATTTTCAGTCATTACCAATGTTACATATTCCCTCCAGATGTCGCTATAATGACCGTCAAACGTCTCGGGTTTGAGGTTTGTGGGATACCTATACAGCGCCCTCTCTCTCACATCATCCGGTACATCCTCTGGCTTATCAATGTTGACTGTTACACGTTGTAATAGGTTCTGTAAGAAAGATAGAGTTGTATCCATCAAGTATTAATTTAATCATTCCTTGCATAAATAGGATTCTTATTCATCAAAATATCAAATATTAATTAATTTGTATGTTCTACGAAATGAGATGCTTAAATATTTTTAAAGAATATTTTCCTCTTCCCTAAATTTTACACCTGAACTTAAAAAAGCGTCAATTTCAAAAAAAAAAAAAAAAATGCAGGACTTTTACTTACTGGAAATCAGCTTATTAAATTCTTACAGTTTGCTATTCGACCTCACTAAAGAGGTTTTTATCTTGTTTAAATTTATACATTTACATTCAGTGTATATTTTCCCTTATGTTTGCATTGGAAATCTGCGACGCTTAATTTCCTGTGAAAACACTTAGCCTTATCATGGCACATAAGCCCATATATAAACGTCATTACGCATTTTGAATATATTTATTATTGTAAGAATAAATGAAACGTCCAAACTTACAGAACCAATTTGATATGCATTTATGAAAAATAATCGTTAAATCATATCTATTCGTTAATTAAAAAGATTTTTCTCGACAAAGTTTCTGGCACTATATTTTTAGTCGCAGATTCGAACTAAATAACTTGATGATATAGCTGTTCCATGTATTTTTCAATCCCTGATTAAGATGGTAAGCGACAATACACAAATACTTCATACAAATAAACATCAATATGAATATAAATAAAGGCATTGAATGCTTATTTTGGAAGTCGTCGGTCCTATAACATACCAAGGCTGTGCAGACAAATTACATACCGCGCTAACGCGCTATATTCAATTTGTCTGCACAGCCTTGGTGTGTTATAGCTAGGACCGACGTCATCCAAAAAAAACCCATTCAATGCTTAATTATCTTTACATTAAACTTAAATACATAATCCGACTTCAATACATCAACGTCTTCAACAGCCTTAGGGAATGAGTGCCTGAGAACGACCTGACAGGTAAACATGTGGACAAGATCCTGTTAAGCCTCCTCAAACTCATCCGAGTTTTTGTTGTCTTCCTTATTCAACAACTCAAACAGTGTCAGAGTCTGTTTCTATCAACATCATAAAATGTTTTCACAGCTGTATCAATTGCTCATTTGTTATATTGAATTTTGTGTTGTGGATTTAACACTTCATATTCTTCGCATACATTTAACGGATTCAAAAGAATAGACGTCCTTCCAATCCTTCCAATTTTTAGTCTCAACGAATCTCACTGAGGTTGTTAAGAAAGCTTATTGAGTCACTTGACAAAAATTCAATAATATCTCATTTTACAGAGTTTATTGCGCTAGTTTTTGTCTTACATGTACACTTTATTATCATCGAAGTTTGTTTATATTGTACATATTTGATCAATAATCATAAGGTTGTTTTGTACACATTTCGACAATTCGGTTTCTAGCATACTCTGTTTGAATTTAGGAATTTAATTTAGTTAAATTAAATTGGATTCTCTCTCCGGTTTTAAAATCCTATGGAAGTTTTATTCAAATCCTAATATCAGGATTTAAATACTATATGTAGTTCTTTTATTTAGGTAGAAAATTCTCAATTTCCTACTTGAAAATTGTTTTTCTTATATGAAAATTATTTTCATGTGGGAATTTAATTTTTAAAGGTGAGACAAAAGCGGTTATATATTCTTTAAAATGATCTATCATTGGTATATATGGATTTTACGAAATGCATCTTAAGTGGGTGCAAAAATGCCACCTTGGCACCGCCGTAGTTATTCGGCACAGATTTTTATATCGTTGATTTTGTATCCGCAAACGCTCTAGAAAATTGCATGTACAAAATATGATTTTTGCCATCATTAGGTAATCCATATTATTCAGATTGCATGCTATCAGGCGACCAACGATATGTAAAGGGTGCCTAGTCTTTATGACAAGCATGTATCTATATACCTCTTATAATCACGACAAATAATTTAATTATATATATTTTTTTGAAATTTTTGATTGATTTACACCTTTGAAACGAAATTTACTCAAAACAGACTTCCGTTTTGCGTTTCAGCGACAACCGCCATGTATGTGTCACATTGCTGTTTGACATAATCTAGACTCCATCCACTGTTTGACATGATCTAGACTCCATCCACATGTATATTTTGATTGAATTAAACATAGCACTTTATGCATTCATTAGTATGCCGTAAATGATAAAATTAATGAAACAAATCACGAAAAAGTTTAATTTGTACACTATATATACACTGTATATTATAATAACATATAATAACATAATATAAGTAAGTTATATATATATATATATATTGAACTAAACGAGTCTGCATAATCTTAAATTGAATAAGTACATATATTTTATAAGTATTTATTGCAGCTGTAACGTTGGAGTTTACCAAATTTAAATTTTGAGTTCTTGGATTATGCACTAGAGCTGAGTGGAGGAGAGGAAAGGAAGATAAATGAAAATTACATATTTTCAATACAGCATATACAGAACTATCAATGATGACGTCACTCGAGTAGGGATCTTTCTTAAGATCATACCCACATCGAATCCTGAAAATTGAAACCAAAGGTCGGTTGCTTGTCGGGTTGAGCATATCCAAGAGCCTCGCGATGCGTGATTCAATTTTGCGACTTGAACCAGACTTAGTTTCAGGATGGCTGGTTGGTATTACATGCATGGTTGGAGTTTAAGTTATTTGATATTTCTGAATAACTGCAAAGGTTTTAAATCTTTTATTCATTTACGCAAATTCAGATGTGATAGTCAGACTAAGGTCCATGTCATATCATTTTATGAAGGCATGTCTTGCACAACAAAGTGTAAAAAAAACCATAATTCAAATAATAAAAAAACAACCGCTAATATCTATATGCAAGTATTGAAAAACCAGAGTTGATTTATTCTACAAAACCATCGAATTCTACATGCAATCATGATTTATCCTGACGAATATGAGATGCTTAAGTAAACCTAAACTATATTACAGAGTGATCCAAAATATCTGATACTGTTTTGAATGCCCATTACAGTTTAAAGGAACAAATTTAAATTTAGGGAAACATACCGTATGAATATAAGAGGAGTACAGTTTTATATTTTGTAGGTCAAGTGCAGTTTGCCTGCTTTACGAGGGCTGTTCGAAAATTATTGAGACATTTATTAACGGAAAACATGAACTATTATTCATTTTTAATCTTTTATTTTTATTTCAAAATTGCAACAGTTACATATTCTCTCTATTCTTGCTTTTTGTGAAAAAAATCGAGTAATTTCTTTCCAAAAGTCAACTCACTGTGAAACGTCTCTTACATTTATTCTGTACACATCTCACAGGATGAATGACCATCTTTAAGTTCTCCTTAAAGGTAGCTTAAAGGCGCTTAAAGGTAGCTTAAAGACGATCTTTAAGCCACCTTTAAGCTATATGTGCTGCTTAAAGGGGGCTTAAAGAAAGCGTAAAGATGGCTTAAAGGTGCTTAAAGGCAGCTTAAAGACTATCTTTAAGCCACCTTTAAGGACAACTTATAGGTCCTTAATGTCCAAACTTCTTTAAGCGACCTTTAAGCCACCTTTAAGCCATTAAAAAAAAAATCATAACAGTTTTTATTTAATATTGTGCCTAATTTACCAACAAATTGTAGTAACTTTATAACAATTTAATCAATTGTAATCAATAGACAAATATATTCAACCTATATGCGAAGAATTTATTTTTAAAAAGCATATCCGAGCGTCTGGACAAAAACACACCTGTTGTGTATATTCTGTGTTAGTTGCATGGGTTTTTTTTTAGGTTTAACAAACAATAGATTTTAATTAGATATACACAAAGAAATGAAAGCATGTCTAGACACACAACGGAGCGATTTTAACAAAAAGATTGATTCCACATGAACATGTACGGCAGTTAAGTAAATAATGTATATTCTGTCGCTAATTTCAATGATTCCTAGACATAAAGAAGTATTAAAAACGTTTTTTGCTAAAAAAAAAAAAAAAAAAAAAAAAAAAAAAAAAAAAAAAAAATTAAAATGCCCAAGAGAGGTATCGATCCCGGGACCCTTGGTTTGCTAGCATCAGCTCGTTTCCACTACGCTACGGTAACTCATGTATGATACGGTTTTCATATCCGATAAAACATTATAATGTGTGTATTTTTTACTTAAAAAGATTTTGACTTCTTCCATTCAGTTTGTAACAATCAATTATATCTAATAACATGTTAAATATACATTCACAGAATTCATAACGGAAGAAGATGAAAATATATGTTTAAATGCATTAAAATTATTAGGGTAATAGTTCTACGCAATTTACCAGTTTTCATTATCACGGCGCCGTTTCGGCATGTAATGATTTAAATAATACTGATTATTATACATTTAGAACACATATAGAATAACAAATTAAATGATATATGTTTGAATATTTAATTGTTTACATTTTTTAAACTATCAATTCTATAACAAACAATATTACCAATTACCAGTGACGTATTTACATTTTGAACTGCCGATGATGTGGCAATTGCAAATAATGTATACATACATGTATTTGTACATATGATGTACCGTCCTGGTATGTGACATATTATATCACTCCTTATAAATTTATTTAAATAATGAACTCAAATTCATTATCACCAGTACTGTAATTAATTAGCCTCAAGATTTTACTCTTACATGCATGTATCTTTGATTTGTAGACGTAATATTTTTAAAACCCAGGGTGATGAAATGATATTTTGAGAATGAATTACAAATGTAAATAAAATTTTCATTCGATGTACTTATCGTATACACAGACATACTAAGATTTCAACACCTCTAGGAACCCTGGTCTGCACCTGGGCACAAGACGCACCTGTTGTGTATATCTTGTATATTCTGTGTTAATTCCAGGGGTTTTCTCAAGTTGAACAAACAATAGACTTTAATTAGATATACACAAACGAATAAAACCATGTCTAGACAACCAAAGCAGCAATATCCCGCCCGATATAAAAAAGGCAGTTGAGAGTTTTCATCTTTAACATGTATCTAGCAGATCTAGAATTAGACCTACAAATAGTTAAAATTGATTATAAAAAATACATATCTTAAACTGATTATTAAAATAAATCATGGGTTTTTTTCATTTATTTTTTTATATTGTTTAACAACAGGATAATCTTTAAAAAGAAAAGAAAGAAACCCGTTATCGTACTTAGTGTGAACGCGTGTTCTTTTACGAGAACAAATTCTAAATAAAAAAGAATTGATGTGGATTTGTATTATTGAACTTTGAATCCGGTTCAATGAAAATTATGAATTTAACATCATGTGCAAACAGTCAAACAATTGATGGTTTTCGACTAAGTATTATTTAGTCAAATATTAAATAATATTATTAATGAGAGAGAGAGAGAGAGAGAGCTTTCACCAATTAGTTTATAATAGGAAACAAACATACTTTAATGTAATTTCATGCGCGGATTTAGAGACAAGAACTGCGCTCACTGCTACAATAATTTTGAAACAAAAACATTAAATCTTATAACGGCGATCTGTGTTCATTGGAGTGGTGTTGATATAATAGCGATCTGTGTTCAATAGAGCGACTACATGCGTGTGGTGTTTACACAAGCAAAACTTGGATGTAGATACCTGTTTCTGCATGGTGTGTGTGTTGACAATTAAAACCGCCTGGAACACCCCCCCCCCCACCCTCCTTAATTGAAAACTTTATCATCATTTGAATTACCCCCTCCCTCCCCTACAAAGAAGTTTTTGCATTTCATTTATGTATTTAATATGAAACTGTTCCGCTTGATCAAAGTTGTTGACTTAAAGGGAACTTAAAGATGGTGTAAAGACAACGTAAAGGGAGCGTAAATGCCACTTAAAGATGCTTAAAGATGGCTTAAAGGTGGCTTAAAGAAGTTTGGACATTAAGGACCTATAAGCACTAGCTTAAAGGTGACTTAAAGGTGGCTTAAAGATCGATATCCTTTAAGCCGCCTTTACGCCACCTTTAAGGACTTGCTTAAAGATGGTTTTTCGCCCTGTGTCTTAGAATTGTTGAAATCACTTTGTGTGTAAAAAGTCCTTGATATCTAGTCCCTTTGTTTTAATTCTAGTTAAACAATCGATAAATAATATTTGAATAACTGAAACGTTTGATCCCTTTCCATCGTATATTTTTTGTGTAAGCAATTTCTTGGCCAGGAAAGGTCTTCTTTCGATATTCCCACCAATTTGATGTATTTTCGCTGCGCCGCCTTGACGTCTAAATTCTATAAACCGTCGCAGTCAGATTTCTATTGCTGGGTACATATTTTTGTACTATCTGCGTATTTCAAATCGAACACTAGTGAAACTTGCACAAATGTTAGTCACAATAAATAGCAAAATGAACATATATAATTTGATTTTGTTATCGTTAATTGTAGGTCTACCAACACTTACATTGAAGATTTTTCATTTTTTTAAACTCCGAGTTTGGGCCTGCGCCGGGTACCCCGACCACCGACTTGTTTATTTACCGTCGTAAACAAATTATCAAGTATTTTGTAATATTACTTTGCTCAATTATTTGCTAAGGTGTTTTCAATGTTTATGCCAATTTTCATTTAAATTTGTCATTTACAAAGAAAAATATTTGTGTTGTCTTAATAATTTCCGAACAACCCTCGTACATAGAGCTAGGAAATTAAATATAAACATCAAAATGGCAAAATTACGTCCTATGGTTTACTTTACGTTTTTCGTTTTGCAGGTACAAAAATATGGTTTTTATGAAAAATTGCCATCGCACCCTGTTTTACACTTCTGTTTGGTTCCTCTCCATATTTCTTTCATTTAGCAGCTCTAATATTTAAGATTTTAAAGTTTTATCTAATAACTTGATCATTTTATAGCATCAAATGAAAGATCCCCACCCCAGGTTTACACAAGGGTTATGAGTAACGCAGCAGCAAGTCACCATCTGGGCTAAGTCCTAAATGGATGAAACTTTCTTCAATTTTGTTTCAAACTACACAACCAATCCTGATTTGTTTAGGATACATTTTTCATGCTTTGATCTACTATTATTCACAATTATGTTATTTTGGATATCATTGAATACACTTCTTGCTAACATTCAGCTTTTTCAGATGATCAGTCGGAGAACCTGGACAAAACAGAGATCTTGATTTTTCGTGTTGTCCATAGTTGTCCTTTGTTCTTCTTTCACTATATAAGCCTGTATGGTGAACTATTTTTCTTCGATCTTTAATTCTTTACTAACTTACTACTCTAAAAAGTTGTTATATGTCTGCAAAAACCAGTTCATCATAGAACGGATTACAGTTTAAAGTGAGCGAGTCTTACAGTAGTTCGATTTTGTAGCCATTTGGTAAAGATGGGGCACTATGAAAAACCCAACGCCATTTTTATGACGTCTTTACTTCTTTTTAATGTAAATTTTTTCCCGTACATTACAAATGATATAAAATGTTAGCCACTAGAGATTAGAATGCTACCTAATTTAAGATTTTATCTCATCGGGTAAGAGTTTCATGAAGGTATAAAATGGTATCAGAAATTATGGATTACCTTGTACTTCAGTATTTTGATTAAATAGAAAAGTTTATTCTAGATCTGTCTTTGACAATATATTGTGTAACAGAGATAAAATCAATATTATTCAACTCGCTGAATACCACAGTGAGCTTTATGTAAGAGAAAGAACCAGGAACAGGTATATAGAGTTAGACATTTGTTTTTAAATGTGGCATTTAATTTACAAATGTGATAAGCATCCAATAACTTCTAGCAAACAGGAAAACAAAAATTATTCTTTGTCCCTATCTATTGCAATTCTATCTCCTCCGGAAGTACGTATCCCTTACAAACAAGGGGTCCGTTGTCATGGAGAAGAAGCACCGGCCACACACAGACCTCCACGATCTTCCCGCGGCCTCCATGGAAGGAGAATAAGGTCTTGTCCACCAGCTGTCCTTGTTTAGGTGAGACAATCACCATTGGTGGGTCCTGCATACATATGTACCAACAAAGCTCTACACACTTCCTCACGTACGTCAACACACGGACATTCGCGCGGATGATCTCGTCTGGTATCAGAGCGAAAAGCTCTGTGTCTATAAACAGCTGAAATAATTATAGCAGTTCAGTTTTTTAAAGATATTATTCATTATTGTCCTAATACTAGTATCTTCTTTCCTTTAAATATTTTACTGAAGAATTGATCTTTATGATCAAATATAAGATATTAACTCTTTTGTTAAACATTTCGAAAATAAGAGAGATTAAGAATGGATTATAGTGGTGTATACAAAGAATACAATAATTGTAAATGACGTATAAGAAATGATGTCGTCTGACCTCTGTAATGTTTTTTTCTAATGCATAGGAAGCTGCTCTTCTAAAGTGTCGGGTTAAACTAGTAATTGTTTTTGTTTTTTCACACTGCTGTCTGCGATATTGTCTTCTGCTCCTATTTCGTTTTCTACTCTTACTGATCCCTTGCTCTTCTAATTAGGTGTTCTGTTAAAGTTTTCCTGGATTTATGCAAAATAAATGGTAAATATTTGACATAATGTGTGGACAAAACCAGGCATATCATTTTTTATTACTTTTGATTAAACATACTTCAAAGTTGAACGCATATATCAGGACGATCTTGATTTTTAAAAAAAATGTATGTCGTACCTTTAGTGTTTTAAATGCTATAGCATTTGCAAAACTTTATTCAAGGTACATTCTCGGACATTTTGAGTGGTCTATATAAAATTCAAAGATATTCTGAAAATGATAAAATAAACTGAATCAGGCGGTCACTCTTGAATATAAGATTAACACTTGTTTGGTAAAATAACTTTCCAAACGTCATAGCGTAATGCTTCTATTTAAGGTTGGTCAATATATGGCAATTAAATTGAGTTGCTTTATATGTTTTCCAAAACCCTTTGTTCTTTACGTTAAAAAATGATATTGATTTTACCGTCAACAGATCCCGTAGAATATAAAGTGTTTCAGTAAAGATGTCATCGTCTACATCTTCAGTTTTGGGTTTGGTGGCCTCGAAGGGCTCCGACTACTCGTCATCAAACAGCTGACTGTACATCTCCTACAGTCTTGTAAGGCGGTGAGTGTCACTCGGGTCCGCGATGTTTGGGTTTCCTTCCGTCAGCTGTTTGTGTTAATATTTGCTTAGTCTGGATAATATTGTCTTATAATTTTGAGATGATACTTTGTAGTCTATGTATTTAATAATAGTAATGTTTATGTGGTATTGAATGTTATTTACGTGCAAATAAAAAAAACCCACAAACAAACAACAACAACAACAACAAAAAACCAACAAAAAACAACCGCAAATTTCATAAATGATAAAAATTAATAATATGTCGATGTTAAAGAAAGTTAATGTCAACATATTAGAAACGCTGATTTACTCTTTAAAGTCATGTTTACAAAACCTCAAGAGCTTAAATTTACACAACCTTGTACACAGTTTAACAACTTCCTCTGTTTTCTCTTTCAGCTCACTCTGCATCTTGTAGAAATCTCGTCTTTTCATAATGATAATTTGATGTAGATCAGGTCCCTATCAAATTATTCATTGTTATGCTACATTAAGGTCAGTCTGAGAAGGAAAAGTTAAAACTAAAAACTCACGGAAAGGTAATTGTACATTGTGTTAGTTTACCTGGGCCTTCTTTGCTAGTTCTAACTGTTTTTTCCGCTAAAACAAGTCCTCCAAAGTCTCGCCATGCATCTGAAGGCTCTACTCCATATTTTTCCGGTTAAAGGAAAGCAGAAAATGAAATAAGGCCTTATGTTGTAACTCAGGTTGAACATTCTTGGGTCCCCGAATCGTAGAATCAACCAGACCAAAGATATCCTTGCAAAAAAAATCAAACCAAATTGAGATATACCTAGGTCGTTGAATAATGCTGTCTATTTTTTCCTAACATATTATAACATCTGCTATCTTAATTTTTGCCTGTTTATGTTCTTCATATCCGATATTATTCTTTTGTTTTATATAATAATAATAATCCGCGGATTGAAAAGTTATATTTCAATAAGTGCGTAAAATCAAAACTATTTCACGTCATTATTTCCTTAGATATTTCATTAAAGTTTTCAAGCAAACAAAATTTAAAACATATTATATAAAAACGTACAGCCTCTGGAAATGTTGATCTTAGGACACGTTGACAAGTAAACAGGTGGCGGTAGTCGTTAAGCACACTGGGCCCCGGGAACTGGTCTAACTGCAAGTCCTGATCCAACAGCTTCTCAATGTTGTTCTTGTACGATTTCGCCGGTTGTTTGCTTTTGTTTTCATATCCAGAATGAGAGTTCGATCTCTGAGAAATTACCATGTTTTGTAAACGTTGTAATAATATAAACATTATGTTGAATAACATTTTTTTCAGCTACAAAATGACGCTTTGAACACAAAAAGGTTTTTAAATACTTTTTTCTGTGAAGACTTCGGTTTTGATTGAAATAATGTTGTCAGTATGATAAAATCAGACACAGCTTCTTTCCATCTCCTGTAGTTGGGAACCTTTTTGGAAACATCAGCTATAACAGCATAAAGCAATGGTGCTTGTTTCTTTTCTTTGTCATTCACTGAACTAAGCTCGCTAGGAGGAGGAGGAGTACCCGTTTGTTTCTAGTTAAATACAAGATGCATATTTACCAAAAAATAGTCCCTTAAGATTTTTACTCTTTGAAATATTCAGGATTTTCTCGCTAGAGTTAAAAAGTCCCACAACAAATCTATATACCATTGTATTTATTGAAGTATTGCTTGCTTTAATAATTAGAAAAACTCTTCTACATTTCATTTTAATATACATTGTCCTAATAAAACCATTTATTTTATGCTTTAAAAGGCAGTGAAGAAAGGACTTCCAAAAATCAAAGATTTTAAGTACTTGTAAATACCTTTTAAAAGGAGTTCGTTGGTGTGTAGTGTGTCTTTTGAGTCCCTCGAATGCAATACTAAAACGTATGTATTGTTGAACTAAATCATCAATTATAAACATGTTTTTTTAAGCAAGAAAACCGAATTTACCTTAAAGCCAGATTATTTTTCCTTCTTGAGAAGATGGTCATATTCCTGAATAGCGGCATCTAGGAATTCCTCTTTGTATGATTGACATTTCCTTAACAGATCTTTAATTGCAGGCTCATCCTGTGCCTTAATAACAAATATCATTTTAGTTAGCAGTTAGCATAGAATTACTCTAATTGATACACTTTTTGGTTTATATATATTTTTTCTCAATGGCGGATTGTTCGGGTTTCTGATCAACTAGAAAGTATGCATTTATCGAAGTTTGATTGCCAGTATTAGTTGGTTTTTTTTACGTCTTTATGATTCACCGTGTAATCTTCTGTGTTCATTTATTCATACAGTCACACATTTTCTAGTTTTCGAAATGAGCAACAAAATTCATGTTTCGTTTATTTTGAATGTTTAATCCTCATATTGATAAATCGCTTATCAATACATACCTAAACTTATATGAAAAGACTAATCTCACATTTAATGTCACTTTTGTATTGTATTTTTGAGTTTTGATTTTCTCAGTTATATTCAATATTGGTTACAAGAGAATACGGTCACAGCACCTCAATAAACACAATTTGATTCCATTTTGGTATGTCCATATCCCTTATTTTTGTATTTTGAGAGTGTTAAATTGTAGATGACTTGTATTTAAAACACCAGTTTAATTCATACTCAAGCTATCATAGCGTATTTCACATGTTGTATAGATAGAAACTCGGTTTGCTAATAAAAAAATCTCACATGGGTATTTTTTAAAGAACGTTTTGTTTACAATCATCTATGAATCATGTCAGAGGAAATGCACATCGATGACACATTTTGAGCTAACCCTAACCCTAACCCTGAACAACTTCAAGAGAACTGAACAAGGTAATGCTATTAAAAACTAGATGTTGGTAAATATCAGAGGGAGAAAAACTATGATTTGAGCATCGAAAAACATTACCTAATTGCAATTATTTAAATGGAGAAAACGACGAATTTCAGCATAAAAAGCTACAATTTATCGATTTGGTTTTAACTATTTGTTTACATTCCGTTATGTTGCTTAATATTGTTGTATTTGTCTGATGTTTACATTATAGAGTGTTTAGTTGAAGCACTGATTGTCAACAAAAACAATGACTGATGTAGCTTACTGGTACTTCATTCTCTTTCGTGGCTAGCTCATCTGTCTTCGCTGTGTTTGCTGCTTCAGCAGCAGTCTGACAAATAGCAGTCGCCGACAAATAGAGTTTTCTTCGGTATAATAAAATACCTATTTACTAACTATTCGGACAATAGCAATTTTATTGTCCCCTTGACATCAAATATTTCCCTCGGCTTCGCCTCTTAAAATAGTTGCTGTATCGGGGGACAATAAATTTGCTATCATTCTCATAGTCAGTAAATGGGTATGTAATATAAGAAACAATTGATTATAACTTCTTAAAACCTCATAATATCTGGTAATACAATACCTGTAAATTGTCATTTTGTAAATCCACACAGTCTGACCCCTACAACAAAATTAATCAACTTTTAAGTATTAACAAAGAAAAATAAGAATTAAAGAATGTTAGGTTTTTAAAAGGAAAACAAAGGAAAATAATCAATTCAAACATTTTAGCATAAGAATAAATAAGATGTCTAGCACTTTTCAAGTAAGTCTGAGACACGATATGTACATATTATGGTATATATTTGAAAACTGACCTTGATATCTTGGTTTTTTTCAGGGGTTTTCTCCCCTCCTCCCTGTCCATCTAAAGTACTTTGACTCAAACTTCTTGCTGTTTGAAAAATATGAACAATGTTTAAGGAACAAAAAGTAAATAATAATATTCTGAGAGAGAGAGAGACATACCGCGATTTTGTGCTTCTTTATACAATCAATGTACTCTCTTCATGCCAAAGAACTGTGTGATTTACTCTCTTTTTACAAGCGTCTATTAGTATCTGGGCTAGATTTGGTTTGTAAGTTCTGTGTTCTTCTGTAACGTTTTCTCTTTGAATGGGACAACTGGTCCTGGGTTCGAAATCCCATAGGCACAGGTTGCGAGTTGGCCCTTTGCTGCCAGCAGGTCTTTACATTCTTCAAATGCTTGCTCATAATTTTTGTCATTCTCATATTCCTTAAGAACTTCTTTCATATAGTCTTTGGTGTTGCCAGCGGATGTTTTATTGGATATTTTGGGATTGCCTGCAGAGGGTGTAGGCTGCTATTTAAAAAAAAATAAAAAACGGTTTTATAATTTGTCATTACAACAGTTTTTAATGATGTAATGCACATATTTTCTTGTAGGAATCTCATTGTAGATCTAAAACGTTTTAGTTGTACACATCAGCTGTAACTAAACATATATATGGTAACAAAGTTTCTGTTTTCATTTATCAAATAATCACAAATTGTGTCACAGAGGTAAAGTTATTATCGTCATTTAACACGCGGAATACCACTGAGCTCTGTGAACTAATGCAACGGAAAATAACAACAAAACAGCCTAACAAAGCTAACCATTTCTCTTTTAATTTTGGCATTTATTTCAAAATGTGATATGGTCTTAATAATTTTTATCAATCAAATATCGAAAATTAGTCACTTAATAAATATTTTGAAGAGACAATTTGATAATAGTGATCAAAATTCAAGACTTCATTTTATGTCCCTATCTATGGCAATTCCTCTCCACCGGAAGTACGTATCCCTTACACACCAGGGGTCCGTTGTCGTGGCGAAGAAGTGCCGACCACACAGAGTTCACTGAACGTCAAAGCAAGGAAATGGATCACTACACTTCAGCTCTTGCTACAGTTTACCCAACATGTAAAGATAGCATCAAGCAACAGTAAGTCATGTTTTTACACCCAAAAAGATGTCCAGATCACAAGTTGTCCATGAAAGTTTTTTACCAATTTGTCAAATCAAACGTATACAATGTTCTGATACTTACATTTGCCTTTCTTTAAAATATTATGAGGTGATAATTTTGGCCGGTGCGTGATCAAATATATCATAAAGCCCTTCGGGCTTTATAGGATTCGACCACGCATTGACCAATATTATTGCCTCATTATACTCAAAGAACGATTCCTTATTCCTTAGATAGATGTAACTGCCATCAATATGCATAATAATAATGTAATTTTCTTTTTCTATGTTATCTATAGCATTATAACTCGCTAAATATGGCTCATTAATTCAATTTTATTGATATTCTGACTTGTTAAGCATTGTGTCATTGTATCAGTGTGCCAGGTATCACTGCAGCATATTTTCTTACATTTGATGTGGGTAAAAATAAATAAATAAATGTAAGTACTCTAAGAAACCAACCATATTTTGTGTTTTTTTATCATTTATAATTACTGACGTATCATATGATAATATTTTTTCATTTATACTCAATAAAATTTAATTAAATGTTAATCATTTAAGGTATTGGTTTTCAACTGCAACTTATCAGCTGCACTACCTATTTACAACAAAATGACTGATAAAAAGTAGTGTGGCAGAGAATCGTTAATTCGCATTAATTCCAGATCATGACTTAAAAATCAGCAAACACTCGTAAAGGAATTTCATACAAATCTTTCACAGATCTAGAAGTGCAGTATCAGGCGTCTATTATATAATAAAAAAGTTTTGAAAAATATTGAAAAATTCTGACTTTATTTATGTATTCATGCTAAACTTAACTTACAAGGAAAACCTGACCTTAAATTAAAGGGACCTAGGCAACATTTGAGTACCAATTTTAAAAATATTTTATGTATAAATGAGTTTATCTGTGCATCTTGAATGATTGACCAAAACTTTAAAGTTAGAAGTCAAGTTATAAGAGAGATACAGAGTTAAAAATTCATTGTTGTGTAAACAAAACTCGAGTCTTATATTAGGTTACAAATATTGGTAAGTTAGGAATTAACATTTCTTTGACAAAATGACTAGTGGCAAACAACATAAACCGATTGAATGTGTTTATCAATAATATCCTTAAAAGAAGAAAACATTTGATTAAAACTTATACTAATAAAACACATTTGAAAACAATAACAATAATCAAGCTTTGTTTACAAAACACAGAATGACAAACTCTTTACCTTGCTTGTAACTCGATATTTGACTTCTCAAATTTTGACGAAGCATCAAAAATATCCATATGCATCATTCTAAACATTATCAAATATTATTCGCATTCTTCTAATTTCCAAAAATTATCATAGATGCACTGTTTAGCTTTTAAAATGTTAAATTCAAATCAAGGTGCTATGTCTTTTTTATAATTTATACTGTAGTCACCATTGGAACCTTCACATTTATGACAAATTTGCTGTTTTTTTCTTGGTAACGTTTTAATAAACAATAAGAATTATTTTCGTACTTTTATCCATTTAATGAATAATTGATTAAATGATTCAAAAAAGATGTAAAAATAAACAATAAAATGCATTCTTGGGTGCTTCAGTCTGGCTATGAAGGTAGCTAGCTTCGCAGGAAAATCTATGTATTTTTTCTGCAATGTTAGCTACCTTTATAGCCACATGAAACACCAATGAAAGCATATTATTGTATAAGTGACTCAAAAATTGTCCATGTGATAGCGATTTATCTTATGTATATTATTATATGAAACATCTTTGTAAAACAAATAATCGAAGTAGAATATTAAGATAATTAAAAGGATAACAGTTTAAGTGTCAAAAATGGATATTTTATTATGTACTTCATTAGCATAGCTATTTCCTTCACCAACTTGCATTTAAAAATTACAATAACAAATAGTAAATGCATTGATCGTTTGCAATGAAATAAATATTTCTAACTGATTATGTACATGAAAAACTACCATCCTAGTGACAAAAGAATTGACCTATAGGGAGATCGATTTCCCGGAAAAAATCAGTTTTAAAAATCAAAGTTCATTTGATATTTTCTACTGTACATATTTCTAATTTTTTCGAATTTTCATTTAGAACCTAGCATAAAAGCTATAGAAAAGCAATAAACAACTCTTAAATGTTAGCAACAATTTAAAACATGTTTTATTTTGTTTTTATGCTTTTAGATGTTCTTCATGATTATATTTGGTTCTGCTTACGTAATTTATATTGAAAACTGAAAATTATTTGCTTTTTCCAGTGCAATTACTAAATATTATAAAACTCGAAGTAAGTATTGAAACCACTTAAATCCGTTTTTTGTCAACAAACAAGTTCACTGTTTCAATTATATAGGGAAAATGATTTTTTTATTATGTAAATTTTTATATTGGCAAGAGTTTAGAAATTAACATCTGAATTACAAGAAATTAAACAGTAGCTATAATATAAGTAAATTTGAAATGAAAATTGAACACTCGATGTAGAGGAATAAGATGAACACTAATTTAACAAAAAACGTTTTTAAACGCATCACAAATGCTCATTGTACATTTTAAGACAAATCCTAGTGATTTGATTCAGACCATTATCTAATCCAAATTTTAAATTTAAAAGAAGTTTTAGATTTTTATGTTTTCAAACTCATCCTTACTGAAAAACAAGTGTTCAAGGAAGGGGGGGGGGGGGGGGGGGGGGG
>WFKH01011581.1:70558795-70574498 GCA_016163765.1 Magallana hongkongensis | reverse complement strand
AGGTCAATTTATTACGAAAGACGAATAGGGCCATAGAAAAAAAAATATTTTTATCTCGTTATTAGGAGAAAAGATCTTGTAATTACGAGAAAAGATCTCGTTATTACGAGTAAATTATCTCGTAGTTACGAGAAATGATCTCGTTAAAACGAGAAAAGATCTCGTTATTACGACTCAGTTATCTCTTTATAACGAAAAAGATCTCGTTATAACGAGAAAAGATCTCATTATTACGAGTTAGTTATCTCATAATTACGAGAAAAGATCTCGTTATAACGAGAAAAGATCTCATTATTACGAGTAGATTATCTCGTAATTACGAGAAAAGATCTCGTTATAACGAGAAAAGATCTCGGTATTACGAGTTACGTATTTCGTAATTACGAGAAAAGATCTCGTTATTACGAGTTAGTTATCTCGTAATTACGAGAAAAGATCTCGTTATAACGAGAAAAGATCTCGTTATTACTAGTTAGTTATCTCGTAAACACGAGAAAAGATCTTGTTATTACGAATTAGTTATCTCGTAATTACGAGAAAAGATCTCCTTATAACGAGAAAGATCTCATTATTACGAGTAAATTATCTCGTAAATACGAGAAAAGATCTCGTTATAACGAGAAAAGATCTCATTATTACGAGTTAGGGATTTCGTAATTACGAGAAAAGATCTCGTTATTACTAGTTAGTTATCTCGTAATTACGAGAAAAGATCTGGCTATAACGAGAAAAGATCTCATTATTACGAGTAAATTATCTCGTAAACACGAGAAAAGATCTTGTTTTAATGAGAAAAGATCTCGTTATTACGAGTTAGTTATCTCGTAATTACGAGAAAAGATCTCGTTATAACGAGAAAAGGTCTCATTATTACGAAAGCCCTGATGTAGTACGCATAAAAAGTGTATTTGTTTAATATATAAAACTTAAAAAAAAAGTTAATTAGAACCAAAGAAAGGAACATATCGAATTTATTTCAATTCTTAAGTATACATTTATCATCTTAAGCTTTAAAATACGATGCTGGAAATTTAATAAATATGGATATCTATATAAATATTCTCCTTAATTTTACAATAAGAACGTCTTTCTAGTTTTCTTCACCTATCTATTGAGCTGATGTATTCATGCTCTATCAAGAAAGGTAGCACACTTTTTATTGACAATGGGTAGCAAAATTGGCTATAACAATCAAAACACATACTTAGCTGCGTACACCTTCTGCTGTGTGCTTTCTCTCCTAATATTACATCTTTCTACAGTAATGCAATTGCAAAATTTGTATTATATTTCTATTATTTTCATTTACGTCGACATTTGATTATTACAAAATTTAAATAGTTAAACATAAATGTACCTTTTAGGAATAAAAAATTAAAAATCACATGGACTAAGCTTTAATCCCCCACCCACCCAAGGGGGAGGGGTCATCTAGCAACCTCTCGATGTTGTTTCATGACCTAATTTTTGAAATTATTTTAAAGATTATCAAATCCTTGCCTAAATTTATGAAATGAAGATAATAATTTTAAAAAAATCTTCACGAATGTCAGTGAATGAACTAGAATTTTTTTAAATTATTTAACTAAGTGTTTTTCTGTTGTTTTGCCATGATCATAAGCATCTTGTTAGCCTTCTGTCTTTAAACTTATTCAATTACTCTCAACAAGGAATATCAAAGAGTTGTGCAATTTGGGCAAATACCTATATAAATTCTCAAAATTACGATAAAAATATAATTATTGTTTTTGTTTTGAGAATATACACTTAATTATCCTGTTTACTTTTATCATGTACATTTTTCACACTGCTATGTACGCTGTTATGTGCACACGCAGTCTAATTCAAGATTGTGATGTTTTTAAAAAATGTCTACATATGTTTGTTTACTTTACTTATGTATATATGTTAAACCTATGAATCGTATGGTTCTTGGTAATAAACAATACAATACAAAAAAAAAAATTAAAATATATAAATATTAATTACTTCAGTAACGAATACATGCAATTATTTATAAACAAACCACACGATATCTCCAAGTTGTTAGCAACATTGACAGAAAAAAATGTAACTCAAAATGAATCCAATATAGATTTACGGAATAAGTAAAACGTTTTGTAACACTAAATATACCTGAGCCTAATATCTAACAGTTTTTGTATCATTATATCTACCTGAGCCTGATATTTGACAGTCTCTCCAGATGCTGACTTTCTGAGTTCTTTGGAATGGCGCTCCACTGTCCAGTGCATTCTGGGAAGGCTTCTCCATTTTATTATTTCCAGCTTCTGGGGGATTTTGGTCGACCTCCATTTTCTCTACTGAGTCAGATGTTTATTGTCTACAAGTAATATAACATGACAACTTCGACTCAAACCCTGATTGGGTTTAGGCAATTTTTGTGACAACAGAGTATTTTGAGCTGTCATACATAATCAACACCTTATTCAGTTTACAATAACCAAGAAAGTGAATTTTACGTATGTATTACAATACCTCAACAAACACGACTTGACTCCTTGGTTTAGCCAGTTCCTGAAATACTTAAAATTACTTTCTCTTCCTGCCAATAACATCCCGACAATTCATTCATCCATTGCCATCATTTCATCATAACTGTAGGGAGGATCTCAATTGCTGCAAGGATACCTGACTTTATATTTATAGTTTGATTATAGATGTAAATACATGTAACGTGTTTCTAATGTAGCGATGGGCTGTTTAAAGCTACATTTAGACATTAAAAATACATTTGATCTGTAGACGATGTGCCATCTACCGTTTGCTCATGGTCTGATCTTGCCCCTGTCTGTTTGCCCACAGAGGAGTTCTCTGTGTCACTATCAGATTCCCAGATTATTTGTAGACGATGGAGCGAAGATTGGTCCATTAAACCGATTCTTTTCTGTTGTCTCATACCAGACAAACCGAAATTAGAACCTATGTTTTTCTTTATACATACGTAGTCAGTCAAAAAACAACCGTAAAACTTACCGATTTGTTTCCTTACAAATCATCCTTTTCACCTTGTAAAAAATATCATTGATATATTCAGTATCTAACTTTACGCAAGTTTAAATCATAAACAGATTACATGAACTGTATACACAAACTCACTCTCACATGTCATAAACATTGTTTGTTATCATTTTTCGTTATAGGTTGTGCAGAAAGTAGAAATAGGGCGACTTTGACGCTTTTAACAGGTTCAAGTCGAATATACGATACGATTTGTTGAACAGGTCAGAAATTAAAAGTATTATGTAACTTAATTATCTTCATTATTGATTTGAGCACCCATATGTAGAGAATCAATTTGTTTAACTATCTAAACAATCAATTATCACAAGTTTATTATCACTATTTCATTTCAATCATTTTGTAGACAAAAATACGAAATTCAGTGCCATTAGAACAATAAACAAGTTTTCCTATCTGGTTTGATTTAGCAATCTGAAATAATTCGAAGTCATTATGTCAATTTTACCAGTCATGTTTAGACTGCATCCTTTTTATCTCCAGACTTTTTCTCAATAGAACGTGTTTTTTATGATCAACACATAATAAATCTATAAGATATTTTTTCCAACAGAAAGTTGAAGAATGAAACAAGGCAAACGTTGACAAATCATTTATTATGGTACAGAATCGATGATATAAAGTATATAATTCATTGTATTTCTGTTTTCATAGATTTCTAAAACCTCTGTTAACACATTAAACAACAAAATTTATTTAATCGTTTTTGGTGCGATATTCAACACGTCTCCTTCAACTTTCTTTTCCACAGTAATTTGATTTGATGCAAGTACCTTTTAATCACAGGATGTTCCTTGTAATTATTGGTTTGTTTGAATGTTTAGATACAATTTTCAAGAAAACTGTATATTATTAAAAGTCAGTATGTATTGTCGATCAAATGTATATGTTTAAATAAACAGTTAAAACAAATATTATATATACATGTACTAGTATAACAACAAGAAAGAAATCTCGTTGGATATAAACAAAAAATCCTATTGATCAAATTATCATCAATTTATATTAGAATTTTTTTAAACAATTGTATTATGTCTGACAAATCTTTGAAAGAAACAGTTTGATAATGGCAATCAAAACAACAGAGGTTATCTTAAGCGTCTATCTATTGCGATTCCTCTCCTCAGGAAGTACGTATCCCTTACACACCAGGGGTCCGTTGTCATGGAGAAGAAGCGCCGGCCACACACAGACCTCCACGATCTTCCCGCGGCGTCCATGGAAGGAGAATAAGGTCTTGTCCACCATCTCACCTTGTTTAGGTGATATGATCACCATTGGTGGGTCCTGCATACACATGTACCAACAAAGCTCTACACACTTCCTAACGTACGTCAACACACGGACATCCGCTCGGACAGTCTCGTCTAGTATCAGGGCGGGAAGCTCAGTCGCAATGAACAACTGAAAGCATACGGTACATTGTCAGAATTGGACATTTCTATAACTAGAATAAGTCAATGAATAACATATCTATTATTTCATCTTAAATCATGTGTCCCTTACCTTTGATTTGGTTTTAGCTGATGTGGATGCAGCTGCCTTTCGGAAGTCTCGGGCGTGTCTGTCAATTGTTGGGTAAATAACGCTCTTCCTGTAGTCCTTGCTTTCTGGCTGTTTATCTTCTTTTCCTGGTTCTTTTGCTTGGTCTTTCTGAGAGCTGTCGGATCTATCAGTATCTGTCTTTCCCTCTTCTAATACTTCTTGGCTCTTCTCATTTGGTGTTTGATTGGATGGTTCCTTGTTATAAACAAAAACAAAGTATAATATAATCAAAGTTTCCCACTTAAATGAATATTAAATGTATTCGTTTCCAAATTCAAGAAATATCAACAATTGTCCACTTTAGCAATACAAATTTCAAGGTAAAAGTTAATTCTAAAATACGTGTGGGTATACAACACAATATAAGAAATAACTTCTTCATTACCTCTCCAACTGTATCTTTACTAGTCTGCTGATTTTGATCTCTCTGCTCACTATTTTTTATTTCCTGATCTCCGTTGTTTTTTTCATTATCCCCAGTACTCTGCTCTTCCTTGTTTTCATCTAAATTTGCTGACTCGTCAATTTTTTCTACATCATTTCCTTCATCAGCCTTTGGATTTTCATTTTGTTTCTCATCCTCGACATGTTTTTTAAATCCATTTTCTGTCTTGTCTGTGGGTGATGTTGTATTACTTTCATCTGTGCTTTCTCCACCGATCTCTGTTTGTGTGGCATGACTCGGTGTCTCTTGCATATTATTGGAGTTGCTATCCTTGTTTGTTTCTTCTCCTGATTTATCTGTTTCGAGTTTGTTCGAGGTTTCCTTTTCAACACTCTCGTCTTCTTTGACAGGTGGTGTTGATAGCTGTTCTGAGGACTCGCCCTCTCCATCGGTCTCTCTGTGTCGTCCCTTTACCTGCCCCTCTTCAGTACTTTTCTCTGGGGAACTATCTGTATCTCCCAATGACCCTGTCTGTTCTTTTTCGTCCAGTTTAGGTGCGTCTTTGCTATCAAATGTATTCTCCGTCTCTGTTGCAGCGTCTTCTTTCTTTGATACATACATCAAATTTATATTTATATTGAAGTCTTTCATTAAATATGTATCATTTTTTTCCAGATTGTTTAAACATAGTAAACTGTACCTGTGGTTCTGTTAATCCTATAGCCAGAGCAAAGCTATCTTCAAGGTAAATCTTCTGGCTTTTTGATTGGTCTTTACAAAAGTCAAAGATATTCTGAAAATAGATAAGATATGACCATTAGATTGATGCAGTATTGATGATTTAATTATTGATTTTTCTTTTAAATGTTCCTGATAATACCGTCAACAGATCCTGAAGGATATACAATGTGTCAGGAAAGATGTCGTCGTCTTCATCTTCTGTTTTGGGTTTGAAGGCCTCAAATGCCTCTGACCACTCGTCATCAAACAGCTGACTGTACATCTCCCCCAGTCTTGTGGGGCGGTGGGTGTCACTAAGGTCCGCGATGTTGGGGTTTCCCTCCGTCAGCTGTTGACTGGCAAATTTACTTAGTCTAAAGGTAAAAAGATATTGCTTTAAGTTGTATTACATGTTCACTTGTATTTTGTACATCTGTATTGTCCTCTAAATGGTTCTTAATTATTATTCATTTAGGAAAGCGGCGTTTGGTTTGGTCATGTTTACAAAACCCTAAGATCTCAAGTTCACACAACCTTGTAGACAGTTCTTCAACTTCCTCCGTTTTTTCCCTCAATTCATTTTGCATCTTGTAGAAGTCAAGTCTTTTCACTATGATATTTTGATGTAAATCCGGTCCCTATCAAACAATCAATTGCTATGTTACATTAGGGTCAGTCTAAGAAGGAGAAAACTAAAACTCACCAAAAGGTACGTTGTGTTAGTTTACCTGTGCCTTTTTAGCTAGTTCTAGTTGTTTTTCCGCTAAAACAAGTCTTCCAAAGTCTCGCCATGCATCTGAAGGTTCTACCCCATATTTTTTCCGGTTAAAGGAAAGCAGAAAATGAAATAGGGCCTTGTGTCGTAACTCAGGTGGAACATCCTCTGGTCCCCGAATTTTAGAATCGACCAGACCAAATATATCCTTGCAAAAAAAATCAAACCAAATTGAGATTTACTTCGATCGTTGAAAAATGCTATTTTTTCCTAACATATAATGACCTCTGCTATCTTAATTTTTGCCCGTGTTAATGTTCTTCATATCCGATATTATTCTTTTGTTTTATTCAAATAATAATCCGCGGATTGAAAAGTTATATTTCATTAAGTGCATAAAATCAAAATTATTTTACATCATTATTTTCTTTAGATGTTTCATTAAAGGTATATGTGGCGTTTTTTGGAGTAAAATTTTTGACAAGAGTTTGAGTAAAAATATACATCATGCTTCTTATAATTAGACGTTTCACCAACTCTAGGCCCATAAAACATGTTCTGTCTTTAGTTATTTGTCTCTAAACTTTGCTACACGTCTGATGAATATTAATGTGATCCGCCATTTATAACGCAACTGCGCATGAATGCGGGAAAACCTTGCATTGAAAAACATGATGGAAGAACAGTTAGTTTACAAATTAGAACCACGTTTTTCATGTCTTAAATTAGATAATTCTTATATCAGATGATACACGAAGCATTATTATTCCGATATTCATTAATGTATAACGATATAAATTGTTAATTATGTGTAATAAAGATGAAACAAGATTTTAGCATCATCGACACGGTAAACAGAGTAAATACCCCTCTCCCCGAGGGATGCATGTACTGAAAGTGTTTATTTATTCTTTATTCAAAAATTCCTCTAAACGAAAATCCACTTGTAGTTTATAACTTATAAAGTAAAGACATGGAACACATGGAGCACGAACCTGACTAAAACCCTTACCCCTACAATTTCATGATGGAAACTTAGTTTAATTCGGCTTTAATTCCTATTCCATCAATCTACATGGTCTCCCATGACAATCTTCCCTTTGTTCCTGTCCTTCTGTATCTTTTTTCTTTCACTGCCAAATCTGTCAAACTTAACGGTATACCTATCTTTCTCGTCGTCGCCATTGTTGTTGATAGACCGAGATGGATATCAATTGACTCATTTAAGGGTTATTCAAATATTTTGTAATTTTTACTGTGCCGGTAAAAATTTTTGTTTGTTTGATTTCTTGTATCTGTGTTATGCGATTGATTTATAAAGCGTAATTTGTGTGAAAGTCATATCTTTAGGTAAAAAAATGAAGCAAATAATCAGATCTTGTTTTTGTTATTTACTAAAAATACACCACATATACCCTTAAAGATTTCAAGAAAACAAAATTAAAAAGTTAAAATATTATATAAAAACGTACAGCCTCTGGAAATGTTGATCTTAGGACACTTTCACACGTAAACAGGTGGCGGTAGTCGTTATGCACACTGGGCCCCGGGGCATGGTCCGGCACCCAGTCCTGATCTAGCAACTTCTCAATGTTGTTGTTGTACGACCTCGCCGGTTGTTTGCTTTTGTTTTGATATCCAGACTGGGAATTCGATCTCTGATAAAATTAATATGAGTGCAATGAATTTTATCGTGAAGGTTGCACAAATATAAACTTAGTATGAAATGGAATCATTTTTCAGCTACAAATTGACGCTTTTAAAACAAGTAGCGTTTTAAATACTTTTTTCTGTGAAGATTGTGGTTCTGACTGAGATAATGTTGTAAGTATGATGAATTCAGACACAGCTTCCCTCCATCTCTTGTAGCTCGGACACTTTTTGGATACATCAGCTATAACGGCATACAGCGACGGTGCTTGTTTCCTTTTCTTGTTAGTCACAGACTTAAGCTCGCTAGGAGGAGGAGTGCTAGTTTGTTTCTACATTAATAAAATATATAGTTGTACAAAACAATACGTTTATAAAAATTTTCAATAAAATATCAAGCATGATTACTTTATACATTGATATCACCGTATCAATATCACCACTTGAAATGAGTTTGTTTTTGGTAAAATAATTTGTAGCAATACCAAACACAAAAACATACCTTTACTGTGATTAAAGCTACTTAGTCATTTTTTTTTTATCATTCTTCTTTAAATAAATAACTTTTATGAACAAAATCTGTATCATTTCAAAGTCACAGATATTTGAGGGGAAGAGAGATAATTTGTTAATGGTTGAAAAAAAATTAATTACAAAAGCTCAAGTAGAATCTATTTGGTTTTTCCTCGAATTGGTTGGGGTGATTAACTCCGAATTCATAAGCATCGTTTACAATTTCCTGTAAAATATATCAACTATACTCTTTAGAGTTTGTTGATGTGTTTGATTACTCTTGCACCTGTTTACAGTACTATAATGTAGTATATTTTGTTGAACAATACGGCCAAAATACATAGTGTTTTAATCACGCAACACAATTTACCTCGCACCCCGTTTCTTTCGCTTTCTTTAGAAGAGTTCCATATTGCTCAACAGCAGCATTTAGGTTTTCCCCCATCTGCAATTCATCTTTGTACTTTCGACAATTCCTTAACAGATCCTCAATTGCAGGCTCGTCCAGTGTCTGGTCAACAGAGTACGTCATTTTATAGAAGTTAGAATTAATAGTTATTCTTCTAATTGCTAAACAATACACATGTAGTTTATGTTTGATAAATTTGTTGAAAAAAATCACATTTAAAAGTTTTTCCATTTACTCAAAGCCTATCAATTATATAATCTTTTTTCGGCTGGTATTAAACATAAATTACTAATATTCAAAATTTCCTGTTAGTACTTTTGTTTAATATGAAAGCAACGATGAATGTAACACTTTCTAGAACACTTATCTATTGTTTTTGCTACTTAAACATTCAGGTTTTAAAAAACAAGGAAGAGTATTTCATGTAGATGTACAATACCTCAATAAACACAACTTGACTCCATGGTTTAACCTGTTCCGGGAATACTTCATGTTCGTTCTCTTCCTGGAGTTAAAATCAAGATTAATTAATTGCCAAAATACAAAACCATTACCGGAATTCTGTAATGTACGCGTTATTTAAATCAAATTGTATCTCACCCCTTGTTCTTGATCTGGTTTGGTTTGCAGAGTCTGATCCTCCCCTTCCTGTCCTGACGTCTCTGTCGACACTGATGGCTCAGCTGGTTTGTCGTTCTTCTCTCTCTTCTCGTTACTTTCTCCGCGTTTTTCATTATGAAGTTCAAGAGTCTTTTCCGATTCCTTGGGCGTCTCATCACATTGATCGTTCATAAAACCATGAGATGTAGTAGGATCCGGTTCACATGGTGGCATATGTGTGTCAGGGATTTCTTGCTTTTCCATTGGTTTTAAGTGTGATGCATTATTTTCTTCCATGGGTGTTTCATTGGTCATGGTTAACTCTGCTGGTTGATTTGGTGTACCTATATCAGCCACCTTAGTTTCTTCTCCATTTTGAAACCGGTTTTCAGTATCAATGTCATCAGGTGCAGGTGGTGTCTCTCCCTCGGATTTTGCTGCTGATGCTTCGACATTTGTCGCTTCTAGTTTGGTAAGAGGAGTTGAGTCACTCTGGTCATTCTTTTTTATTTCATTATTTTCTTGGGAATCCATCCCCTCAGAATGTGGCGAATCAGAATGTTTATGGCCAGTTTCGGTTGGCTGTTGATCAGACTCCTGTTGATCTGACTTGGGTTGACCTGGCTCCTGCGTTTCCTGAGGACTTTCCTCCTGTGCTGCTTGAGGACCAGAGTTTTGTTCTAGTGGTGTGTCAACAGGATTTTGTGTCTCCTGTGGAATTCCCTGCTCTGTTGGTTGTTGCCCAGTGTTCTGTTCTAGTGGTGTTTCATCTGCAGGATTCTGTGTTTGTGGTGGATTTGGTTTTTGTGTTCCCGTCGATTCAGGTTCCTGGTTCCCTGATGGTGGCTCTTCAGATTCATACATTTGCAGTGGAGAAGGATCCTGTGTCTCCTTTGATCCAGGCTCCTGGTCCGGTGATGGACCACTGTTCTGATATTGAGCTGGAGGCTCATCTGGTCCCTGTGCTGGACCAGGCTCCTTCGTTTCTTTTGTTTCCTTAGAATTCTGTTTCTGTGCTTGATCGTCAGTATTTCTACCCAGTTGTTGATCATTTTGTCGATCATCTTCTAGATTACTATCCTTTTCTTTCGCCTGTGAAGTATCCGTTTGGTCAGTGATCTCTGTGCTAGATTTACCTCCCTGGGTAGTCATTTCACTACTCTCAGCAGCATTTGTTGGAGTCTGAAGAATAAACATACAATAATATAGCATACGTGTACAGAAAGGGTGGCCCTGTTCTGGGAATGTATGTATTTTACGCTTATTTGGGCGCTTAAAACATCTGATATTTTTTCTCTAAGAGGGAGCCCGTATATATATAGATTAAAACAAAGTGTACAAAGATAAGATATATATGGACCATTTTTTTTTTTTTTTACATTTATTTAATCCTCATCAATTCAACAATCGCACAAAAAATCGCAATATATGCATCCTAAAATATAGCCCTTTTTAAAATAAAAATGCGAAAATGTGCATCCACAAGTTGAAGATAAACACAGTTTTCCGATATCGTTAGACTAATACTGGTATTTAAAAAAAAGAAATAAAATATATGTTTTGCTCACTCTTTGGGTTGCATACATGTATATAAGAAAGATGCTTATAGATTGTTTCAGATAGAATTGATCCTTTGTTCATTCGTGTAGGATTAGTTTCCCTCTCTTGATATCAATATAATTTAATTAAAGTGTTTAACATGATCGTCTCTATCCACTTAAATCACTGAAGGACTTCTCTGTACCACCAAGCTTTCTAGGAAATGTGTGACTAGCGCAGTGACCCGAGGGCGTTTTTTTAAATGAGTTGGTATATACCCGACTTTGAGGTGCGTGCGCACAATAGACATTGGAAATTGTAAATTTGGGTCATTTAAAAAACAGATTTACCAGAGGTTCTGTCAAAAGTAAAATATCAGGGATGCAAAATATAAATATGATGTATCACTAAGAGTTAATTGTAGTTCATTTTAATACGGAATTACTATTATAAAGAATTAGTGTATAGTACTTTCGTTTTAATTATAAGATCTGTGCGTTACTTTATTGTTCTGCGATTTTGGAAGATTTCTGTCTGTTTACAAAGCTTGACTATTCTTTAACAGGTTGCATTATGATTTCTACAGAAGTACAGATAATTTCATAACGAGAAATAAATATTAAAGTGATGTGGGAGGTCCCCTGGCTGGGGTCAACTTGAAGCTTTGATGATCGATCAATCCTAACTAAAACTTAACTGTATATGACCTCGCACAGACATTTTTATAGAAAAGGAAGAAAGAATTAAGTAAAAATTACAAGGAAAAGAGTCTTATTCAGCATGCATAAATGAGGCTTACCTTTTCGCTCATTCTATAAGTGAACAAACCGAAAGTAGAAACTTCCTCAATCTTATACTTCTACGGAAAGGCGTTATTGCTAAAAACAAACAAAACCACTTCGATCGAATATATAGAGCAAACTTATCGGTGCAGAGAACACGTGCGGATCTAGAGGGGAATCTGGCGGTTTTGACCTCCCCCTTCCTGGAAAATTAAAACTTATTAAATATTTATTGTAAAATTACCAAAAATTGGCTTCGGATCTCCTCTGGCAAACACAATTATCCCTTAGATTCCCCAGGAAAAAATTTCTAGAGCTTTCTGTGAAAAACACAGGTACACATCTTCATTTCTGTTCGAAGAGTAAAAGGAAGAGGTCGGGGAGTCACAATCAATTTAGTAGTGCTGCTTCCCTATAGAGTTGCTGCAAAATGTTGACCAATTATAGCTTGCATCAATACAAGAGTTTGAAAGTGACCACCTCTGTTTTGTAGAATTGTTGTAGGTATATAAGTAAATAAAAGAATTAAAAAAGCAACCAGTATTTCAGTGGTTAGTATACTGGTTTATGTTTCTTAGTGTGAAATTAGATTGAAAATATGGATACAGTTGTCGGAAATGATGGGGACTTTTATTTCTTAGTGATAATTTTCCACAAAAAAATAGAAAGGGGGCCCTCAATGTACTCTGATGTTCCGTTCGAATAGATTCGGTATTACAGTTTGTGAAAATAGGAAATCTCATTCCAGGGGTCGAGGACAGGTGAAGAATAGTATCATTCTACCATCAGTGTGTCAGTAAGTTTGATTGGGCGGTCACTATGTTCATGTATACGTAATTTTGATACATTGATTACCATTTTACTCATCGATTGTTCGATTCCAGCAACAATTGTTCTATTGCATATCAAACACAAAATATAACAAGTAGTTGTTGTTGGCAGTATTGACCAATCGCAACCTTTGCTGCGCGTTTGACCAAACACGGGTTGTTTGCTATTTGCTTCGATTGCCGTAGAATTCAATTGCCATTGGTCAGTACTACTAGTGACATTGGTCAGTACTACTGGTGACATTGGTCAGTACTACTAGTGACATTGTTGGTTTCTTGTTATGTGCAAAGTAGTCTTCATTTCTATGAAACCAAACAGCCAATCTATGAGTAGATCATATGTAAATCAACTGACACACTGTGGTTGTGATGATAGTACTTCTATCACGTCTTTGTAGTCTTGTCTTTGTCATCACATCCTTAGTCCTCTCTGTTCTTCCATACAAAGTCTTCTTACTTCCTCGTGAAATGTTACGCTGGAGTTGTCTGACTTTGATGCTTACATTGTAGGTTTTATATTTGTCTGCAAATCCTGTTGATTTTCCAACATCTCTATAAACGAGGTGAAGTAGTCGTTTCCAATTGAATGTTGTTTTCTATTTCCCTACAAAGAAAAGATTGATTAATTGAAATATATATTAATGTTGATATAATTCCAGTAGTTTTCTACTATATCAAGATGACCAATTAAGTTTTCTTTTTTCTCTTTTATTAACATTATAACCATATAAACATTAATACATATAACAAGTAAGCGTACAATATTATAATACGCATGATTCTACATGGAGATAATAATATACACATTAATCTAGAAATTGATACGATTTTATAACGTTAACATTTTGCTTTTCATTTAATATTGTATAAAGAGAAATCTAAGGAAAATAAAGCATTGAAAGAATTGTAGAACAGGCCTACATGGTATTTTTTTTTAAAACAATTACATATACATTTATTTTTCTGATTTTACATGTATATTAGATAAAAAGCCAAAGCTAACATGGTGGGCCACCAGTCATCTACAACAGTCTTTATTGCCCTCATGCTAGCTAGACAGTGACCACATCTGGCCTGTGGACCCGATGGCAAATTTTAAACCTATACAAATTTTCTTCGAAAGTTTCTTAATTTGTATATAATTATACGATTTCTCTGCAGTATATTGATAAGTTTTCAAAGATGATAGTACAAAGTTATATAAAGTTTCTCTATCTGATTTTGAATTCGTTAATCTACATTTTTTTTTTTTGTATTTGTAAATTTTCATTGCAGTATATGAAATAAGTGTATTCATACCATTATTAAAATCTGAGTTTTCATAAAAGCCTCTGACAATTTGTTTCCAACTAACAACAAAACAGAGCTTATTTTTTGCCATATGAATGAAAAGTCGTTTTAATCGTATAACAAGTGTTTAACATTTTCAATCTCTCCACAGTTTTTACATGACATTTTTACATTTGGATTCCATTTACTCGCACATAAGTTATTAAGTTAATTAATTAAGTTAAATAATGGTTGACCAACTACAGACTACTAAGAGAGGGTTTAATACTTGGACTTTGCTTGTTGGCCAATACTTTTAATTGATCCATAAATTATGTTCAAATTAATAGTAACTTCCTACCACGCAGCATCAATAATTTATTGATAAAAACTATGCATTATTTGAAAAGAAATAGCGACAGCTTTTTAGTGACTAGTCACTGCAGTCAATTAATAACCAGATAATAATACTTGGACGGTGAGGCTGTAGTATCTAGGTTTATTCCTGACGGTCTTATATCACTTTGTTGTGTGTCCTACTTAGATATAAAATATAGAATTTTTATATCAGATAGTCGGACTGGGACACCTATCACACAGATAGACTAACAGTTAGACGGGCCCAACAATAGTGAAACGAATTGGACGAACAGTTAGACAACAGTCAGAAGACAATACTCAGTAGACGGGACGCCCACCGCATAGACAGACAGACAGACAGAAAGACTGACTGACAGAAAGACTGACTGACAGACTGTCAGGCGACGGAACTTTCACAGGTGATTTAGACAGACCCCCGCCATTAGACAGATATGTACACCTGGATTTAGAGATGACAGACAAAGAGACAAATTTCAAACAAGTTTATTATAAGTAAGGGATGGGGGTTTTAGCGAGAATCTTCACATAGCTGGTTCTTGCAACTAGTGCTTCAGTACTGACTCTCATCAGTACACTGGTGTTATTGTACCTCACTGTAATGAACCCGATCACTAGTACTCATCATTAGAACTGACACTAATTCTTATCTGATAGTGACTGATACACAATCATCATCTTAACATGGCGGACGGATGCGTCATGACGTCACACTCTGTGCCATCTTTCCGGTGTCAGCGAGAACGGGCGAGACACTCAAACCGAACTCATCCATAGACAGGCCTATAATGGTAACTAAATTCTTCCGGATTTAACACGCAGGGGATATATAGGAATAGAGTCCTTTATTTTTGTAACAAAAATATTTAAAATAAATTTTATGATACATTTTAGATTTTGCAACCCTCCACAAAACATCAGCACACATATTTGAATCTGATTCTAGTACTGGTGGGATTCATATTCTTGCAAGAGGTTATTCAACAATGTTTCTAAGCTACAGTACAGTACTGTATTAGTAAACACGTCGGTGAGTGTAAACAAGGATGCCTATATAGATGATAATAGACTCCTACATCCTGGTGAATCTAGAAATTCCTGGTACATTGTAGTTCATTGCATTTGCAGTCGGACCATCGCATCTACATTTTTTTTTCGAATGGTCATCCATGGACATTCATGCAGCACCTTGCTTTAAGAATTTCTGAGAACGCAACATACATTGTATCTTTATCAATCTTCCATACTGCAGGCATAAACAATAATACAAGTTGTTCTATTTCAACCCTCTACGAAATTTAATGTGTAACTGTGTGAGGATGTGAG
>WFKH01011581.1:70534773-70555381 GCA_016163765.1 Magallana hongkongensis | reverse complement strand
TTTCAACCCTCTACGAAATTTAATGTGTAACTGTGTGAGGATGTGAGGAAGTTCCTGCATGGTTCACTACAAAGAGAGGAAATGGATGGATCTGACATGGAATGTTTCAATATTGCATGCACTATGTGGATGATTTTTTAAAGTCTTAATGATAAATGATTGGGGGGAGAGCTTTTAAATATTTTTTTTAGATGAAAAATTCGGTCCGTTGTGGAAAATTAATGTGCAAGAACTACCACTGTTATGAACGAATGGATTATTTGTGCAATTTTTGCCAATATCTCCGTCTAATAAAAATAATTATCAATTTCTCAAAGCAATTAAATAAGAGAGAGAGAGAGAGAGAGAGAGAGAGAGAGAGAGAATGACGGATGACATTTCATGCAGCAGATAACAGAAAACATCGGTCCTGGTATCTGGTGAGATCTGTCCGTGACACTTTGTTGTACGGACTGATACAGAGGATAGATAGAGCTTCTAATATTGATAAACACACGTGTCTGTATTATCCATGTATGTGATTGTTAGATCTGAAGGTCCTTGATCGCCTCAACCTGTGGGTGTCAGTAAGCTAGGATACTTTGTAAGTCTGGCCACACAACGTACTAGTCTTACATGTCCAGGAGCGAGGGACCTGGGGGGGGGGGGGGGGTAGCCGGTGGGGTGTAGGATATATGATTAAGAGAAGATACTAGCTTAGAAAATATGCAAATGATGATACTAGTAATTTTATTTGTGCATTTGCAGAATCCAAGATGATTTTTTTGCATTAGATAAACGGTAATTCGATTAACTGATCATGATAGACTCTGCTGAAAGAGTGAATAACATGTCATCTGCAGAAAAATCATATATTATGAAATAAAAGGTAACGACATAGATCTCTGATAAAGGTTACTGGGGCAGTATGGTACAAACAACGGCCAAGGTTAATAGAACAGTACACTGTTGTATGGAGTCTGTCAGTACACTGTTGTGTGGGACAATAGAGGGGGGTCGGTCAGTACACTGTTGTATGGGACAATAGAGGGGAGTCTGTCAGTACACTGATGTATGGGACAATAGAGGGGAGTCTGTCAGTACACTGTTGTATGGGACAATAGAGGGGAGTGGGTCAGTACCCTGTTGTATGGGACAATAGAGGGGGGTCGGTCAATACGCTGATAAAACACTGGAGAACAGCAATGAACAGCGAAACTTGGTGGGGCCGTATGGTGATGAAAAGAGATGAAAAGAACATTCAAGGTGTGTGGGGCAATAGAGGGGGGTCTATACACTAGTACATAGAACAGCAAACAGTAAAATTTTGAGTAAAACATTCAGTGTGTGAGGGGCAATAGCCTGTTCCATAAACCATTTAAACAACAGGGCAATACCCTGTCCCAGAGTCAGTGTTGATAAGGGAAATAAACGACCAGGTTTAGTGGAACAGTAACCCGATGTCTAGATCAGCCAATCTTGTAGGGCATCAAACTATTCCAAAGTCAATTATTGGCGATTATAGGAATGAAGTTTCATATTAAGGGTTTAGTTTTCTGAGGCGTTAGGTATAGGACATGATCTCAAACGAGTATTTAATGAATCATTAGTATCACAATATTGTACTCAATGAAGGCAGCAATGCTATTATAATCTTTTTGTTTACCTACAATGGATATAAATTCTCTATATACTCGTTCGTATAAAATGCTCACGATTAACAAATCTTTTTCGCATTGTTTTTCTCATACAGAAGTTGCTTAAAGGATGTTTTCTCGTCAATTCTATAATAAAGTATGTTTGAATAATATACATGTCTATGCCTTTATTGTTTATATCTTAAAACGCATATTCATATAGCGGTATAATTATAAACACGTGTGTACAACCAATGCATTGATGCTGTTTCTGCTGCATCCTCTACCATATACTGGGCTTGTTTATCATACGGTTAACGGACATATACCTAACCCTGTCTATCTAGTTCACTCTAAACCCGGTACATTAACTCTACAGTTTCTTAAACTTAATTGTGTGGCTGTTTGTTGTAGTTCCTTGTTTTATGTTTGCCAACAAATGATTATTCGAAAAATAATATTTGAGTCTTCTTAATGGTAAAGTTGCATTTATACTGTGTGGTATGGAGCGAACTGTCCTTGAAAATTGCGTACAAATCAATTTGTATCTTTGAGGAAGGTGAAGGTCGGATGAGTTACTCGGACCCAGACACCATTAAAACCCACCCAGTATTAGGTCATCAATAATGTTAAATCACTTATCTACAGTTCGCGTGCTTAATATTGTACACTTTATTTCCCTGTTAATGGCGCAGAAATAAGGGTTGCCTTGGTATAAAAATGATGACGCATAAATTATGTGAGTGAAGAGCCCTCCTTGTTCAGATAATATTGCTTTGATGTTGATATCACGATTCAATATATTGAACAGGAAAAAATTTCAATAATACTGCACCAAGGCACTGTTAAACTGGTTAATTCGGTACAATATCTTCCTGTATACATAGTGTTTATGCGTTGTATGAAGTCCGGGGATCGTATAACAGGATGTGGCGGGGCGAGGCCCGGACTGTGCAATGTTTAATGGTGAATGGTCTTTGATACAGGGACACTTTACACAACATGTCAACAACTCACTCTTTCCTGTTAGCTAGGTGCTCTCAAGGACATGTTTACTCTCTTCTTGAACGACAAGCAAAACAATGTAACCGAATTCCGCGGGTTAAAACGTTTTAACCCGCCTTGAGGATACACATTTTAAATTTTATCATGCACAATTTTTGTTGTTGTTAATTATCGATAATACGGCTTTTGAACCCCCGGTCTAGAGGTTGGTGCTTATCTGGTGGTCCACTGTCAAAGACCCGTAAGTCATTGTTGTGTTACCCCCCCCCCCCCTACCTCCGAACTAGTCACCCCAACGTTAACCCTAAGTATCTCTGTGAGTGAGACCCAGCTCCGGCGTAGATTGTGTTGGCATGCAGACAGAGATTTCTCTGTAACACAGCTGTTAATACTTAGGTCAGGGACGCCGTCTGCCGTGAAGAAAATGTAACTGGCATGATGATGATGAATCTGTTCATAACTCGGACAACCCAATTCTTGTGCAACATTTTAACAGGTCGTAGTCTGTTTCTTTGACTAAATACTGCGTTCGTCTTAGGTATAAACACAAAAGGAATTCTGTAAGGGATGGAGCGAGAAGGATGCAGTTAGGAATAAAACTAGAGATATGAGGTTAGGGATAAAACTAGAGAATATAGGGTTATGGATGATACTAAAGATATATGTTAAGAACAAAACTAGAGATGATACAAAAGGGACATACAGTTGTAATAGATCACAATGCCCCCAACCACACCACACTCCTTGTTGTGTATTAAAAACCACCGTCACGGTAGTTTAACCTGCAATTGTGGCTTGACTTAAAAAACAAACACCTTGCAAAATCCAGCTGTGATTACCATACACCCACTGACACAAGACATTTGTAAATTAATTAAGGAAAAACAATAGTTCCTTATAACGCACCTTTTTAACTCGCTGACTTTAGACTTATGAGAATTTTGAAATTGAAACCAATTAGCATGTCCGTTAACATTTTGTTCTTAAAGGACAGCTCCTTAGTCACCGCGACATTGAATCACCATGACTCAGCCAGCAGTCCGGGCCTCGTCTTTTCCCACTGCCGTGATTACATAATGTAAAGATTCTCCTGATTTTATTCATTCATTTAAATATAACTGTGGGGAGATCAGTGCGAAATCAGGTTCCATAAATAGCTATTGTTCTATTCATACCCATCATGCGTAGGGGTTTCTTTGTCAAAGAGTACATCGACTACCTGTAATGAGGTAAAAAGAACATAACGGGAAACACCGCGGGTGATAGCGGGTAGGACTAAAGAACGTAGGCGGCTCAAATTAACCTGAATAACTCTATGAATGACCATATGTCCTAAATAACAAATAAAGAGGATTTATCAATAAAAATATTTTTATTAACAATGGAGTTATCACGTCAAACGTGTATTGCACAAATAAATAAAATAAAACAACAATAATATCACAGCATCAGCTTTCTGTCTTTGGGGTCGTGTCGGACACGACAAGGACTGGTCTGGTCCGTTGACCTTCACACGGCCATCTAAGGTCACGGGTCCATGCACCGTTCTGTTTATTGTTTACACTGACCAGTGCATCTCTTTTATGGCGAAGACACAATTACTGTCACTCGGACTCACTCCATCAGTATAAAGATAGTCAGGAGGGAGAAGACAATTGCTTCACGGCAGTTCGTAAACATGTTTACTGCAAAGTCTGCACATGCTTCATAAACAAGACCCGGATATCCCGAGTCTGAAAGGTCACATAAGGTCAGCTTTCTTCCTCCTCAGCCAGCGTCGGCATCAGCGGCATCCGTGGGATCACGGGGGATACCGAGGGTGAGGGATGTCCGTGGGTGGGAGACCCCTGGGTAACGCTGGGTCTGAGGACATCGGCCCAGTCGGCCGCCTCTGTAGGGCTGGGAGCCTGGAACGTGTAACTCGTTCCCTCCACGTTGTCCGGGACCATCAGGAACTCACTGTCACAGGTCTCCGATCTCAACACTGTCGAGTTCTTCAGATTCACAAAGATGCCTTTATTGGCGAATTTACCATCTCTGTTCACTATAGCGTAATGTTCAAAACAGCTCTGATACACGCGCACGTGGACTGGAATCCTCACACACCTTCCCTGGTGGGACTGGATCAGAAATAAATTCCCTGATTTAACTTCGAGTCCATCGTCCTTTCTTTTCATGGGAACACCCTGACATACACACGCCTGCTTCATTCCTAATATCATTTTCATTATGAAAAGCTCTATTAATATTAACTCTCTTTTGTTCGCCTGCTTAGATTTATATTACTAACATGTTTTGTTCGCGCGGAGCTTATATAGCCTTCTAACGCAGACGACCTCTGACTCACGGTGACCCTATGACACATGTGTGAACAGACTTTCTCGACCAATCAGAAAACAGCTCGCGCTGATAATCTTCTCAGATTAGACATAGTTTTCTCAACGCATGATTGTCATGTTTACATGTTGTCACTCACTTAGGTGCGTAATTAAAGACCGTGGCTTGAGTTAATCAGGTATATATGAGTTCCGTTAATCTAGTTGTTTGCTGAGGAGCTGTCATTGTTGTGAACTGTTGTCTCTAATCCTCGCACGCGCTATGAGCCGCCGTTTTCCCATACTATACATTGTACCGTGAAGTACATGTACTCACTGACACCAAGTGTTTACATTTGAGAAAAATGTATTGAATTTACAGCGGTTTAGCTGAAGATGGGCGGCATAGTAACAACCACTTATGAACAAGAACCTTATATACTATACTTGGACATTTTCTCGTTGATATCAAATTCTTTACATATCTGCTCAGTGTCAACTTCTCCCAGAATAGTACAGTTCCAGTCAGTGGCTGGATTCGTGACGGTACAGGGAAATATCCTAGATATCTAGAGGTAATAGTACCCCGCTCCCATAAAACTGGTCAACGGCAATAAATGGAACAATATTGCATGACTGTATGTACATGTAGAAAAAGAAATTATGGTATTGGCCTGGCGGGTTTCGAACTCAAACCCCTATTAGTCATCTACATGATGTACAACGAGACTCCTTGAACGGCCTAGACCTGTATTTATTAGCATGGTCCATTGTCTCAATATTTTTGATGCTGGTACATCTATCATACTTCATATACTTTTTGTATATTCTGGCTTAATTTAGGCTATCAGATTTTAATGCTGAGATCCTAACCTGATATCTACAGTCTTTCATGGTACTAATTGTTTCGTCTAGGATATGTATTCGTGGATATATGTATTGTTCCACTAACATCGACATGTACATCGATGGTCTTGTCCATGTAAGCAACAATCATTCAACAAGAAATAAATCTGCATTGAATTTAAAGTGATGACCGACTTCTTTCTTTTCAAATGTACTTAAATTTTGAAATTGTATTTGAAAACACTTTTGAAGTGTTACAGTACTTTTTTTTTTTAAAAAAAGAACTTGGCCAGTCGACACAATATAAACTTTAAGATCTTGTTTATCTACCACGAACTATCTCCGTGTCGGCACACACTATACAGTATACCGAGCGTCAGATTTCGGTACAGGCGACCTACATTTATCGGTGTGTGATACGGCGGGGAAGTGAATTCGGTCACGCTGATGAAACCGTTGTTACATGTGCATGTAAACACGGGGTCTGGATCTGCCCGGACTCGCTCATCTGTTTCCCTGGATCCGCTCATCTGTTTTCCCGAGCGCGCTGCTTTCTCTACGACTGCATCGATGGTTAACCAAATCTTAGGAAGCAGACTTCGGCCGACCCCATTCCTTAGATCGCTCTGGTGCCAAAATATGACACACGGTTTTATATAACTATTTATACAAATAAATACAAACCGTGAATTATTGCTGTTTCTTGGTTTAAAATACTTGTCTATCATTGATCGTTACGTCATAAACAGCGATTTTATTTCAGTGAAAGGATTTTTCAAGGTGTGGAAAATGATGTTTTCTCTGGCGCGTAAAGCCTTAGTCTCTATAACGGCTTTGAAAGAAAAATAATGTACACATTATCTAAGAATGCACCAGGATATCCTATCATTAAACTGAACACGAATTGATGAACCTCGTGTTGACTGACTGTAATGTACTACAGGCACCGTCTTTTTATTAGTAATCTGAGTCTCTGTAGCCAGACCACTTTTTGTACAGTATCAAATTTCTTAAATCTTATACATTTTTAATATTTCGACCAACATTACCTGATAATTAGTATCGCGTATTTCATTATAAATAATAACTATATTGTTATAATATGCAAATCCTCTGTAGGTCCCTTGTTATATAATTATGACTGTGTACTCATTCTCTGTAGAATGTCCTACATTACATGTGTCTGTGTAACGCTCTTCTGTGTGTTGCTGGGTTGGTAGTCTGTGAAGTGTTTGTTATGTATGTTGCTGGGTTGGTAGTCTGTGAAGTGTTTGCTCAGTCTCAGCTATAGCTAAGCCTTTTATACCTCGACATTTTTAACTCCTATCCCCGCGGTGTGAATTCTCGCTGTTATCTCAGACGTTACGAGAGAGTGACAATGGATGGCGTAAAGTGCACTACGCCCAGAGATACTGGAGATCGTCTGGAGCGATCAGCTGAGGGCGGGACTTCAATGGTCGGGGATTCCCATGGTGCATCAGACAGTGCGCCAGTACACCGCCCCCCATATCACTGTCTGACCAGATATCGTCCTGCTAACATTTTCATCCCCTCTACACCCCCCCCCCCCCCCCCCACCCAAATACTGGTCCTTCAACTCTTAGCGAGCTGGAGCGGGGAGAGGGGTTGCTAATAAATCAAATATGAGTGGAGAGTTAAAAAAAATTACAACGAAAAGTAAATTGTTGTCAATATAATGAATAATATCATAATATAATAATTGAAAAGATGACCCAAATACATGTATAAACGTATGTTTCAATTTCTAAAAAATCATGTTATTTGAGAGCATTGATAAATCTAACTGAAAATTGAATTAAATGATATACTTGTAATAACCTGTAAATACATAGGCGTAGATCGGTGATCTTGATTACACTGAGTACTGTACATGTCCACCAGTCTGATTCACTATGCACAGACACTCTTGTTATATCAAGTCAATGTCCAATACAAAATATCGAATTTCCATCTTTTCTCAAATTATACTTTAGGGGTATTAGGCATTAAATTTTAATAACTCGATTCATTGGGCAATTTTAGACAACTTTCAATTGTCGAATATACTTACTTTGTAATTTAAAAACTGATCATATTATTCGATTTATACATTTATACATGTACATATTTATTCACAATTGACTCCAGATGTATATAGTTAGTCTAGTTTGAGTTATCTTCTCTTTCTTGTAATAATTTAACCATAAAATATCAATTCTTTCAAAAAGATTCGAAGACTTTTAAAGTTACTTAATCCTAGTATCTTAACTATATTTAAATGCTTTATATAAAATCCAAACAAATTATACAAAAGTTTCCAATTTCCTTCGAAGTCCGATGTAATCTAATTATCTTCTTAAAGAACTATAACATGGTATTAAGGTGTATCTATAAGTTGTTAGAGTTATCGTTACTGCCCTAGTCATCACGTAGAGGTGATTACTAACTTGAGTTCTACGGAACTTGAGGACATGATGACACGGGGTAGATGATCACTGATTAGTTCCCCGGGGGCAGGTTTTAACGACGACTTGTCCTCATGTCTGATTCTAAACACACTTTTAACAAAATAAATGGAAAGTACGGAATTCAATAAAACAGTGTTTTATTCAATAATATATTGAATGGGATAAGAAGCAGGCACAACCTATTTTAGCCTTCTCCCTACACCAATACTGAATTCTAAAACATGATTAAAGTCTAGTAGTCCTTACCATTTGGTTCAACGGGAAATCATGGACAAATTAAAATGGGAAATTGATTAAGTTTTGAAAGCATCAATTAAACCAATTCATATGAGTTAACTCAATATAAAATTTTTCACAGAAATTAAAATATTTAATTCAGGGTTTCGTGGCGCATCTTCATATTGTAGAGCATAATTTTGAGTGTAAAGTCTTAAAGCGTGTTACTAAGGCAGGACATTGACTAAATTTCATAAAAATTTATTGGAATAAACAAAGCATAGAAAACAGTTTAATTAGGAGAGCTGGATGGTCGTGGCCATTTTAAGACTTTATCAATCTCCTAGAGAAGAAGAGCTCTGTATAAATATTTAGATAAAAAAAATATTTAGAATTTAAATCTAAATATTTTTCTAAATGATAGTTTATAACTAAAGAAATCATTTCCAGCATTTTAATGAAGTCCTAATGGTTAATTCGTTGACACCATAACCTCCATAGAAGACATATTATTTCGACCTACATTATGATTTAATTAAGACGGATGCATTATGACTCACTTATCTATCACAAGGAAGAAGATGTTAGCACTGTATTTTGTGTCTGGTTTTCAATTAAAGATATCTGATGTACGTGCACGTATTACAATATAATGAAGATACATGTACCTGCATTTCTTTAGGGATCAACTTTAAAGTGATGTAAGTCTCTAAAAAATAATGCTCGTTTTGACCATAAATATTATGTAAACCCCAAATGCTATAAAACTGCAAACAATTATGAAGTTTTCCGTTCTTCTCAACCCTAATGATATCTACATGTCCGTGAATATGTACATAAATTATTCCTTCTCTCAGAATAAATTGAACTGAACTGTATTAAAACTGTATGTGTATATTTCGATGTGTAACTTCTTATAAACTATCGCCGCTTAGATTTATAAACATATTATCTATCTGGTAATGGTCTTGTTTTCTTTGTAGGATTTGTTCATTATGGGTATATCAGAACTACCCCCCCCCCCCCCCCCCTTCATCGCAAACTTTCCATCAACTCTATGATAATACCACTTTAACCAAACGTACCAAAATGAACCCTGTCGTTATATACATGAGACGTCAAGGGTGATAAGAGAGACCGACCTTCTAGGAAGCTCTAGAGCTCCGATTTGTTTACAAATATTTATAGGAACGTGAAGAGAGAGTCATGATCGAGATACAGAACAACAACTGGACATCAACAGACGCTGGGTCTAGGTGTTTGGGATCAGCTGGTAGTGAATCCTTTCCCGCCAATTCCCAGGTAAATGACAGAATCTCGGCTGGAGTTACACCTGCTGTAAATTATTTAATACATTGTTATTGTAATTTCCCCGATATGACGCACTTCACACCGATCGCGTCCATCTGTCGGCTACAGACTCTGTACAGACACCGTGTAACTGACCACAAACAAACACTGACCTCACCATAACCTACTCTTAGTTCTGTGAAAAAGCCTAATGAGTGTTTGTTCAACATGTTTGTTTGGTCTTTCGAAATTTATTAAAATAATAATTGTTTACTGCATGTACAGTAATATTAGACGAATACCAAGGACAAAAAAGCCTTCGTATTTTTCTATAATCTGGTGCCAAAAGCGCAACTAAACAAATTTATGAAATCTACACCTACAGAGGGTATGCCCTTTCTTTATATTATTGCCGAGCTGCAAGGTACCGTGTAATCGCTGCAACCGTGCGATTAAATATAGAAACGTTTTCTATTTACATTTGTTGTGATGTTACTGATATTGTTTACATCATAACAGAAATAAACACATTACGCTAGGTTTTTTTTGTCTTTTGTTTAACTGCCAACTATCATTATTGTTCTCTTTTCTTGTAACTTATCTCGATGTTTCCAGCACTTAATATCTCTGGGGTCTCAGATAAATATAAACTAAAAAAAGACTATAACGTATCTTTCATGCATTATTTTACACGGATAGTGAAAGTGATCAAACTACCAAGTGGATTATTCAGCTGAAGGTTCTCGAAGACAAAACCAGGCTTAGGGTTAGGCCTAAAGTACAATTAAAACTTTATTGGATTTTCTACACATGGTAACCAGAACCAATTGAAAATAAAACCGGCTTGGTTTTACGATTTTCCAATTGAACTTCCATCCTGATTAAATTCCATTACATTCTTTGGAGTAATAGGCTTGTGCTTTGTTACCTTCCTGACCTTATTTATAAAGGAGGTCACGCAGACGTTTTTAGTATTGAACGAGATGCTGTGTTTATAAGGTAGGCTGTGCCAACGGATGGAAAAGCAGAAGGCAATATATTAATTTTGTAATTAAATACAAATGCAGTCTGAAAACCCAATGACATATATACCAGTGGCAGACAGAAGTTTCAGTGCATCGTAGGGTATATTACACAACATTTATAGGAATTAAGCATGCAACGACCACCTGTAGAAATACCAACCGTACGTGGGCTTGGTATTTCCAATCCATGTCTCCACCCCACCACTGATAGGGTGACCCGGTCACTTCCGGTAGTCCCATATAAAAATTACCACGCCCACACGTCTTTTTCATTCATTCATAAAATTAAATCGGTGACCTGCTGAGATTTAAACGTTACCTGGTCTAGGTAAATAAGGAACACGACTAACGTCGGTGACATCAAGGTTTGAAATGTTTATGCTAATGACCAGGGGAAGACATGTCCGCCTTCTTTACAGTGGTGAAAAGTTTATCATCTTGAAAGAAAACAATATGTTTTTGTTGAATATAAACTTTACAATTTATCTTCCTTAAAAACGTGGTTATATCCATTAGGGGCAAATGACAATTATTTTTCCTTATCATTAGAGGGAGAGGGCAGCATTTTATTAACTATCAATTTCACAATGTCGTAATACAAACGTGTCCTCATATAAGAGAATCTTGAAATAGTATAAAAAATAATGATGAACAGTTAAAAAAATCAATATTGTTTGTGTCGTTTCTGTCTCTGCTACAGCAGGGAGCTGAGCAATTAGACAATAGGAATAGTGTTTGTAAAATACAACCATCAGGGAGCTGAGCAATCAGACAACAGGAATAGTGTTTGTAAAATACAACCACCAGGGAGCTGAGCAATCAGACAATAGGAATAGTGTTTGTAAAATACAACCACCAGGGAGCTGAGCAATCAGACAACAGGAATAGTGTTTGTAAAATACAAACACCTAATACATGTATTTCTTTCTCACTTCAACATAAAATAGACATTTTAGAAAAAAAAAATAAAACTCTTTTCTAAATGTACTTAACATCACACTTACCCTCGGATTGAAACATTTATAAATGTGTAAGGTCTGCCTCTTTTTTAATGTTTAAACACCCTGAATGTCCTTCTATCTGCTAAGCATTTTCACCGTTAAAACCAATTTGCCTTTTAATTTAGGTTATAAAAAAGTTATACGATAAATAAATGTTGGTACATTTAAATTTGCTAATAAATATGAATATCATAAATCATTACATATGCCAATGAGATGTACACCTCAAGGACATTAGATGATTACATGTATAAGAACTTGAACTTTTAGAAGAGTTGAATAATTACTTTAAATGTATGCACACGAACACTTGATTAATGCTATAATGACTTTAATTTTATTAAGTAATAAGAAATAAATGATCTCCAATAACATTATTAATTTTATCAGCTGTTTATATAGGCTGGGGGAGGGTAAAAAAGGGGTATCAACTTTCATACCGAGAAGTAAATAAAAAAATAAGGGGATATAAATAAAGTCATGAAATAAAAAAAGTATATGTATATACAATCATCAGAAATCAAGTATGTTTAATATAAAATCAAATTTGATAGTCGCAATTTAATTTCTCGTCCAAGTATTGTGTACAGTTTGCAAAGTAATCTCTGGTTTGTAACCAGGAGGAGGGAGGGGGGTGGGGGTTCTCGCACACATCTACATTGTTCCTTGTTATGTTTTTACTTGAACATGTCCATGAATATATTATTTGTGTATATCTTTAGTTTGTAACCACGAGGAGGAGCTACTCTCACACACATCTACCTCGTAATGCTTTTTTTCCCCATAAGAGCATGTATTATGTATATAGTTTTTAATGTAATCGGGAATGGAAGGGGGGGGGTGTCTTCACACACATCTATCTTGTTATGTTTTTTTCACCATAGCATGTCGATAGGTTGTTTACGTCAGTCAACACTTAGGCAGTTCCTAAGTCCCCTTAGTACTTTCGACAGTCAGTGGAAAGATAAGAACACTGCATCTGTACTCAGTGGCGCTGGAACACCTCGATAACAAAACACACTTTCTTCGATAACCAACCTGTTCCCTACCGAATCTAAGACACTTGATGGTCTGTGGAGATAATCTTGTTCGATGAGTGGCGCTCGGTTAACCACAGACGTATTACCCCGATTAATTAATTGATATAAGTAAAATCCTTAACAAAGAGCAAGGCTTCACATTTTGTAAAGATTACTTGCGTCAGTTGTTAAAGACACCAGTGACAAAAGCCACATTTTTTTCTGCCCCATTTTTTTTCCAAATTGTTCGGGATTGATGAGTGATTATTTCCTCTAAAACACATGAACGCCCCAGTGATATTGATAAGTTCATTAAGGTCATCATTTTTATCTTAATTAAACTTCCAACTAAAATTTTCCAAGATTTTGTCCCAGGAGAGTAAGCTGACTACCGTTCTATGCTGTTTCGTACTTGAATAAAGTACAAATGTTGTGATTATCATGTCTGTCTCTGTGATTATCATGTCTGTCTCTGCGTTTGATACTTACTGACATGTATCTATAAACTCATGAATATGCATGACCAAAAAGATACTTTTAAAGACATAACTAACGTTCGTGCTGCTGTTTACAAATGAGAGAAAGATACGTGTATAAGTGTAACTTATACTAAATTCTATACTTATTAGAACCATATCGTCCACCAGTTCACACTTATAACCTAAGAACCAGTGATGTACAATTTAAATTTCCTCAAATAAGAACTACATCCTATATGGACAGTTTTTTCCCTTCGACAGTTAAACAATGGCTTGATTTACCAGATCACATTAGAAATGCTTCTAGTATATCCACTTTTAAGAGTCTATTAAATTCATATTTTTGTAGGAAAAGTAATGAACTCTTTAGTTTTGGGACACGTAAATATAATATAATACATTGTCAATTAAGGAACAATGCAAGTATGTTAATGGCAGATATGTATAATCATGGTTTATCAGAAACCGCAATATGTGGAAATTGTGCAAATTCTGTTGAAGATGTTTATCATTATTTTTTCAAATGTCCCAAGTATGAATCATGTAGAATTACTCTTTTTCAAGCCATAAAAAATATCATAATTAGTTCTAATCAGCAACTTTTACTTGAAATAATGCTATATGGTAGTCCAAACCATGGACATAATATTAATGTTCAAATATTTAAGGCAGTACATACTTTTATTGCAGCAACAAAACGCTTTTTATAGTTATTTATGAAAAAAAAATATTTAGTTTTATCTTTTCTTTCAAACCGGTACCATATTGTTAGTTTGTAGTTGTTTTTTTTTTGGTTTTGTATTTTTGTTTTTGTTTTTTCTCTCTTGCTCTCTTTTTTTATTTGTATCTTTTCTATTGTATGTCTTGTGTTATCAATATTGATCATTTAAATATTTCAACTTGTTCATTCTGACATTGATGTAGGGAGAGGACTAAAATAGGCTGTGCCTGCTGCCTAATCCCATTCAATATACATTGAATAAAATATTGTTTAAATAAAATAAAATAAACTAAATTCTGATGTAATATAATGTAAGAATAATGCTTGTGAAATACCTTTAAGGACAAAAAAATTGCAACACTTAAAATATATCTCTAAAAAAAATTGTATGATTTGGATTCAAATAAAAATCTAACAGCATAATTTTCATAGCCCCGTTATTAAAAATATCAGAATAATTAAAATTTTAGGTCTTTACTATTAAAGGAACACAGGTTTCACATTCTTTGATAGAAGGCTAAATTGCGATCAAATGAACACATTAAATGTAGGTGTCAGAATGTTCAAAATATTTAGCAACTCAATTTTTTCCGCCTTGAGTAAATGAAGGGAATGATTTACACTTTTTTTTTCTAAAGAAAAGGATAAAAATTAACTTTTACAAAGTTTTTACTTCCCTTTTGCACTAGCTAAATATAAGTTTGGCTTGATATGAATAGGGATGTTATTCCAAGGGTTTGCATGATGTTTATTTTGTTGTTGTTGTTCATTTTTATTGAAATAATAATAGGGTGTAGTTTATTGTCCGTAAATATGTAACATTTGCATGTATCAATGATACACAACAATGGTCGGTGACACATTACATTTGACACCCATCACCGTGATACAGGTACATGTGTGTGATGTCTGGATTATGGATTTCATGTCATCCACACAAATCTCCGCTGTAAACACGCCGTTATCATAAATAAGACTGTGTAGCATCATGTTTATCATTATCTCATCAGAATATTCATTAAAACTTTAAATGTGAAAAACTTAATCTGACATTTGGATAAAGTATTGAAAAACAAAACGGCAATCCTCGCGTGAAATATCGCGTTCTCTAGACTGAAGTCTGCCGAAGTGCCTTGTTTTATTGCTAGGTTCTTTCACCCCAGCTAAAGGGCATGTTATTTTTCTTTTAAATAAGAATGGGTTGAATATTTGGAATATTTAAAGAGTTGAACTTTGAAGCACCCACACACTTTGCAATATCAACAAATTCAATACGCAGGTTACATCTTATACTAAAAGGAAGGAACGGTCATACGTTCACATTTCTCACTTCAGTCAAATAACGAAGGGTACGGCGAGCGTTGCTTTGCCGTACAGACACCGTACAGACACCCAACCGAGGATCAGGAAGCAGTCTTAGACTTAAGTCAAAAATTATACACTCATTGAAAACTCACTTGATTAAAAAAAATTGTCAAAATTGAAATACTGCAAAAATTGTTTTGATATATCGTTGGTAATTTCGAATGCCCATTGTCATTTTATGATAGATGATCATTTTATGACTGACCGAAATTTTGACTTAAGTCTGAAATTGTTTCATGATCCCAAGCCCAGGAGCATGCGCGAAGCATTTGTCTGAGATATGTCTAATTTGATGATGATGCAAATCAGAAACAACCTGCTAATGTTTATAACTTTGATAGCGAATAAGACAGCACATAATTAAATTCAAATGTGACATTTTACGTTAAATAAGATTACTACTACAGATCCCTGCTAATTATCAATTAACAACTTAACACTGTTTCCATAGAAAATAAAATGAGATAGACTTTCACAATTCATCAATAATGACTTGAATATTTATATTTTAAAAAGTAAAAGACGCAGCCATTTGGCTCGATCATAAAAGTTCCACTGTTGCGATGTTTCTCATTTCTACTTGATAGAGAACAACAAAGGATTTACAAAACAAAATCTGTTTATTAAAACAACATATCACAGCCCAATATCTGTACGTATATCACGCACACTGTACAATAAATACTTATTATGCAAAAGTCTTTGGATGAACAACTGACGGATGAACTGTTTATTGCACTTAGTCTTGAGAGATGCCCAGAGACAGGCCGCCCTGAGTAGCTCGGGCCTCGGCCATCTGCCTCGTTCACTCACCGGTGTAGACACTATTCCTCCTCTATTGACTCTTGTAAAACCGGCATTAGTTTTGCCCTCGGAATCACGGGAGACAGAGAGGGCGATCTCTGACCCTGTGGCACACTGGACTGTAAACAGTCTAGCCAGTCTGTGACGTCACTGCTTTGTCGGGCCTGGAACACGAGCGACACCCCGTCCATGTGTCTGCTGGTCAGAATGATGTCACAGCTGTCCTTGTCACCGCGCTGTACGGTGGAATGTTTTAAGTTCACAAACATGTTCTTTGTGGAGATTTTGTGTCCTGTCTGAACCACGGCGTAATGTTCAAAGTTGTTCCTGTACACTTTGACTGTCACAGGTATGCGAGCCTGTTTCTTCCCGCTCTTTTGAAGCAGAATTAATATTCCAGATTTCACAACAGATGTCTTGTTACAACACACGTTTTCTGTAGTTTCCTGCATACGTATATCAGGCCCCGTTAAATACATTGCTGTAAAGCGAACGATGGCTGTGTCTGATTTGTTTTGATCAAATGTTTACAAAACTTACCTTGATAAAGGTCTAGAAGTATGACGTTAAAACGTGAACCAATCAGCGAAGAGCAGGCTGATCTTCTTTCTGACGCGATTCCTGCTAAATTATCTGTAGCAGGTTCTTAGAAGCAAAAATTGCCAAAATTAATTCAAAGATATGAATAAGAATTTACACGTATATATGCCGTAAACATATTTAAATATTACGAATGTAAATATTAAGAGTAAATAAATATTAAATAAAAAATCATTATTTTTTTTTCTGTTCAGAAATCTTAAATGACGTTTACAAACATAATACTAACATCTAATTAAAAATGTCCAGAATAGCCAGTTAATTATAAAATTTCATGAAAAGCTATGTTTTTTGGCTGTAAAATGATTTGTAAAATAATAACTTTCGTGGCAAATGCAGTAGTATAAATGGTTGCTTATTATGTTTTTGAACTCCATGTGGACAACAATGAAATCCTGATCGGTTGATTTAGAAAAATTTCGATATATTTTGCTTTTCGCTATTTCAAATTCAAATTCTTTCAAAAATATGATTGTCAAATATTTCTTTTTTAAAAGTCTTATGACGATTTTTTTTCCATAGGTTTACGAAACGATTTGTAAAATACATGTATGTTCTTACTTTTCATAAATAATTAGTGGTCACATAAGACTATATTTCCCCTATGCTCATTGAAAACGCAAGTAGTTCCATTCTAAAAATGTATGTATTTTTTCAAAAATTCCCAGGGGTGCTAAATGGGCGAATTTGGTTCCTCTTGGGGCATATTTTGAGGGTTATTATAGGGGCCATATCTCAGTCCCCTCTGGATTGATTTTCCTGTACTTTGGATATGTTGTTGAACTATTGTCATTCTGTAGGTGTGCCATAATTGAATTGATTTGAGCCGGTGGAAGTTTTTATATGATTTTTTTAATTTTGTTGTATAAAAGAATAAGAGGAAAAAATGATTGTGGTCTCTGTCCTGTTCTAACAAGAGGCTCATTGGCCACATCGCTCACCTGAACAACAGTTCTTGTATCTCTTCGATTTTAAATACGAAACTCTTCTAAAATATTTCAAAACTCACAAAAGTTCTCATTTATCCCAAGATTTGAGAACACATAAAACAAAATATAAGAAAAAGCCTTCTTTTTTGACATCATATCCTAACTGTTTGGTTTGATTCGGGGTACAAAAGACGGTAAGTAATGATATTGTGCATAACATGCATTGTTTTAGCGAATACTAAATGGACATGGCGAAATTACACGAGATAAAATAAAGAGTATTATTTTACCCACGTTGTATTTAATTTCGATACCAACTGTATAGTTTTAATTTCCTCTGTTCTTTAATCTCTTATTAAAGTTATAACATATCAAATATTATCATTCAACTGCACAGTAGAAAATCCCTTAGAAAATATGTTACATGCAATTAGAGTAAACTTAAGATTGTTTTCAATCTAGAGTAGAAGATATAGTTTGAATTTTCTCTGTTCTTTTATCTCTTATTAAAGTATAAAATCTCATTTAGTTCTTAAATAGTTGTTTGCTTCGAATTTCATACTATACAAGAAAAAAGTTTAAAAATTTCTACATTTGTGATGGGGGATATTTAATATACAGGGTCTCAAAATTTTGGCATTCTCAATCAAAGCGGTTACCGGTAGGGGACGTGTATTGCTTATGAAATACTCTCAGAATGCTTGTTATAAGAGGAAGAATTTTTAAACATTTTCCCTATATGTGTCTTTGTTGAACTTTGAATCCCTCCTTGGGCCCCAGTATTGGTCTAGGAGTCATGGTATAAACAATGTAGAATCTACACTCTCTGAGGATGCTTGCAAAGTAATTTCACAAATTGTAGCATTGTAATTTTTAAAAGGAAGATTTTTAAACATTTTCCCTATGAACTTTGAATTCCTCTTGGAGCCCCAGTATTAGTTCCAGGAATCACGGTATAAACTATTTAGAATCTACACATCTGAGGATGCTTGCATAGTAATATCGCAAATTGTACCGTTGTTGTTTTTGAGAAGAAAATTTCCTGTATATTTCTTTGTTGAACTTTTAACCCCTCTTGGTGCCCCAGTATTGGCCTAGGGGTCGGGGTTTGAACAATTCAAAATCTACATTATCTGAGAATGCTTGCATAGTAATCTCACAAATTGTAGCATTGAAGAAGATTTTTTTTACATTTTCCCTGTAGATTTCTTTGTTAAATTTTAAGCCCCTCTCTTGGGGCCCCAGTATTGGTTCGTTGGTCACGGTTTTAACAGTGTATAACCTTTACTATATATATACAAGCTTTGGTGTAAATACAAATGTATTAGTATTTCTCATACAGTGGTTTTTAAGAAGATTTTAAAGACACATACACTAATTTAACTGTTTCGTGATTATCTCCGTTTGAAAAACTGTTTTGCCCTATATTTTAAAAATATAGAATTCCTTATTTATAAACTTGCTTTGTACCAAGTTTGATTAAATTTGGCCCAGTGGTTCTGAAGAAAAAGTAAAAATGTGAAAAGTTTACAGACAGACGGACGGACAGACGGACAAACGAACGGACAACGGACCGGACAACAAGTGATCAGAAAACCTCACTTGAACTTCCTGTTCAGGTGAGCTGAAAACTCGAAATGATATATGGTATGTTGTGCTAGATATTAATAATATTTTGCAACAATGAAAAACTAGTTTAAAACTATTATATGTAAGTGTCTCATTTGCATTTTCCCCCATGTTCTAAGAAATGTACGCAAACAATCGTATGAAATAATTAATGACATATATACACCGTTGAGCAACGAAATCATATTTCAGAAGAAATATCAAAATTTTAATTAAAAAAAAGAATTAATAAATGAAATCCATACTTCATCCAGAAATGAAGTTGGCCGTAAGGAGATAGTTCAAGTGTACATGTATGTGAGGAACAATCATCGATCACAGGGCTAACACGTGTTTTTCCTCCCAAAGAAACACAGTCCACAGACAGGTTTTAAGTACGTCGTTTACAGACAGCATATTTAAACCTTGTCGAGTTTCCTGAAATCAACAATAAAAGTTGTCAATGCAAATTGAATGTTTTGATTAGATCTAGACCCTTCACTAATCCATTTTATAATATGTCACCTACAGCGAAATTGAATGAAAGATCGATCTCTAGTTTTGATAAGAAATAATTAAAAAAAAAGAAAGATAACTTCGCAAAGAGGCATGGCTTTGCAAGGAAAAGGTATAGTGAGTTATTTCTCTTGATTTCACAGGCAACTGGCGTTATATATTTTCTCATAATAAAAATATATACTCTCTACCTAATTATGCACGTGTATTATCACAGGGGCAAAATCGGTCACCTGCAAAGTCACTGGTAGAAATGTATAACATATATGTAGTATTTTTTCAAACTTTAATATTCATATTTGGTAAAAAAATGATTACCATATTATGCAGAAAAAATATACTTTATTGTACTTTTTTATACTTTTAACCTTTGACTTCTTGTGTTCCCATAGTCGTACCCCTCCCGGGTTAAATTAGAAAAAAATAATTCAGTTAAACTTGCTCTTATAGAATCCTGGTGACAAGGATTTAAACTATATATTTAAAAAAATGGATCTTTATATAAGCTTGCTTTGATATAAATGTTTAAAAAAGCAATGTTTTTATGATCCTATTATAAAAAATGGCAAAATTGGCATGGTATAAGTAAATATGAAACTTTTTTTTTTACCAAAAATTATTCTCAATTTTCTTCATAAAAAGGGTTGCTCTAAGTATTAGTCATCCCTGACCCCTTCAATTGTTCTCTCTCTCTCTCTCTCTCTCTCTCTCTCTCTCTGTGCCAGTATTAATCTTTAAAATTCTTAAAGTTCATACACCTTCAATCTTGGGTAAGAGAGAGAGAG
>WFKH01011581.1:70515451-70529773 GCA_016163765.1 Magallana hongkongensis | reverse complement strand
TCTCTCTCTCTCTCTCTCTCTCTCTCTCTCTCTCTCTCTCTCTCTCTTTCTCTCTCTGTGCCAGTATTAATTATTAATCTTTAAAATTTTTAAAGTTTTTACACCTTCAACCTTGGGTAAGAGAGAGAGAGAGATTTATAGCTAAGAACAGACTAGAGCTATCAGCTGTGAGCTTGCACGTAGTAACACCGGTATATACATTGGTTTAGTGATAATTAAGTCATAGATTGTAAAAAAAAAATAATAAACGGAGCTATTGGGGATATTTCGTAACATTTGAAAAACCATGAGACACCAATCAAGTTTCTAAAAAGAGACTATAGTTATCAGCAAAGCTGCTGACCTCCCCACCCTAGACCACCCTCTCATCCACCCCGCTCACCTGAGAAACAATAGTCATAACTTTACTTAAATCAGCATTACAGTATCAAATTTAATATAACTTGACAACTTGGTACATTAGATGCTCTTGCTAAATAAGTTTAAAAAAATTATATTACCTACTTATTTTTTTTTTATTAAATATTAGGCACCTTTTGTTGTTTCAGTATTTGAGAGAGGTTTTTTCGCTATTCCTATGTGGCCCCATTGTGGTCCCATTTTCTCCCCTGGAATCATGATTTGAACAAATTTGAATCTGCACAACTTATGCTTTCACTCAAGTTTCGGCTTTTATGGTTTTCGTGTAGCAGATTTTAAAGGATTTTCTCTATATTTTCCTATCTAGAAATTCGACTTCCCATTGTGACCCTACCCCAATCCCTGAGATCATGACTTGAACAAATTTAAATCTAAACTTTCTGAGGGTGCTACCACACAAGTTACAACTTTTCAGGCCAATTAGTTTTTGAAAAGAAGAATTTTCAATGATTTTTCTCAATATATTTTTATTTTAAAATTCAACCCTCTGTTGTGGCCCCATCCTCCCCTCGAGGATCAAGATTTAAACAAAGTTGAATCTACACTACCTGAGGATGCTTCCACACAAGATCCAGCTTTTTGAATCAATTGGTTTTTGAGAGGATATCTAAAGTTTTTCTTTATAAATTCCTTAAGAAAATTCGACCCCCATTGTGACCCCACTCTACCCCCGGGGATCATGGTTTAAACAGACATGAATCTACACTATCTGAGGATGCTTCCTAAAAAGGCGGAGCTTTTCTGGTCAATTCGTTTTTGAGAAGAATATTTATTAGAAATTCTACCACATTCACAATCCCTTACTCTCTCCCATTAAAAGATGGTTTATCAACCCCGTGGATCTGGAGAAAAAGTCCTTAAAATATTTAAGGACAGACGGACAAACAGCCGGACGGACGCCGGACACAATGTGATCAGAAGAGCTCGCCTAAGCTTTCAGCTAAGGTGAGCTCAAAAGAAGAAAATAGTGAGAGACATAATATCTCCCAAATGTCAGAAAAAATAAAATTAAGAACCAAAGGAATTACATAGGAAAAAAGGGACAAGACAAAAGCCAATGGTTGTTGATGCATCAGATTTTTACGTAGGTACAAAAAAGCCCAGAATAATATAGCATAAGTTTGTAATTCGTGCATGATATCTGTTCAAATTATGTAGGCTGATCCTTGATGAGAGATTGCACGTAGTAACACAGGTATATACATTGGTTAAGTGTTAATTAAGTCATACATTGTAAACGATAACGGGCGATTTGGAATATTTTGTAACATTTGAAAAACCATGAGAAACCAATCAAGTTACTAGGTAATTTTTCAGAGACGCCACTAGCTTAATTAACCACGAGACGTTTATTTTATGAATATAATTGTATATCCATGAATTCAAACTGATCATGATATAAGAATTATTATTTATAACAATCGTAGGTTTTAACAACAGTCCGGTCAGTCACTAATGGCGGGGATTAGCAGGTTTTGTTAGGGAGTCTGGATGGTCAACAAATTAACAATCGGATCTACCTAAAATTTTAAGAAAAAATTTGTTAAGCTATAAACTATTGTTTAGTAAAGAAAAAATCCATATATTTTATCTTTTGAATTTGGGTATTTTCCTTATGTTTATTTAGAGCTCCTATTCTAAAGGAGATCAGTACAATCCAAAAATGGCCACGACCATCGAGCCCTCTTAATTAACCAATCCAGAGCAAACCTCTTTCATTATCTGCCTGCTGGATTTTTTATGGGCAAAGGGATTAGTTCTCCTTCTAAATACAATAGATTGTTCGCCCTTTTCCGACTCAGTAATTAAACGTTGGTCGGTAAATACAGATTAATTAATTAATTAATTAATTACAGATTGAGCACAGTTTATTTTAAAGTTGTACAGAAATTGTAAAAAAGTATATCTGCTAAAATCTTGATCTCAAAACAAAACGCTCACATTGAAAATACTTATGTTATTAATAAGTAGAGAACTTTTTATACATCTTCTGTTGGTCAGAAAGAATAAACAAATAAATATCTGAAGTTGGCCTGGGATTTGTTGCCCATGCTATATCCCTTTTGATAACTTGAATTACTGACATCTGTACATCGACATTGTATGAAATTATTTTTCTTAAGTAAAACGCCCAACAAACCCCACACACAGCAAAAGCAGTTTGTTAATATTCTTATAAAAATGTAGTTTAGCGGTTCATCCATACAATTAGTCCTTTCGAAAATGCAGTCAGTTTTTACTAAGTTTCAGTAGAGGTAAAGAATATCAAACAACAAAAACATAACAACTACAAAAAAACACGTGATTTTGAGAGCATACAACTCTTGTTTTTATATCAATTATGCATATGGTATGTAGATAGCTATACCCTGAATGTGTTTATAGTGCTTTTTCATAGAATTAAAAAACCCACGTTTTTATTATTTCCGGTAACAGCAGATAATGACACTTCTAACACAGGTCTACTTTAAAATCAAGTGATACCCCGTCCTTTACAACTGAATCCATTATCAGTGTCCTTTCTGATATTCTATAGTAATTTATGTTGACAAATTAAATAAACAACATGACCGTTTTGTATTATTTTATTTGTTAAAATAAATTATATCAGAAAGGACACCACCTTTGATCAATCAAAATGAGCTATAGCCTACATTGCTACGCTTTCCAGTCTAATCGAAATTTTCATAAAACTTGTACTAATATTCCAGACAGTAAATGTATAGAAGGGACCCGTAACAGTGAAAAGTGGTGCCACAAGAGAAAGATATCTATACTTGAAATAGTATTGTCTTGACAATGAAATATTTCCTTATAATACCCTTAATATCTCCATAATGAGGTAAGTCAAATAGCAAAATACCACAGATTGGTTTTATACATTAATGTAACAAAAAGGATAGTTACAAAGTCATAATCATTATAACGGAAAAATTAACAATTATCCCCTCCACCCCACCCCACCCCAACAACAAAACACCCATACAAAAATACTCACACACACAAAGAAACACAAAGCAATTAAAAGCTTATGTGAACAAACTAAAAAAATCAATGTAACCAATATAAAGAGAAAGGGAATAAATGTTTAATATATGATGACAAATCTGGACTGCGTCACTACATTTTAAATACAGTATGTGGGAAACAATGGCCTTTGTATACTGTTTATAATATAATAAGTGTTATAAAAAGTAGTTGTTACATAATGACAGAATTATATTGAATCATTCAGGAGAATGTTTTGTTCAAATTAGAAACTTACACAACGATTTCAATGATGATAGTAAACATAACATTATGACTTTATTACAATATGATGTAAGGGAGGTAACAAATGCCTAGATATTTGATGACTTGTGTAGAAAAGACTGAATAAAAATTGATCAACTAACGAGTTGATTAAAGTATAACTTAGAATCTCTTAATCGTACTCCCTGACAGAATAAACAGATAAAAATTTACAAAAACCAACAAAGAAAACAAAAACAATGGTGTTTTTCTGTTTATTGTGTATGGATAGAAAAAAAAACACAATGAAATAAATCATTTTACAATCAAATAAGCCATTTTTCATTATGTACACAAATTTTTCAGAAAACAAAACTTCCATAGCGGAATTCATGAACATAAAAAGGGATTACAGATGATTTCCCTCGAAATAAAGTATCCTTCCTATGTTGAGACGTATATTTATATGTATTTATCTAAACAGATGTTGGGATTTTCAACAACAATGTTAATTAGATGTAAAAGTGTTTTGATAAATAAAAAAAACAATAATAACAAAAATTTTATTTCTCTGAAGTTTATCGAAACAAACCATTCATTCTTTGAAACAATTCGTGAATAAAACCAAATGGATTTTTTCTGCTTACACTTTTGTTTCACATATGCAGTGGAGTTTTTTTTTTGTCTGCAACTAAAGAAAAGAATTTTCTTACAACAGAATTTACTAATTGAAAAGAGACTGATACTAAAAATATAAAGTTTATTGCTTCATGATATACTGACTGTATAACAATTTTTTTATCTTTTAAAGTTGGAAAATCAATTCAACAGCTTAGATCAATGCATTGAGGGACATAAAGACCATTGAACCCTTTCTACCAAGTCTAACATTCGTCCTGTGGAATACCTATAAACAACGACTGACATTCTCTGTTGACTAGAGGAGATACAAAGTATGCTGTTTTTAATTAAATGTAAAGGCAATCGCCATCTACAAACTCTTCTCTCGCTGTGCTCCACTTGATATCAATTATTTTACTATACATCTGTGACACTTGTAATCTATGGAGGTTTTACCAAGAAATATAATTCCAGCTAAAACACAACTTTCCGCTGGTATAGTACAGAAAAGAAATAGTTTCCATAAACAATTGTCCTCACACATTGTAGCAAGGCGATAAATCATTTTAAAGAATTGCATTTTTTTTTATTAAACTGAATCTTATAAACGGGTTATCCATTTTTTCGTCAGCAAAATTTATTATGCGACCATTTCAATGTATTTTATCTTTGACTTAATAAATTCTATTCGTGATCTTATTGATATCAAGGTATTAGAGTCACTTTCCCATATCACATTATATAAATATATATATATATATATATATATATATATATATATATATATATATAAAAAATGTATTCTCAATCCATCTATTCTCTGTATACTCTTTCTCTGTAGAGCGATCATAATATGAGCCGATATTCTTTTTAAATCATATAAACACAATACTTTCTCTCTGTTGGTACCGGTGTGTTCGTGGTGTTTTTGTTGAGCGACCATAAAAGAAGACATCTTTAATCAGAGAACAACACTATATAACTTCTCTATGTTGTCTTTACTAAGACTTACCAACTTGAGTAGCCCTTATTATGAACTTTACTTCTAAAGACATTTTCAAAAGTTTTATGAAAAGTCTTTCATATGTGCACTACAAAGTTTATTTTGCCTTATTGGTAGATAATAAGATAATGAAATGTTTCACAGTGTTTAGAACTGAACGAGAACCAAACATGTAGAAAATTAGCTGGCAAAATCCTCGTGATTAAACTTAATTTGTTTCACCGTCCGCAAAGAAAGTGAAAGTCTATAGATTACTGACGGATATGAAATTTATTTCATGGATGAGATTTTTTTTTCAAGAACTAAAGACCTAAATAAAAACGGGCATATCTAGAACTAGGTTATAAATGTGCAACACCTTTATTTTAATTTCAGCTTAGTAAATTTACAATTTTTTTTTGACCCGATCTTTCATTAGAGTGTAATGTACAAAAAATATGATAAAACACATTGTAATCAATCGTAAACTTAAACATAGTGTATGTACACTTAAAAAATATTACCGTACTTTCTAATTATAATGTTTCAAAAGATTAGAAAAAAGTCCCTTGATAGCACAGCGGCCTGGTTTTCATATCATTTCCTCGAATACAAATTTCTCAAACTCAAAGTTTAATTCAATATAATTAAATTTCAATTAAATCAGACTGAATAAGATAATGCTTTAAGAAAATGATAAACTGGAAAATGTATTTTAAATGTCATTAAGTTATTAAAAGGTCATTAAATAAAAGGTAGAATAGCGTTTTTAAGAATCGAAGACAAGCTCTTCAATCAAGATATAAGTGGGCGGCTAAGACTCTACTACACCTTTTAGGCTTTAGGACGAAATGATAGGACGCCTGAAGGCAGTAAAGGAGTTAAACTTTAATGTTGAAACCCAGATAAACGTGTTTGATACTTATGTAAAATGTGTGCTATGTTATGGTGCTGAAATATGGGGTTTTCATAAAGGTTTAGATGTAGAAAAAATACATATTGATTTTTGTAAAAGAATACTTGGTGTACGAAAAAAATACTTGTAATAGTGCAGTGTATTACGAATTAGGTAGAATTCCTTTAGAAATATTAGGGAACAAAAATTTTTTAAATACTGGTTGAAAATAAGAAACAGTGAAAATTGTATATTAAAAGCATGTTATAAAGACGTGGTCGAGAACAATGACACATGGATTATGAACATCAAACATGCATGGTACGCCTTAGGCTTGGGTGACTTGTATGACGGTATTCAGAAAGAATCTGTTATATATTCTGTTTTAGATATAACATACAATAGAATGTGCGATCTATTTAAACAAAAAAATATATCTGATATATTTGGATCGCAAAAATGGAAATTATATAAACATTTGGTTAATTATTTGTGGTACAGTTGTACTGAAGAAAAGCAATGCATTTAAAATATAGAATAATGATTATACATTTTAGACTGTCTTCACATTATTTAAAAATTGAAAGAAGAAGATATGACAATTTACCAAGAAGTAATAGGATATGTGATTTATGTAATCGTGATGAGATTGAAGATGAGTATTATTTGTAATACTATGTCTATTTTTTTTTTAATTTAAGACATAAGTTAATTGAATTATACTACTCCCGTAGACCAAATGTATTCAAATTAATTCAATTGTTTTATAGTACAAACACGAAAGAAATAAAGAATTTAGGGAAATATCTGTATTTTGAAAATAAACTTAGATAGCATATTTAAAACGAATATGTACCTAATATAATATACTATCCTTTGTCAGTCTATGATGTATGTGCTAAGTCTTATCATGTTCCTATGTTATGTTATTATTATGTAAACCTATGAGACGATTGTCTTACAGAAATAAAGAACTTGAACTTGAAACTTGTGCTTTACTTCAAATTAATGGTTTATCTGAACCCCTAAATATGAAGTCTATGAAGTATGTCTGTTAATCCCATTGTTTATAGATACAGATGTGAATATAATTTAATTTTTTTTTATAAGAACAAAATTCAAATACGTGAGGGGTATTTTTTCAACTATTTAAATTAATGTCCTGTTTGGTCTTTCCATCAAATGATTCCTACAAATGAGTTGTTATGTTGTAATGATTGACAAATGTTTCAAGGACACCGTTACTTTTATGGAAAGACTATCACTCTGTACCATTTGTGACATACATTTCTCTCCCATTAACGTTAATTAGATTAAATAGAATTTTTCATTTTTGAATTGATTTTTGACATCCTGTTGAGTGACAGCTGTTTGAAAAAGGATAAAATAATTCTACAAAAACAGTCTATCGCGATTTGGTTTTTATATATACCGCTAGCTTACCTTATAGTTTAAATATAGGTTAAACCGTATATGCTATTGATTTTTTTGTACTTAAACTTTGATCTTTATGAATTATACGTAATAAAACTGCCATCCATCGTTTTGGATAACTCAACATTTTAATAAATGCATCATTTAATCATTCAATGCATCATTTTGGTGCCCTAAATATTAGTCGAGTTTAAGAAATACGTAATCGAAACATGTTACTGAGACCAAAATTAAGTTATCTGTGTTAAGACTCGGGAGCCCGATTTCTACACCATGATGGCGGTGCTGATTCTGCCATATTGATTATAAAAATCAACATTATTATGATACCAGTATCTTTGATTTAATTTAAGCTCAGACTATTACTAATATTACAGGATATGACAAATATAAGAATATGACACGGTGTTAAGCTAGATTCAATTTGGTTTGAAAGACGCAAACAATTTTTTCAGTTTAAAGTATAACAGATGTTAATTAATAACTTGGAAAAATGTAGTTTCATGCCAAGATGTTTATCAGGAAGCCAGCATGATTTGTCAACAGAATAAGTAGACGTGCTACGAGACGTGTGACGTCACGAAGTCGGCATCATCATAATGAAAAGCTAAAAAATATTCCCAGTCAGTTGGTTTGTGAATATCTTTCTTAAATCATATTTTTATATTAAAACCAAGTCTATCCAAAAATAAATCAGATAATTAATACATTTCTCATTACATTTAGAAGTAGTGTATCGCATTTTTTATTGTTTGTATAAGATATAAACGAACAATTGCATATGAAACGTATGCTTTCATTCATTACACAATTATAAAGTTTGCATAATTTTGAACAACGGTTTATTAGCAAGTGAAAAAAAAGAAATACAAAGAAAAGGATATTAAAACCGCTTCAATTGAATACTTGGTAAAATACTTTGTATTGATCAATACCACATGTTACCACCATAATGGGTATATATTAACTGTTGAGTCTATGGTATCTTACTCTACATCAAATTGAAGCATAAACAACAAACCTTATTGTACATAGGGTACAAGGTAAGTGACAGATAAAAGCTCTGCTCAATGTTGTGTATTGATGAATATCGTTTCCCACTTTATAAATCCCTTCTTCTGTTTTATTAGCCTTTAAATCTTTATTTTTATGACATTCCATTTTAAATTATATCATTATACATTAGTTCTTTAAGTGGTTAGGGTCAAGATAAAGAATGAGATTTATCACATTTTAATCAAAGGATGTTATATGAGCAGGGGTTTAAGTTGTCGAAACAGAATTCCTATAAAGTTTAGTGTCAAGGGAAAATTTGTTCCAAAAAAAGGATATACAGTGTGTATATGTAGTTTAGTATTTATTCTTCTTTGTTCTTTATAAATATCATTATTATTATTATTTCTACATTTTAAGGAAATTAAGATTAAAACATAAATGGACTTTTGGCAAAACAAGGGACATTCAGAATAAGGTTTTCTTGAGAAAATTTCACAGCAAAACTGGCAACGCAGACCCCAAGCGATATGATGCACAATATTTTAAAGTTTAACCTCAATATAACAATTCGTGTAAAATTGTTAAAAGCTTAAGATCTACTTGTATCTTGCCTCTGATAACCGTATTAACAATTCCCTTATTCCTTTTTCCCTTTAGGTTCTAAGATGCAGAAATTTCTCCTGGTCATCGTCCTGCTTTTTCTCCTCTGTGGTACGGTGCATCATTAATTGCTTTTCCAAACATTACTTTTATTATACATTTATACCAAATTCAAAGCGATTTTAATTCTAAGATATCTAATAATAATTTATTTGTGTGCTACGGAAATTAGAAAAAAACTTAATTTGTCCTCTTTTTACATAAAATAATTACTTACACGTTACAAAAATAACATTTATTTTATGATAAAAGCTAACATTACGAATAAAGTATATTTTTGGTATGCTAATAAGTTTGAAATGAAACATTGCAAAAAAAAATTATTTTAATGATACTTTATCGAATGCAATGCCAACAAAAATAATCGAATAATAATCAAACAATCAGATGACTTATGTTTGTTGTCTAACATGCAGAACAACTTAATTTATATCGATAACACAGTAGGTAAAGACAGTTTTTCTGGTAAGGAATCAGATATTGGCCAAAAGCTAGTCTAAGTTAAGAGCGGAATTTATAAATTGCTTAAATTGGTTCATTTAAGGGAAATATAGTCCTGGCTTTTTAGATGATATAAATTTTCCAAGAGAACATATAAAACTTACATGACACACCAAATACAAGAACCAGGAACAATCTAGTTTTTGTTTACATTCGCAGGGGTATTAAGGAAGCATATGGAATCTGAGTTACATGTAATTCCGTGGAATCACAAATCTTCGTTATTATGTACATATTCAAATATTTAAGTAACGAAACATAGACCAAAAACAAATTAAAAAATACTGAAGACAATTTTTTTCACAAATTAGATTGTATTACGTAGATTTACACATTGATGACGTCATGGCTGAAAGTTTAATGTCGTGTAAATTTGATCGGAGAGCATTGTAAACAGGTTCAAAATATAAGTAATCTAAGGACTCTAAAAAAGTATTTTGGTGTGATTTATTGAGAATTTAACATAAGAATACTGGGAGAGATGCTGGTTTTATCAATCATTATTTCTCGACCAGGCTTTCCTCTGTCGTTGTTTACGATATAAAAATCCGACTAGAACAACACTACCCCGTATATATTGAACTTCAAATTTTACACTTATAGATCGTTCGATCAATGCTTCACTTGAAAAGTGCTGCTAGAATCCTATGTTTTGTGTTGTTTTAATGCAACATACCGTTTTTCGTGCAAACTGTATAAAAGTTGGGAAGGTTTTTCGAGAACCAGATGAATAAATATTTAATTAAGAAGAACATATGATTCTAGCAGCGGTTTTGATCAAACTGAGATGTTTTGTCTTCACTTGGTATGTTTATTGTATTTTGAAAACCTCAGGGTAGTGTTGTTCTATCTCATGTTTTGTTAAGGAATATACGTAAGCTATTTATAGTTGTCACATGATAATGCTCCGATGTGGTAAGTAATGTACTACCCGATTTTATTGCATTGACATCTATTTTTAAGGATAATACTAAGTTTTTGATCTGATTCAAAATAGTTATTCAATCTCACGGTTTTGAATATAACAGTGAGAATAAGACGTTTAATTCCCATATGCTTCCTTATATTAACACCCCCGCGTTTTTCTCGTTGTTTACCTTTCCTTCTATTCCGTACTAACTATCAGTACCGAGGAAGTGCTGTTAGCTACCATTAGACATTTGTGGCCTAATATCTACACAGGCAAATAATTATCAGTTACTTGGGTGTCAACAACATTCCCTTCAAATGACATATCGTGTTCTGAACCCACCATTATTTTTTCAATCACAGTTTCTAAGGTGAAATATTTGGCTAGGTTTCGCATCTCTTTCCATATCTTTATAATGTAAATATGAGTACTGCTAGCACTAATCATATATGTGCCCCTAAACACATCAAATAAATGCATTAAATAATCTAGCATTTTATATGCTTCAAATAAACATTTAAAAATAAAGTGCTCCCCTTATTTTAGAATTTTGACAGGATCTTTCGTGCAAATCTTTTCCCTACCCCCTTTAAATATCTTTTGATCCTCAATGCAATAGTATGCTATAATTGGGTCTTTATTTCAGATGTTCACGGACAAGGAGTGAACCCGGGAAATTGCCCAAGTTCGAATCCAACAGTCAGTGGAAAGTGTCAATCCAATTGCGAATTTGACACAGATTGCGGCACAAACCTTAAATGTTGCGTTCATTCCTGTAACAACGGCAAAACAGCCAGGAAATGCATCCAGGGCGTCATCGATCTTCACTGGGATCCTATCTAATTGGTTTTGGGATCTTACCGATGTAGACTTGGTCAATAAAGTATTTGATAACCGAAATTTGGTGGATTTTTTGTGTTTTGAGTAAAACGCCAGCTTATGCACTGTTTGTATAGAACAGTTTCAGGATACATAAGATAGATATGCATAACATGTTAACATAAATTAATCAATGGAAAATCCGACATAGATTATTTGTATTACTATGTTATAAAATATTTCCTTTAACAAAAATGTTTCCTGATATGAACCTATAGTATAGCAAAAACTTTCAGTTCTGTGTGAACTTTTTAACAACGTCACAATGATTTCCGCACGCGCTTATCGTTTGACGGTTGCATTATTGTAAACATAAACACATGGTTATATTATTAAAGCTGGCATGAATTCATAAAAACATTTGGTCGCCATATTAGTTTCGATTGCTCTTCAACTGCCACTGGGGTATATATACTGGCCGAGAAAGTTACGGTCGGCTGCTTTCCGATCGAGGCATTCAGGTTGCACGGACTTCTAAATGATAGAACTACACATTGTAGTTATATGTTTGTAAAAAAAAGAATAAAGGAAACTACAATCAATAAAACATAAAAGATGGTTTACTCTTTGAAAGAATTTCCAAGGTATCTGCATTATCTTGCAAAGATAGTGCTGCCTTACTTCGCGTGCACATCGAACACGTGTGTCATTCATACAGAGTACATAACGTCTGCATCTTATTGTAGACCCGGTGTAAAGAAGAATAATGACCCCCGTAAAATAATGACCTAGGGGTCATTTTCGACGTAGAATAATGCCCACATCTGTAGAATAATTGGATTTTTTTGGAAGAAAAAAGACCCAGGGGTCATTTTTCTTCATGTTAAACATGAAGAAAAATGACCCCTATAGAAAAATGACCCCCACCGTAAACCCAATGGTTACCCCATATCCAAGATATTCGTCTTTAAAATAACTTGAATTTCCACTCTGCTAAGCTGATTTTGAAGTTAAAAACACTGAACTTGTTAAGAAATCGCTGTATGCAAAAGTTAGGTCTTTTCTCTCGTCGACATGTGGCAGGTAACGCTGAACCTTACTTGTTACTTTACATCAATAATATTTAACAATATTTTATAAAGCTTTATTATGTTTAAACAATATTTGATTTACAAAATTTATGCACAGCCTGTTGAACTATATTTGTAGCGACTTTGCATTTGCATCCGCAACAAATAGCCCAGGTCTACACTAGTGCGATCAGAAATCTGCGCAGGTGTTGCATAACCATTCCGTAATTAAAAAAAGAAACACATTCATTCTCAGTGAGTAATTAACATTCTCTCTCAAAGGAGATTGTGTGATAATTAACAACAATAATCCTGCAACTTATATAATTGTTATAATAATAAAAGCAATATTCATTGATGAAAAAATTGTCAATCGAAGAATGATCTATATTTTCGTGAAAAAGACTAAGGAGGCATCTAGCAAAGGAACATGAATACTTTTTATTTACATTTCTGGGTAAAAGTGATTTTTAAAAAATTATTTTACGTTAATTTTGTTCCACGCATTACATATACATCGATATTCTAAACATTTGTTGTAATGTTTATTTGCTGATCATGAATTAACTATATTTTTTTTCAGCAATAGTGTGTTGAGTACCTGACATAGTATAATATCTTGAATAAAAATAGACAGTAAGCACTGATCAAATATATTGAAAAAAAAAGATTATATCTAAAAGCGTTGAAAAGGTAAAAAAAAAAATTACACGTAGTTCACATTATCGATTATATTCTTAACGTATACAAAGTTTCAATTGCAATTTTATGTAAAAGTAAATATAACACAAAGGTCTTCAGGAGGTTGGGTATTCAACAAATTAACCGTAAGATCTACCTTTAACTTTAACATAGGATATTTTTGTTCATATACTACATTTAGTAAAGAAAAAATCCGAAGTTTTAGCTTTAATATTTATCAGTTTCCTATATCTTTATACAGAGCTCTTTTTCTTAGGAGATTTAAATAGTCTAAAAATGGCCCCGACTATCGAGCCCTCTTAATATTTCGATTTAATGTCCATCGACACAACAATATTTTATTTGATGGATCGATAAAGACCCTTTTTTTGAAATATGAATTCATAAAACCGAGACCAATATCGGCTTTGAGTTATTTTATCTGAACTTTTATGTATTTTTTTAAGTGAAACAGAAAAAAAATTGTTTTGATATCGAACAAGGTATTTTAGAGCTTAGGATTTGATAGAGAGATCATTCGAGTAATAATTCTTAACACTGGAGTAAAGTTTTCATTATTTTGGTTTAATCATTAATTCTAGTCATGAGTGCTGCATTTGCATAACCAGTAGTTAATAGTAGGTGGAAATTAACAATGCAAGTATAATTCATGACCAATATAGAGTCTACTCTTTCATCGCCAATAAACAGAATTTCGTTATATAGTGACTTGTATTTCGAAATAATTTAAATGTGTTTTCACTCGTTATAATGAGCCACATGTAACTCGTGGTGATGAGAAATATACATCGGTACGATATGTCAGTACCTTGTTATAACGAAAGGGTTTTTTTTCACTAAAATATCCCCTTTCTTTCACTTCTTTATTTGAATATGAATTAAAATGTCTGTTACTCGTCGTTAACTGCAATAATAAATTTCAATATTGTAGAGAATTATTAACATAGAACAAAAAAATGATACTGAAAAACTTAAATCTATAAGGGGGTTATTATTCTACAGGGGTCACTTTTCTTCACGTACAGTGTACTCATTTTATGAAAATGACACTTATTCTTCAGGCAAAAGGGTCATTTTTCTA
>WFKH01011581.1:70448894-70510283 GCA_016163765.1 Magallana hongkongensis | reverse complement strand
TCTCTCTCTCTCTCTCTCTCTCTCTCTCTCTCTCTCTCTCTCTCTCTTTCTCTCTCTGTGCCAGTATTAATTATTAATCTTTAAAATTTTTAAAGTTTTTACACCTTCAACCTTGGGTAAGAGAGAGAGAGAGATTTATAGCTAAGAACAGACTAGAGCTATCAGCTGTGAGCTTGCACGTAGTAACACCGGTATATACATTGGTTTAGTGATAGATTGTAAAAAAAAAATAATAAACGGAGCTATTGGGGATATTTCGTAACATTTGAAAAACCATGAGACACCAATCAAGTTTCTAAAAAGAGACTATAGTTATCAGCAAAGCTGCTGACCTCCCCACCCTAGACCACCCTCTCATCCACCCCGCTCACCTGAGAAACAATAGTCATAACTTTACTTAAATCAGCATTACAGTATCAAATTTAATATAACTTGACAACTTGGTACATTAGATGCTCTTGCTAAATAAGTTTAAAAAAATTATATTACCTACTTATTTTTTTTTTATTAAATATTAGGCACCTTTTGTTGTTTCAGTATTTGAGAGAGGTTTTTTCGCTATTCCTATGTGGCCCCATTGTGGTCCCATTTTCTCCCCTGGAATCATGATTTGAACAAATTTGAATCTGCACAACTTATGCTTTCACTCAAGTTTCGGCTTTTATGGTTTTCGTGTAGCAGATTTTAAAGGATTTTCTCTATATTTTCCTATCTAGAAATTCGACTTCCCATTGTGACCCTACCCCAATCCCTGAGATCATGACTTGAACAAATTTAAATCTAAACTTTCTGAGGGTGCTACCACACAAGTTACAACTTTTCAGGCCAATTAGTTTTTGAAAAGAAGAATTTTCAATGATTTTTCTCAATATATTTTTATTTTAAAATTCAACCCTCTGTTGTGGCCCCATCCTCCCCTCGAGGATCAAGATTTAAACAAAGTTGAATCTACACTACCTGAGGATGCTTCCACACAAGATCCAGCTTTTTGAATCAATTGGTTTTTGAGAGGATATCTAAAGTTTTTCTTTATAAATTCCTTAAGAAAATTCGACCCCCATTGTGACCCCACTCTACCCCCGGGGATCATGGTTTAAACAGACATGAATCTACACTATCTGAGGATGCTTCCTAAAAAGGCGGAGCTTTTCTGGTCAATTCGTTTTTGAGAAGAATATTTATTAGAAATTCTACCACATTCACAATCCCTTACTCTCTCCCATTAAAAGATGGTTTATCAACCCCGTGGATCTGGAGAAAAAGTCCTTAAAATATTTAAGGACAGACGGACAAACAGCCGGACGGACGCCGGACACAATGTGATCAGAAGAGCTCGCCTAAGCTTTCAGCTAAGGTGAGCTCAAAAGAAGAAAATAGTGAGAGACATAATATCTCCCAAATGTCAGAAAAAATAAAATTAAGAACCAAAGGAATTACATAGGAAAAAAGGGACAAGACAAAAGCCAATGGTTGTTGATGCATCAGATTTTTACGTAGGTACAAAAAAGCCCAGAATAATATAGCATAAGTTTGTAATTCGTGCATGATATCTGTTCAAATTATGTAGGCTGATCCTTGATGAGAGATTGCACGTAGTAACACAGGTATATACATTGGTTAAGTGTTAATTAAGTCATACATTGTAAACGATAACGGGCGATTTGGAATATTTTGTAACATTTGAAAAACCATGAGAAACCAATCAAGTTACTAGGTAATTTTTCAGAGACGCCACTAGCTTAATTAACCACGAGACGTTTATTTTATGAATATAATTGTATATCCATGAATTCAAACTGATCATGATATAAGAATTATTATTTATAACAATCGTAGGTTTTAACAACAGTCCGGTCAGTCACTAATGGCGGGGATTAGCAGGTTTTGTTAGGGAGTCTGGATGGTCAACAAATTAACAATCGGATCTACCTAAAATTTTAAGAAAAAATTTGTTAAGCTATAAACTATTGTTTAGTAAAGAAAAAATCCATATATTTTATCTTTTGAATTTGGGTATTTTCCTTATGTTTATTTAGAGCTCCTATTCTAAAGGAGATCAGTACAATCCAAAAATGGCCACGACCATCGAGCCCTCTTAATTAACCAATCCAGAGCAAACCTCTTTCATTATCTGCCTGCTGGATTTTTTATGGGCAAAGGGATTAGTTCTCCTTCTAAATACAATAGATTGTTCGCCCTTTTCCGACTCAGTAATTAAACGTTGGTCGGTAAATACAGATTAATTAATTAATTACAGATTGAGCACAGTTTATTTTAAAGTTGTACAGAAATTGTAAAAAAGTATATCTGCTAAAATCTTGATCTCAAAACAAAACGCTCACATTGAAAATACTTATGTTATTAATAAGTAGAGAACTTTTTATACATCTTCTGTTGGTCAGAAAGAATAAACAAATAAATATCTGAAGTTGGCCTGGGATTTGTTGCCCATGCTATATCCCTTTTGATAACTTGAATTACTGACATCTGTACATCGACATTGTATGAAATTATTTTTCTTAAGTAAAACGCCCAACAAACCCCACACACAGCAAAAGCAGTTTGTTAATATTCTTATAAAAATGTAGTTTAGCGGTTCATTCATACAATTAGTCCTTCCGACAAAGCAGTCAGTTTTTACTGTTTCGGTAGAGGTAAAGAAGAAAATCAAACTACAAAAACACGTGATTTGGAGAGCATTCAACTCTTGTTTTTATATCAATTATGCATATGGTATTAGATAGCTATACCCTGAATGTATTTATAATGCTTTTTCATAGAATTAAAAAACCCACGTTTTTATTATTTCCGATAACAGCAGATAATGACACTTCTGACACAGGTCTACATTAAAATCAAGTGATACTTCGTCCGTTACAACTGAATCCATTATCAATGTCCTTTCTGATATTCTATAGTAAATTATGTTGACAAATTAAATAAACAACATGACCATTTTGCATTATTTTATTTGTTAAAATAAATTATATCAGAAAGGACACCACCTTTGATCAATCAAAATGAGCTATAGCCTACACATTGCTACGCTTTCCAGTCTAATCGAAATTTTCATAAAACTTGTACTAATATTCTAGACAGTAATTGTATAGAAGGCACCCGTAACAGTGAAAAGTGGTGCCACAAGAGAAAGATATCTATACTTGAAAAAATATTGTCTTGACAATGAAATATTTTCTTAGAATACCTTTCATATCTCCATAATGAAGTATATCAAACAGCAAAAATACCACAGATTGGTTTTATACAATAATATAACAAAAAGGATAGTTACAAAGTCAAAATCATTATAACGAAAAGATTAACAATTATCCCCTCCACCCCACCCCAGCAACAAAACACCCATACAAAAATACTCACACACATAGAAACACAAAGCAATTAAAAGCCTATCTGAGGAAACTAAAAAAATCAATGTAACCAAAATAAAGAGAAAGGGAATGTTTAATATATGATGACAAATCTGGACTGCGTCAATACATTTTAAATACAGTAGTTGATATAAATAAATAAAAAGTAGTTGTTACATACTGACAGAATTATATTGAATCATTCAGGAGAATGTTTTGTTCAAATTAGAAACATACACAACGATATCAATGATGATAGCAAACATTACATTATGACTTTATCACAATATGATGTAAGGGAGGTAACGAATGCCTAGATATTTGACTTGTGTAGAAAAGACTGAATAAAAATTGATCAACTAACGAGTTAAATAAAGTATAACTTAGAGTCTCTTTGCCGTACTCCCTGACAGAATAAACAGATAAAAAATTACAAAAACAATCAAAGAAAACAAAAAAATTGTGTTTTCTGTTTATTGTGTATGGATAGAAACAAAACACAATGAAATAAATCATTTTACAATCAAATAAGCCATTTTTCATTATGTACACAACATAATCAGAAAACAAAACTTCCATAGCGGAATTCATGAACATTAAAAGGGATTACAGATGATTTCCCTCGAAATAAAGTATCCTTCCTATGTTGAGACGTATATTTATATGTATTCATCTAAAAAAAATAATGGTATTATCAACAACAACAATATCAATTAGATGTAAAAATGTTTTGATAAATAAAAAAACAATAATAACAAAAATTTTATTTCTCTGAAGTTTATAGAAACAACCTATTCATAAAGACCATTGAACCCTTTCTACCAAGTCTAACATTCGTCCTGTGGAATACCTATAAACAACGACTGACATTGTCTGTTGACTAGAGGAGATACAAAGTATGCTGTTTTTAATTATATGTAAAGGCATCTAGAAACTCTACTCTCGCTGTGCTCCACTTGATATCAATTATTTTACTATACATCTGTGACACTTGTAATCTATGGAGGTTTTACAAAGAAATATAATTCCAGCTAAAACACAACTTTCCGCTGGTATAGTACAGAAAAGAAATAGTTTCCATAAACAATTGTCCTCATACATTGTAGCATCATTTTAAAGAATTGCATTGTTTTTTATTAAACTGAATCTTATAAACGGGTTAACCATTTTTTCGTCAGCAAAATTTATTATGCGACCATTTCAATGTATTTTATCTTTGACTTAACATATTTTCTCAGTGATCTTATTGACATCAAGGTATTACAGTCATTTTCCCATATCACATTATATTTTGATATTGATGTATAAAATGTATTCTCAATCCATCTATTCTCTGTATACTCTTTTTCTGTTGAGCGATCATAATTTGAGTTGATATTCTTTTAAAATCATATAAACACAATACTTTCTCTCTGTTGGTACCGGTGTGTTCGTGGTCTTTTTGTTGAGCGACCATAAAAGAAGACATTTTTAATCAGAGAACAACACTATATAACTTCTCTATATTGTCTTTACTAAGACTTACCAACCTGAGTAACCCTTATTATGTACTTCTAAAGACATTTTAAAAGGTTTTATGAAAAGTCTTTCATATGTGCACTACAAAGTTTATTTTGCCTTATTGGTAGATAATAAGATAATGAAATGTTTTACAGCTGTTTTGAACTGAACGAGAATTAAACATGTAAAAAATTAGCAGGCAAAATCCTCGTGATTAATATTCATTTGTTTCACCGTCCGCAAAGAAAGAGAAAGTCTATAGATTACTGACGGATATGAAATTTATTTCATGGATGAATTTTTTTTTTCAAGAACTAAAGACCTAGATAAAAACGGGCATATCTAGAACTAGGATAGAAATGTGCAACACCTTTATTTTAATTTCAGCATAGTAAATTTACAATTTTGTTGACCCGCTCTTTCATTAGAGTATAATGTACAAAAATATGATAAAACACATTGTAATCAATCGTAAACTTAAACATAGTGTGTATACACTTAACAAATATTACCGTACTTTTTTAATTATAATGTTTCAAAAGTTTAGAAAAAAATCCCTTGATAGCACAACGGCCTGGTTTTCATATCATTTCCTTGAATACAAATTTCTCAAACTCAAAATTTAATTCAATATAATTAAATTTCAATTAAATCAGACTGAATAAGATAAAGCTTTAAGAAATTTATTTTAAATGTCATTAAGTAATTTAAATGTCATTAAGTAAAAGGTAGAAAAGCGCTTTTAAGAATCGAAGACAAGCTCTTCAATCAAGATATAAGTGGGTGGTTAAGATTCTACTACACCTTTTAGGCTTTAGGACGAAATGATAGGACGTCTGAAGGCTGTAAAGGAGTTAAACTTTAATGTTGAAACCCAGATAAACGTGTTTGATACTTATGTAAAATGTGTGCTATGTTATGGTACTGAAATATGGGGTTTTCATGAAGGTTTAGATGTAGAAAAAATACATATTGATTTTTGTAAAAGAATACTTGGTGTACGAAAAAAAACTTGTAATAGTGCAGTGTATTACGAATTAGGTAGAATTCCTTTAGAAATATTAGGGAACAAAAATTTTTTAAATACTGGTTGAAAATAAGAAACAGTAAAAATTGTATAGTAAAAGCATGTTATAAAGACGTGGTTGAGAACAATGACATATGGATTATGAACATCAAACATGCATGATACGCCTTAGGCTTGGGTGACTTGTACGACGGTAGTCAGAAAGAATCTGTTATAGATTCTGTTTTAGATATAACATACAATAGAATGTGCGATGTATTTAAACAAAAAATTATATCTAATATATTTGGATAGCAAAAATGCAAATTATATAAACATTTGGTTGATTATTTTTGGTAGAATTGTACTTAAGAAAAGCAATACATGTAAAATATAGAAAAATGATTACACATTTTAGACTGTCTTCACATTATTTAAAAATTGAAACAGAAAGATATGACAATTTACCAAGAAGTAATAGGATATGTAATTTTTGTAATCGTGGTGAGATTGAAGATGAGTATTATTTGTATTACTATGTCTATTTTATTTAATTTAAGACATAAGTTTATTGAATTATAGTACTCCCGTAAACCAAATGTATTCATTTTAATTCAATTGTTTTGTAGTACAAACATGAAAAAAAGAAATAATTTAGGGAAATATCTGTATTTTGAAAATAAACTTATTCAAAACGAATATGTATCTTATATAATATACTATCCTTTGTCAGTCTATGATGTATTTACTAAGTCTTATCATGTTCCTATGTTATGTTTTTATGTAAACCTATGAGACGATTGTCTTACAGAAATAAACAACTTGAACTTGAAAATTGTGCTTTACTTCAAATTAATGGTTTATCTGAACCCCTAAATATAAAGTCTATGAAGTTTGTTTGTTAATCCCATTCTTTATAGAAACAGATGTGAATTTAATTTAAATTTTTTTATCAAAACAAAATTCAAATAAGTGGAGGGTATTTTTACATACATTTAAATTAATGTCCTTTTTTGGTGTATTTATCAAATGATTCCTACAAATGAGTTGTTATGCTGTAATGTGTTCCTTAGATAACAAAAACATCGGGGTCGGAAAGTCAATTATTATATTCAACGTTGTGTATTCGTTTTGACATGTGCTGAATGAAAGTGGAAATTAGTTTTATTGTTCATATCGAGAACAAATTGGTAGCAGAGCGTGGTTATGGGAAACGAAGTAAAAATCGCAGAAGCGTCAGGAATGCAGATGATGGGAAATTAGGAGAGTACAACGGATGCAGATATAGATATCGACGAGTTGAAACGTGAGAAAACAAAAGCTAAGAGCTAAGTCACAATTTACGAGACCAAAACATCACTTGTTGAACTTATTATATTCCGATTTACCTAGTCGTGGGGAATTATGTGAGGATCGAGAACGCCTGATTGACTTACAACAACCGCTCATCAACTGCTTGTTGTCGCTTTCCACCGAGTACAAGAAGGCAAACGACATTAAAAACTATCAAAGACAGAACAAGAAATTGAAATGATTAAAGATAATTTTGAGAATTGTCAAGACACATTTTAGGATTATTTGGATGCACGAAGGTGTGAAAATACTGATGCTAATCAAGACTCACACGTTCCCTCATCAACTCAGAAACAAGCTAATGTGACCAATGATTCTGTGAATGGCCCTACCTTTGGAAGTGACTTGTGGAAACAATTGAAGCGAGTGTCGATTCCTGTCTTTTACGGTGACAAACGGACATATGAGAGCTGAAAAGCAGCCTTTTCGGTATGTATAGATAATGCTCCAGCAACTCCGGAGTATAAACTTTTACAGTTAAGACAGTATCTTTCTGGTGAAACCTTGAAAGCTGTAGAAAATCTTAAACATTCCGCTGTCGCCCATGAAGCAGCCGAAGATCGTCTGGAGCGGAAGTTTGGAGGACAACGTCATGCGACATCTAGAACAGTTGGATTCCTTAAGACCAATTCGTGCTGGAAATTCAAAGGATCTGGAAAAATTCGCAGACATTCTAGACATAACAGTCATTAACCTAAAGGATGCAGGTACAACGGATGAACTCAAGAATGGATCGCTGTATGTCAAACTTCAAAAGAAGATCCCAGATTCCCTGCTGTCTACATATCACAGATGGGTGTATGAGAAGGAAAAGACTGAGTCGGTGGAAACTTTGAGGGAGTGGATTTTGCAGGAATATGAATTCCGAACAGTGGCAAATGAGACTGTGTATGGTCTACAGATTGATTCAAACAATAATATTGACAGTAAAAAGTGTAACCGTGATCGTAACCATGTTAATGTTCATCAAAGGTCATTTTTCGGGAATGCTAAAACCTTTCACAAAGTGTGTCAGATGTGTCAAGGACAGCATGACAGCTGGTTAAGAAGCTTGAAGTGTCCCAGAAATGGAACTTGCCGTCAGTCGAAGCTGTGTTTTCGTTGCTTGGGGTCAGGACACTTGGGAAAGACATGTAGAAGATGCCGACCCTGCGGCATTGACCATTGTACAGAGACGCATCACAGACTACTGCACATTGGAAATCGAACTGTTAACCAACACACAGATGGATATCCACATGATCTTTCTGCATCAGTGAACCAGAATGCTCCAGAAATTTGCCCCCTTACAAACGCTCAGAGACCAAATTCCTCAGTCAGAACTGCTGAAAACAGTAATGTTGATGCCCAGATATCAGCGAACCAAGACAGAACTTTGACATGTCATGGAGGGGAGCCCCAATTTATCGCCTTGAGGACCATTCCAGTAATAGTAAGAAATGGGACAAAGACAACTGAAGTGGAAGCCCTAACAGCTGACAAGGTTACTGGTGATATGTGTGTAATTAACTGGAGAAAATATCAAAACAAATGGAACCATTTGAGAGGACTTGAATTTCCAGGAGTGGGTAGGTATTCTGTGGTGGATATACTGATTGGAATGGATCACAGTTAACTTCATTATGCTTATCAAGAGATCAGAGGTCGACCTGATGAACCAGTGACTAGACTTTCTCCATTAGGATGGACTTGTGTGGGGAAAATTCCTGGTAGCAGTGTTCAAACTCTTTTAAACAGAATATACTTTATCCAGAATCAGAAAAATGATAATGAATCAGACAAGATTTTGTGTAAATTCTGGGAGATTGAAAATTTCAGTGAGCCACAGAAGAAACAGTCATTTAGTCTAGAGAAGGAGAGAAGTGCGTATGAGAAAGTGAAAGATTCATTGAAGTTTGTTCACGGTCATTATGAAGTAGCTATTCCTTTGACGGAAGAAAAGCCTGATTTACAATGTAATTACGACATGGCACTACAACGTTTAGAGAACACTGAAAAGCGATTAATGAAAAACCAGGAAGTGAGAGATTCCTACTTAAAGACAATTGAACAGTATTTGGAAAAAGGATACATACGCAATATTAACCAGGATGAGGAGAAGTCCGGGAAATGGTTTCTTCCACATTTTCCAGTCATCCGGCCTGACAAGAGTACAACAAAGACCCTCATTGTGTTCGACGCATCAGCAAAGCATTTAGGTGTCTCATTAAATGACATGATTCATTGCGGGCCAAAACTTCAGAATGAACCCTTTGATGTGTTACTTAGATTTAGAAGAAACAGTGTGGCATTGCAGAAATGTACTTAAGAATTAAGGTTCCACAGGAAGACTGACCTTATCAACAATTTCTCTGGCGTGACGTTAAACTAGAAAAGAAACCAGATGTGTACGAATTTAGCAGTGTTGTATTTGGGATAAATTCATCACCATTCCAAGCACAGTTTGTAGCACGACCCATGCTGAGACTAACAGAGACTTACCCGATGGCAGCAGAGACTGTTTTGAAATCCATCTACATGGACGATAGTATGGATTCAGTGCCTACCGAGGAAGATGGAGTTAAACTTTACACGCAGCTATCAGCATTGTGGGAACAAGCCGGCATGTATGCCAGGAAGTGGCTATCAAACTCAGTAAGCGTACTACAGCATATCCCACCAGAGGATATTGTTCCTGAAGTGGACCTGCATGACAACAGCTTACCATCTGTAAAAGTCCTTGGTGTGCTATGGAAGGCCAAGGTGACATCTTCACATTCAAAGCAAGTCCCTCAGAGGATGATTTTGCTTACACAAAGCAGAACTTTCTACGGAAAATCGCAATGCTGTTTGACCCTTTGGGATTTCTAGGACCGTACACAACAAGAGCTAAAGTTCTTTTGCAAAATATGTGGACCGCAGGTCTTGATTAGGATGATGTGCTGAGCGAAGAACTCATATCGAAGGCTGAGAAGTGGTTTAAAGAATTGACAGAGCTATCACTTATTGAAGTACCGAGATGTCTTCGTCTATCTAATGATGAGATTGTATCGACGTACCTTCATACCTTTGTTGATGCCTCCCAGGACGCGTATGGAGCTGTAGTTTACCAGAGGTGTATCTATGACGATGGAAGTGTATCAGTCAGATTTGTGACGGCAAAATCCAAAGTAGCTCCACTTACTGCAGTCAGCATACCTAGACTGGAATTGATGGGTGCAGCATTGGGATTAAGGCTAACGTTATCAATGACAAGTGCTCTGGAGATGGAAAGTGAGCAGTGCATATTTTGGACGGACAGCATGAATGTGCTGTGCTGGATCAAGGCACAGAGTAAACGTTTCAAGACCTTTGTAGCGAATCGTATAGGGGAAAAACAGTCGGCCTCAAATCCAAAGCAGTGGCATCACGTGCCAACAGAAATAAACCCTTCTGATATGATATCCAGAGGAGTGAATGTTTCACAGTTACAGAAAGACAGTGTCTGGTGGAGTGGGCCGCACTTTCTTACTTTGGATGATTCACAGTGGCCTTATCAGAAAGTTGAAAGACATGACTGCGGCAAGAAAAGAAAGAAGTTAAGCAGAGAACTTGTCAATGATTCATATTCATTCTTAGCAAGATCAGTGGGTTATAGAGACGTACAATGTTGTTTGAACCCAGAATCCTATCTGGATACGACTTGTAAGAGTTCAAGCTTGGATAAATCGTTTTGTAAATAACTGCAGAATGAGCATCAAGGACAAACCTACAGGTGAATTGAATGCTGAAGAAGTTGAAGAGGCAGAAACTCAAATCATTAGAACAGCCCAGAAATGTGAGTTTCATTGTGAATACAGATTGCTGAAACGGAACAAACCTCTTTAACAGAGCAGCAAGTTATTGAGTTTGAACCCTGTAATTGATGAGGATGGACTTCTGCGGTGTGATGGACGTTTGATATATGCAGAATTTTTACCACATGATGTTCGATATCCCGTTATCCTCCCTAGAAACAATCGTGTTACTACGCTTATCATTAAGTACCACAAGAAAAGGGAAAACATGTGACAGGAACAAATCACACACTATCGATGATTTCATCACGTTTTTGGATAATATCGGCACGAGATGATACGGAAGTGGGAACGACAATGCAATAAATAATAATGGAGGACCTTTTATCACGAAGCAGGGACGCGGAAAACGGCGAGATAAGAGATATTTATGTCTCTTCACATGTCTGATGTCAAAAGCGGTACACCTAGAAATAACATACGGATTGATACAGATTCGTTCCTTAACGCATTTTACCGGATGGTTAGCCGAAGAGGTCTACCTAAAGAAATTAAATTAGACAATGGGACGAATTTTGTTGGTGGCAACAACCAGCTTATGGAACTAGTTGGATTATTGGACCACAAAAAGATTCAACAATCTACAGCAAACCTATGAGTCAAGTGGAACTTTAATCCGCCTCTTGCACCTCACTTTGGAGGTGTCCATGAAATTATGATCAAAGGAGCGAATAGAGCTATGTATGCAGTGATCGGGTCCGCAGATGTTACAGATGAAGAACTGATGACAGCATTTGCAGGAGCAGCTTTGATCAACTCCAGACCCTTGACTTACCAATCGGCAAACCCTAACGATAATGTTCCATTGACTCCCAACCATTTCCTGCACGGGCAGGTGGGAGATATATTTGCACTGGAAACTGGACACAACTGAATCCAACCCAAGGAAACGTTGGAGAAGAATCCAGAAGCTTGTGCGACACTTCTGGCATCGATTGATGCGCGAATGGTTGCCAGGACTGAATGTACGTAAGAAGTGGAACCGAACTCGCAAAGACATCAGTGAAGGTAACATTGTTCTCATAATTGAATCTAATTTACCTAGAGGACATTGGCATTCTAGAAAGTCATGCAGGCAAAGATGGACATGTGCGCGTTGCCAGAGTGAAAGTCGGACGGAAATCGGCCCGCCCAATAGCTAAGCTGTGTCCATTGGAGTTCAGTGACTTAACAAAATTGTTTCAAACATTGTTGTCAAAAATGACTATTAAACATGCACGTTACTTATTAATGTTAAAATGAAAAAGTTTAATGTTTTGTATTGTTACATTAATAACAAAATCAGGTAATTTTGTTGATGTGCAAGCAAATATGGAGGGGAGAATGTTCCGCAGATAACAAAATACATCGGGCTCGGAATGTCAATTATTAAATTCAACGTTGCGTATTCGTTTTGACATGTGCTGAATAAAAGTGGAAATTAGTTTTATTGTTCATATCGAGAACATGATTATTTACAAATGTTTCAAGGACACCGTTACTTTTATGGAAAGACGATATCAATCTGTACCATTTGTGACATCCATTTCTTTCACATTAACGTTAATTAAAACATTTCGGGGACGTCATCTTTTGTTAAACTGAGTCCAGTAAATATCCTATTGTCCTGCAACCCTCCAATAAGTTACCTGTAGCTGTCAAAAATGTTTCTACTTATTAGGGGGCTACAGGTGACATACTGGACTGCTGCAGATAATTGGGGTGAACACAAACTCACAGAAACACAATATAAGAGAAAAAAACACAACTACTGGTTCCTCCAATCTCACGGGAATTTATCAGCTTTCACGTGCAAACTGCACAGAATATCCATGAGAACTGAAATTTACAGATCCAAAAAACGGAGAGAAAATTCTGGCAAAATCAAAATAACCTATTACACGAATTTTAAAAACATAAATTCACTCAGTTGGAAGTGCTCGATTAACGTCGTTCTTTTGTATGAAATTGGATAGGAAAAGAATTTCAAATTAAAAATCCATGTACTAACATTTAAATCCTACAGAATCACACCATCCTCTACCATTGTTTGTACAAAAATGACCAATGTGCAGGGATTTTGAAATATGCTCACCTTTGCGCATGCTTTTACATGACGCAATGTGGACCAAAAGAACCAATGGAAAAAAAATTGTTTATCTAAACATGCCTCATCGTCTTGACAAGTGTTCTTTATTCAATATTTAGTTTATTTACATAACCAAACGCAAAATGATCTGTTTTTGGCCTTATGCTTATTGTTAACTTATTGGATAACCCCAGGTAAATGAAATGAAGAACGATCGTAAAAATGTTCAATAGCAATAAAGAGACAAAATGTTTTAAGTAAGTTATCAGACATCTGACAGAATGGACAGTTTGAGGCTTATAACCATTACTAAGATAGTATTTTTCATTCTTGAATTGATTTTTGAATCCCGTTGAGTGACAGCTGTTTGAAAAAGGATGAAATAATTCTACAAAAACACTCTCATTTAAAATACGCTGTCTATCGCGATTTGGTTTTCATATATACCGCTAGCTTTCCTTATAGTTTAAATATAGCCTAAACCGTATATGCTATTGATTTTTTTGCACTTAAACTTTGATCTTTATGAATAATACGTAATAAAACTGCCATCCATCGTTTCGGATAACTCAACATTTTAAAAATGCATCATTTAACCATTCAATGCATCATTTTGGTATACCCTAAATATAAGTCGAGTTTACGGAAAGAAATGCGTAATCGAAACATGTGACTGAGATTAAAATTGAGTTATCTGTGTTAAGGCTCGAGAGCCCGATTCCTACACCATGATGGCGTGCTGATTCTGCTATATTGATTATAAAAATCAACATTATTATGATACCAGTATCTTTGATTTAATTTAAGCTCAGACTATTACTAATATTACAGGATATGACAAATATAAGAATATTACGCGGTGTTAAGCTAGATTCAATTTGGTTTGAAAGACGCAAACAATTTTTTCAGTTTAAAGTATAACAGATGTTAATTAATAACTTGGAAAAATGTGGTTTCATGCCATAAACATAATAAAAATAACATAACAAAAAGCTAAAAATATCCCCCGTCAGTTGGTTTGTGAATATCTTTCTTAAATCATATTTTTATATCAAAACTAAGTCTATCCCAAAATATTAGATAATATTAGCTAATTAATACATTTCTCATTACATTTAGAAGCAGTGTATCGCATTTTTTATTGTTTATATAAGATATAAAAGAACAATTGCATATGAAACGTATGCTTTCATTCATTACACAATTATAAAGTTTGCATAATTTTGAACAACGGACCTTCCTACTAGAGGATGATAAAAGTGCGGATCATTAGTTTATTTAAATTATTAGTTTTCTACTTCATTTTGCTGCGTGCAAGTGCCTTTTATTTTCAGACGATTCTAAATGAAATTAGCTGACCAAATCATATTAAATTTAAATCAAAGATCCCAAAATAGAAACACAAGTCTTGACTGCATAAATTCACAATCTCTTTTCACAAACCATTCACACTGTGTAACTGCGAAAGGTTTATTAGCAAGTAAAAAAAAAAGAAATACAAAGAAAAGGATATTAAAACCGCTTCAATTGAATACTTGGTAAAATACTTTGTATTGATCAATACCACATGTTACCACCATAATGGGTATATATTAACTGTTGAGTCTATGGTATCTTACTCTACATCAAATTGAAGCATAAACAACAAACCTTATTCAACATAGGGTACAAGGTAAGTGACAGATAAAAGCTCTGCTCAATGTTGTGTATTGATGAATATCATTTCCAACTTCATAAATCCCGACTTCTGTTTTAGTAGCCTTTAAATCTTTATTTTTATGACATTCCATTTTAAATTATATCATTATACATTAGTCCTTTAAGTGATTAGGATCAAGATAAAGAATGAGATTTATCACATTTTAATCAAAGGATGTTATATGAGCAGGGGTTTGAGTTGTCGAAACAGAATTCCTATAAAGTTTAGTGCCATGGGAAAATTTGTTCCAAAAAAGGATATACAGTGTGTATATGTAGTTTAGTATTTATTCTTCTTTGTTCTTTTTTGATATTATCATTTCTTCTAACATTTTAAGGAAATTAAGATTTAAACATAAGTGGACTTTTGGCAAAACAAGGGAAATTCAAAATAAGGTTTTCTTGAGAAAATTTCACAGTAAAACTGGCAACGCAGACCCCAAGCGATATGATGCACAACATGTTAAAGTTTAACCTCAAAATAACAATGCGCGTAAAGTTGTTAAAAACTTAAGGGCTACCTGTATCTTGCCTCTGATAACCATATTAACAATTCCCTTATTCCTTTTTCCATTTAGGCTCCAAGATGCAGAAATTTCTCCTAGTCATCTTCCTGCTTTTTCTCCTCTGTGGTATACGGTTCATCATTTATTGCTTTTCCAAACATTACTTTACATTTATACCAAATTCAAAGCGATTTTAATTCTAAGATATCCAATAATTATTTATTTATATGCTACGGAAATGGGGAAAATTTAATTTGACCTAATTTTACATTAAATTAGGTTAAAATAATTACATACACGTTACAAAAATAACATTTATTTTATGATAAAAGCTAACATCACGAATAAAATATATTTTTGGTATGCTTATAAGTTTAAAATTAAACATTGCAAAAAAGTTATTTTAATAATACTTTATCGAATGCAAGGCCAACAAAAATAATCGAATAATAATCGAACAATCAGATGACTGATGTTTGTTGTTTAACATGCAGAACAACTTTATTTATATTGATAACACAGTAGGAAAAAAAAGTTTTTCTAATAAGAAATCAGATATTTTTGACAAAAGCTAGTCTAAGTTAAGAGCGGAATTTATAAATCGCTTAAATTGGTTTGCATTTAAGGGAAATATAGTCCTGACTTTTTAGATAACATAAATTTTTCAAAAGAACATATAAAACCTACGTGACACACCAAATACAAGAGTCAGGAACAATCTAATTTTTGTTTACATTTGTCTCTTTGTTTACCTTTCTTTCTATTCCGTACTAACTATCAGTACCGAGGAAGTGCTGTTAGCCACCATTAGACATTTGTGGCCTTACATCTACACAGGCAAATAATTATCAGTTAATTGGGTGTCAGCAACATTCCCTTCAAAGGACAATAAATGCATTAAGTAATATAGCATTTTATATGCTTCAAATAATCATTAAAAACTAAAGTGCTCCCCTTATTTCAGAATTTTGAAAGGATCTTTTGTGCAAAACTATTCCCTATCCACTTTAAATATCTTTTGATCGTCATTGCAATGGTATGCTATGATTTAGTCTTTATTTCAGATGTTCACGGGCAAAAACTGAACCCGGGAAATTGCCCAAGCCCGAATCCAATAGCCAGTGGAAAGTGTGAATACAATTGCGAATTTGATTCAGATTGTGGCCCAAACCTGAAATGTTGCGTTCATTCCTGTAGGGACGGCAATACAGCCAATAGATGCATCTACACTGGGATCCTATCTAATTAGTATTAGGATCTTACCGATGTAGACCTGATCAATAAAGTATTTGATAACCGAAATTTGATGGATTTTTTGTGTTTTGAGTAAAACGCCAGCTTATGCACTGTTTGTAAAGAGCAGTTTCAGGATACATAAGATAGATATGTATAACATGTTAACATAAATCACTTAATGGAAAATCCGATATAGATTATTTGTATTTGCGCTTTTCGTTTGATCGTTGATAATTGTAAACATAAAAACATGGTTTTATTATTTAAGCTGACATGAATTCATAAAAGGCTCTTCAACTGACAATGGGGTATATATACCGGCCGAGAAAGTTACGGTCGATTCTTTCCGATCGAGGCATTCAGGTGGCACGGACTTCTAAATGACAGAACTACACATTGTAGTTATATGTTTGTAAAAAAGAATAAAGGAAACTACAATCAATAAGACATTAAAGATGGTTTATTCTTTGAAAGAAGTTCCAAGGTATACGCATTATCTTGCAAAGATAATGCTGCCTTACTTCGCGTGCACACCGAACACGTGTGTCATTCATACAGAGTACATAACGTCTGCATCTAATTGTAGACCCGGCCACACTTCATCCAACACAGTAGATAAGTGATAGAAAATCCAGGAAAGTAACAGCGTAACATCGTTTTTATAAGATTCTACAAAAACACTCCGTTTCCTAAAGTCCATGCTGTCACTGCACGATCTACTACAGTGTGTGGTTTGTTATAACAGAACGACACAGGAAAACGTTGTACAATGATCGAGGGTTTTAAAATATGTGTGCCTGGATTTCGGTATGTTTTGTTTCGTCTTTTATTGGATATTCCTTACCAGTGCAGTGGTTGTCATATTTTTTGTTCAAAACGCGTTTCTACAAATATTTCCGTCCAATGTAACGTGTTCGGGTGAATGAAATACCTGATTGCGGTGAAGTATGAATAGTGCTCTCGGCCTTATATAGTGGGTTTGTAGCGATGAGCGTAACAATAGAAATCAACAACTAATATGGCGGTAGTGGGAGATAAAAGGGAAATAATGCGTATTTATGAATTCATATCAGCTTTAATTCCGAACAATTTGCCTTTTTCAAACGTAAATATAAGTAATAAACAGCAATGATAAAGTTCACCAGGATATGAACTTGGTTGGTACGTGATCAAATCTTCCGAGAAGCACTCTCTGGTAACTACTTCACAAAGGTAAATGACATTCATCTCTGTTTATTCGATTCTGCAGTGGTGTTATAGTTAAAAGCATATTTATAATGGTTTTGAATGACATTTTGAATTTTCCGATAATAGCAGAAAAATTGCAAAAACAATCGAGAAAATATAAAATTGGCACTAAGCTCAGACAGTTCTCCGTAAGTATTACGTGATGCTCAGAACGTTAAATCTCAAGTCTTAGCAGACTTTAATCAAAAAAAGTTTTTACCTGCATATTATTACTTTTTCCTGCACAGTATAAACTTTCAACAAAATTGTCTTACTTCTCAAGACATTTTACGCAAACCGTAAAAGTTAAATCACTTAAAAATACTACACACACGAAATGTGACAACATCTGGCATTTATATTAATATAATTATAATATACATCAGAGTTTTTAAAATATTAAAATGGTAAGATAATGATTAAATATGAAAAATCAAGAGAAAACAAATCTTACCGTTTCATTAGTATCATCTTGAATATCAACACGTTTCATCATTACCTAAAACCCGCTTTAGACAAATTTATTTCTTATGTTGCTTTGATTTCACAAATGTCAGTCAGGCACCATCCCAGTCTTTGAAATATTTTGACATTGCCATTTGTGAGAATTATTTGTTTGAAAAAACATATATAAAGTTGAAATTAATCACATCTCTCTCTCTCTCTCTCTCTCTCTCTCTCTCTCTCTCTCTCTCTCTCTCAAAATCACTACATAATAATTGTACAACATTATAAATATTCTATAATATGCCTCTACAAATTCATTTCTTATATATCATGTCATGCGTGTACATGTGTTGTGAAAGTGAGAAAGTCAATAAAAAAAAAGTTGCAATTTATTTAAAGTATGCTGAATCTGAAAAACTATGCTGGCCTTCATGAAAATGGCGTTTAGTAGGTCAAAATGGCGATTAAAAATGGCGGACAGCCAATCTTCAAAATTTTTTGTTAGAGTCTCTTCAAGCGAAAAAAATGATGACACACACAAATAAATTAGTCCAGCATGGTATTTCATCTTATCCAATGTGTTCTGAGGCTTAAAAAATATCCTGGCCTTCCATAAATGAGGTTTATTAGGTCGAATGGCAATTTATAATGGCGGACAACAAAATTTTGTAATTAAGGTCTTCCGTTTCCAACGGAAGACCTTTCTATTATTGTGCAGATTAAGATTATTCTTATTTTTAGGGTCTTCCGTTTCCAACGGAAGACCGTCTTGTTATTCTACGGTTTCTTTTTATTATTAGGGTCTTCCGTTTCCAACGGAAGACCCTCTTGTTATTCAATGACAACGTTACTTCCGTTTTTACGTTACGTCATTTTTAAAATTTTCAAAAAGTAATTTTGTGCACGGCGTTTCTCAACAATGCTTTTAGATAGAGGCTTGAAATTTTAGGTAATTATACATTTATCATTTTACCTTTGCAATAAGGCTGGAAATAAAAATCCGTCACTTCCGGTCGAAACCGGAAGTGAATCAAATTTTTCAAAAATTTGAATTTTTTGATCAAATTTAAAACGCATATGTGTTTTGTAGAACTCATCAGGCTGAATCCAACACTGAAAGGCGTTTTGAAATCGGACGATGCATTACAGAGATATCGGGGTTTAAAAATTGATTTTTACGGAAATTTTGATTCCGCGTTCTTGGTTTCAAAAATAGTTTTAAGTTCGTAGTTACATTAACTCGTACCTAAAATAATTCGAAAATTATTAAGTCGTACTTGGATACATTCGGAATTTTTTTTGTTAAGTTGTTCTTGAAATCGTAAAGGTTTTTGTTAATTTGTACCTAAAATCATTCGGATTTTGTTAAGTCGTACCAAGAAATTTCGATTTTTTTTCTTTTTTGTTTAAGTTACTTTTGTTAGAAGTTTAACAAGTCTGTTTCTTACAGGAGCTTCGAACTTTTACTTTCGACATTAACGGAAGACCCACTCGTTGCTTTGCAACGAGCTTTGCTCTAGTTATTTTATATTATTATTATTTTTCCTCTGACAATTTTCGAGCGCTATAACTCGAAAACTATTTGGGCGATTTTCACCAAATTTACAGGACTGATAAAGCATTAAACGTGCTTCCTTAAATAAAATTTTGAGCTGATGACGTCACTTCCGGTTTGAGATTTTTAAGATTTTGTGAATTTTTAAGGACCATTTTGTCCACGTAACTCCTCCGAAACTAATGGTAATAAAAACGTGAAACTTTCAGGAATATGTAGATGGATGTCTGTAGATGATCCTCTGTATTTGACATTGTGGAAAAAGCGCAAGGCGCCGAAGCTCGCCCGAGGTCGAAAATTAGCAACAAAATTTTTGGCAAAATTTTAACACGTTTTGTAAAATATCTTTTAACCTGTAAATAATTTGTTAATACATGTAATGCAAAAGTTGTTTCAATTTTCAAGGGCTTTCCTTTGATATCAAGAAAAAAGGGCTGGCCCCTCAAATTAGGGGCCATGAGGGCTGTAAAGTCTTTTTGCAATAACTCTTTACTGAACAATAATTTGTTATCAATTATAGAAGCAAAAATGTTTATTGTACAACTGTTTATCTATACAGTACCACACCTTAATCAAATATTATGTAATTAGGGGTTTCAAAGGGCCAGAAGTCCAAATCTTTGATCATTAATATCTAGAAAAGGAGAAATATTTTGAAAAGCATTGTAGAAGAAAAGTTGCTCAAAATAATGTTCTTAACAATATGATACCTAAAAAAAATTTGTTGGTGGCCCCAGTAAGGAGTTTAAGGGTCGGCCCCTAAAACACAGTTATTCAGATATCTCTAGAACGGTCAACAATTCGTGAACACTTGTTGAACAAAATATGTTAATATTTGCGAGACCTTTCATTTGATATCAAGAAAAAGGGGCTGGCCCCTCAAATTAGGGGCCAGGAGGGCTACAAAATCTTTTAATAATAACTTTTTACTGAAAAATAATTTGTTAGATATTATAGAAGCAAAAATATTCATTGTACAGCTATTTAACTATACAGTACCTGCCTTAATCATATGTTACGTAATTAGGGGTTTCAAGGGACCAGAAGTCCAAAACTCTGATCATTAATATCTAGAAAAGGAGAACTATTTTGAAAAGCATTGTAGAAGAAAAGTTGCTCAAAATAATGTTCTTAACAATGTGATACCTAAAAATTTTTTTTTGGTGGCCCCAGTAAGGAGTTTAAGGGTCGGCCCCTAAAACACAGTTATTCAGATATCTCTAGAACGGTCAACAATTCGTGAACACTTGTTGAACAAAATATGTTAATATTTGCGAGACCTTTCATTTGATATCAAGAAAAAGGGGCTGGCCCCTCAAATTAGGGGCCAGGAGGGCTACAAAGTCTTTTAATCATAACTATTTACTGAAAAATAATTTGTTATTAATTATAGAAGCGAAAATGTTCAAATTATTAGCCTTAATTCAAATCTGAAATCCGTTTTAAAATCAGATAATGCATTACAGAGATAAAGGGGTAAAAAAATTGATTTTTCCGGATATTTTGATTCCACATTCTTGGTTAAGAAAATAGTGTTATGTTCAAAGTTAAATTAACTCGTACCTAAAATAATTCGATGATTGTTAAATCGTACTTAAACACATTCGGATTTTTATTTGCAAAGTCGTTCTTGATATTAATAAGGTTTGTGTTAATTCGTACTTAGAATCATTCGGATTTTGTTAACTCGTACAAAGAATTATTCGATTTTCTTTCTTTTGTTTTAGTTACTTACGTTTATTTGTTTAAGAACTCTGCTTCTTAGAGGAACTTCTCGCTTTACTTTCAACATTAACGGAAGACCCACTCGTTGCTTTGCAACGAGCTTTGCTCAAGTTCTTTTTTTTTTTCTTCCTAGACGCGAACTTTGAGGCTTCATATCTTGCTCATTTCTGAACGGTTTTTGCTCAAATTTTCAGGGCTTAAAGACTTTACAAAACACTATCAAAACCATTTCATAAACTTTAAAATTCCTCTTCCGTTAACGAGTTATTTCTCTTTTTAAAAAATTTAGGGCCTTTCGTTTTCAGACAAAGGCTCCGAGACTATGAGAGCAGGGAATGAGAATCCAACGCATTTGAATAACAGAGACATTGAAGTTGTGCACATTGGTTTTTGCTTTTGGATTACGTTCTTTATTTAGAAAAAGGTAGGGGGTCAAAAAACAGGGTTCCAAAAAGTGCGAAAATTTAGACATATTTTCCTTCGTATCTTTTAAACAAAAAATATTTTGTTAGGACATGTAGAATAAAAGTTGTGCAGAATGGCAAGGGCTCTCATTTGACACCAATAAAAAAGGGCTGGCCCCTTAAATTAAGGGCCAAGGGCCCTTGAAAGTTTTTGCTAAATAACTAAAAAACGGCTAGGATTTTGATATAGCTGTCGCTGGAAAAGTTGTTTGTTGGGATCCTATAAATGTAGTTACAATGTTATTTTGTTGGTGAGTTGTGTAGTATGAGTGTAAAAAGCTTTACATGTTAACATGTACCTGTGTTTATTTGGCAAGTTAACGAAAGTCATTGTGCGTACAACTGACATAAAGTTACCACGGAAAGTATGCTGGTTTATACAAGAGGCTTTAATTCATAAGAAAATATATTTTTTTAAAATACATGCTTTTAAGTGAGGGGTTAAAGTCATTTTTGTTAAGTCATTATACTGCACAATCATTAAAACGAGAACAGAAAATGTAAACATTCTTTTTATTTTCTATTAAAACACAAATTACGGATTAAAAAAAAATCTATGTAATACATTTCAAATATCATACTGCATGCATTTAAAATCTATCTGAATCAGAGCTGTGTGCGTGTGTGCAATTACGTAAGCTATCGCTCGCCCGCGGCCGAAAAATCGGTCGCCATGGTCGCGCCTGGACTACCTGGCGGTCAGCGTTTATCTATAATACACAAGAGTTGCGTCTCTCATATATGCATTTATTTAGCTGCAACCTCAGATATTTTTTAAAATTTTGATTACAAAGAAAAGATTATTCTTCTTAAATTGAAATAAACTGTAGAGGTTCAATTAAGAAATCGTTTTTTTTGTTTTTTTAATAAAAACAATATCATTCTCAGTCTGAAGCAATAAGTAAGTAAGTAAGTAAGTACAAAAAAAACCCTTCTATTTGATAGCGTTTAGTCATTGTACAGCAACCATTTTAAATCTTCCTGGGTTCTGAGCTGTGCGTGTGGTGTGTTGTATATTTACGTAATCTATCCCTCGCCCGCGGCCGAGGAGATAGGTCGCGCCTGCACTACCTAGCGGTCAGCGGTTATCAAATACACACGAGTCGCGTCTTACATGAATGTCTACTTGTTTGAGTTTATAAAGCCTCAAATACAAAATTTATATAATTAAAGTTTTCCCATCGAGTGTAAATTAGGAAGTCGTTCTCAAAATTAAAATAAGCGATATTACTCAAAATCAGAAATATCGTCAGACATATGTCAATTGTAGGTTTGTAAGTCTCAAATGTGTTTAAAACAGATCAACAACAACAAAAACCCCACAAATATTAAACATTTATATGATTATCATCCCTCACACATGGCGGAGGAAATCCCGCGTTAGTGGACAAATGACCTGCGGTTGGTTCGTGTTCTTTTACATTTATCTTATCACACGCGTACATGCATGTTTATTGATATTTTGTACGACCAATCTATTTTATATTATGTTTTCAACTATTATATTGCTTTACGATGAAAAAATAATTTTTATCTTACTTTGTTTTGTACAGTTGATTTAGCATTGATTTATACGATAGTGCCTATAATCCAATAGACCGGTACATGTTCATGTAAAATCGACTTGTGTTCCAACTTAAGATTTATTTATTTACCCTTGGTTATTTTCGTTAATTAATGCTGAGAGTTTTTACAGACCTCGTAAAAAGTAAAAGAAGTTTTCTTAGTTGCACGAGAGAGAGAGAGAGAGAGAGAGAGAGAGAGAGAGAGAGAGAGAGAGAGAGATCAAAATTGAATGCATTAATTAGCAGGTAGTGTACAAGGTAAAAGTGAAAAAAGTTTAAAGATTTTCCAAGCGTACAAGGTAGTTTAAAATTCAAATCAAAGTTCCATGTGACAATAATACATGTTGCAGTAGGTGCTGGCACGATAAAAGAATTGTCTGAATTGAGAAGTTCAGTGATTATTTTAAAGAACTTCACATGAGTTTAAACAATTATCACGGAGTGAAATATCAATGAACTATTATTGAAGACATTTTGTATGAAACTTCAAATGTATATTCCTTTATTATCAAATCGCTGTATATCTATTTCATATTTTATCGTTCAAAACATTAATTCAGAAACATGTGTTTACGTAAGGCGTAATTGCTTAATCGTTTTAAATTAACTCTTACTTTGTTGACTTGATATAATTGACTCACTCAATTTGAAGTTTTACTCCGTGTCATATGTCACTCATGCTTATAGTGCTAATTACAATTGTCTACAATTCTTATTTATATCATTTGTTCATCATTATTGTGAGTGAAGAATTAGGCTTCGGATTGTTCGGGTGTAGTTTTTGGATTCCCAGAATTCACCCTACCGACCTAAAGTTTAAATAAAGTGCTTTTTACCATCTAGAGCATATTAGTCTTATTGTCGCCGGATAAATAGAAACACCATATTTTCCCCGGTGGTACAAGTTTGTTTGGATTCTAGCGGTTACACTTAGAACTGTAGTTTTTCTACATTGTCGTTTGTTCATTGTGAAAACGAAATCATTGCTGTAACCCCCCGCCTTCTGCTCGGGATGATTTTTTTAATTGGCAAAAAGATATCCAAATCTGGCGAAATCATTTTTGGTGACCTCTCATGTGTAACATTTTCTCCTTAACGCGTTTCTTTTTCCCACCCGTTCGTTTATCTGTTTATTCGGTCAGTCTGTGTTAATTCAATCGCCACGTGCGACCAAACATCTCGTTTCACTTCAGCGCACACAGCTTTTAGCCCCAGGTTATTTATGGCTGCAGATCAACATATGTTATGTAATTGAGTAACTCTTGGAAGGGTGCTTTTATTGCAGTTCATAATTGTTAAACAGTAAGTGTATTTTTCGAAGTCAATCATCTTGACATTACCTTTGCGAAATCGTAATCTGAGAATGTCTATAAATTAACCTGGTGAAAACGCCAAACTTCCATGGTTATGAACAGAATAGTATATATTAGATATTATAACTTAAAAGTTTTAAGTCAAAGATCTGAAATAAAATTTGCTCTCGGAAAATACAACTATACTATGCAATGTAGTCGGTCGCCAAAGAAATAATCAAAGTACTGCAAGTGTTAAGTGGAAGCTGTTAATTTACATAATCCTAAACAATGCTAAACCCAAGGATACAAACATGGATTCATGTAACAAACACCTCACCCTCTTTAAATCTGCACATTTTAGATTGTTATGGAATTTTAATTTCTTAATATATATTTATGATAAAACAGAGGAAAGCATAAAACAAAAAAAACAAAACAAAACAAACAAAAAACATGAAACGTGCGTCAAATTTACTTTATGTAAATGGTACCCCAAAAAATCCGAACGAATACATGTATGCCCCTTTGTCACATTTATCATCTTCGCTAGCCAAGGGTTTCTAATCCGCACCGTTCCTCACGGACCCTTGGCATATCGTGCTATCAAAAGTTGGGATTTTCCCCCTGGAATTTGATTGGGGTTTACTAAAACCGTTTGACCAATCAAAAATATGCAAAACACATCTGATGTAATTAACAATGTTTTCGTACTGTTAACTCCCGAGTGTCTCTAACACGCATAGCTCAAAACACTATTTTTTCTAGTTGTAGCTTGCAATGATGCAATTACAAGTTCCACCTAATCTGTGTATAAAAAGAGACATGCACTCATAGATGAATGATTTACCGCTCCCAGTCTTACAACCTTCAAATGAATTCGATCTATTATATATGTATGTAATATTTAACAATATTCCTATTAATTGAACACACTGGGCATTAAAACGTTCTTTCAACTTGTCAATATTAGTGTCTATGGAGGCTGCCATTAATGCACCAGTAACGTTTAAAGTACGGTATCTTTCATCATTTGGACAATTTATTAGTAGGCTGGGAGTCACGTGACGAAAAAAATCCCGACTTTTGATAGCACGATATGCCAAAGGTTAGTGAGGAGCGATGCGATGCGATGCAAAGAAACCTTTGGCTAGCGGAAATGCACATTTATTTACATTATTTGAAAACAAAAACCGATTTTCCGCCTATTTTATAGAATTTTCTCTCGTTTTTTTCAAAATACATAAGTAAACTTTCTCAGAGAGAATTACATTTGATCTGATAAAGAAGAAAAAAAACTGACTTAAAAATAGGGATTTTGCATATTATTGCATCAACAAGAGAAGTAATATTCATTTCTGTAAATAAGGTTATTGAATTTCATGTTACATAGCGGTGTCTATGAAATAGCACCATCTGTTGTAAAATTTCGACGCCCACTTTTGCATAAATTCTCCCGCTGATCTTAGATAGTTGATTATTATTTTGAATACCCAATTCTACACTTATCATTAGATAATATCAGACGACACACACTTCTTTGTAGAAATGTTCAGAGATGCCGTCAATTTTGACTAATAACTAAATTTTGACAGCACGCAACAATTTCAAACTTGCACCTAGTCTTCAAAATTTTAGAAAGATTAAAATACAGAAATTATCAAAAAGAAATTGTTTCGTGTTTTGTAGGCGGGTTCGTTTTTTTTAAAACACAATTCCTGACATGAATCATGAGTACATGTATATAACAATGCTTGCTACCCTTTAAACATTTTGCTTCCAATAAACTTCATATTGTTTATAGAATTTCTGAAACGATTACACAACTGTGTTCGACAAATAGTTTTCCTAAAGCACTTTCTTCCCATCTTTTTCAAAACACGTTTTCATACAAGCTTTCAGTCACAACACTTTTTTAAAACGAAAACAGAACTGAAAGTTTAGTCATTATAATCGTTTGACACCAAATCATATATATTTTCAACTCGCAGCAACAACGGAAGACCTACTCGTGGCTTTGCCACGAGCTCTGCTCTAGTTTCTATCTATATTTCTAAAATGGACAAAAGTCGTGAGACAAACAATAAATATTCGGTCCTACAAAGTTTTTTATCATAATTTAGATGTGGTTAGTCAGGAACAATATACTGTCTTTCAAGAAAACGGCGTTATTTATCTAAAAAGTTGCGATTTATAACTGTGGACATCAAGTTTTTAGCATTTTTTCTTAAATGGAGAAAAGCGGGAAACAAACAATTATAATTCTGTTCAGCAAATTTTTAAATCATAAATAAGGCGTGCTAAGTCTGAAGAATTATGCTGTTCTCCTCTAAAACGGTGCTTTTTATGTCAAAATGGCGGACAGCCAGATTTCACATGTTTTCCTTGAAGTTTCTTAAATGGGTAAAAAGCATGAGACCAACAATTATAATTTGGTCCAGCAAAGTTTATCGATATAATTAGGACATGCTTTAGTCTGAAGAAATATGCTGGATGTGACGAAAACTGTGCTAAATAGGTCATAATGGCATTTGAAAATGGCCGACTGCCAGATTTTATTACTTTCTGTTCAAATTTTTAACTAGAAAAAAGCATAAAACAAACAATTATAGTCCGATCTAACAAAGTATTTATTCATAATTAGGGTACACTGAGTTTGAAAATATATGATGGCTTTTACAGAAATGGCTTTATTTAGGTCAAAATGGCGTTTCAAAATGGCTAACAGCCAGATTTTATAATTCTCTTTAACGCCGTTTAGAGGGGTAAAATGTGCAAGCATTATATTGTACAAATGTACACCTGACAAATTAGATTGGAACACTTTAACGAATAAAAAGAACGAAACAGATCCTTTCTAAAAATGTTAATTTTCTCCATTTTGTCTTATTTAGACGTATTTCTTATTTAAACATTCTTTGTTCATGATTTTGAAATCCTTCTTGTTTCTAAACCTCTCTGGTTTTTTATTACACTTTATGGACCGATTTCTTGGATCTGCCTTTAAAAAAGTTAAGATGTGGCACAACCTGACAGTTCGTTGAGTGCGACAAAATGCTTACAATGTTTTAGAGAGGGGAATTTCTCTGCACAACAAAATGAGTGTTTTAAGGCTTCAAAGACATCGGTAACATAAGCTTATATGATAACAGAGGTACAATCGGATACTTGGGAACAGTGTACGACATTAGGAAATGTTTTAGTGTCTGTCTGACTATTTTTTAAATGCCTTTATAGCAAATAAATCTAACTAATATATCATCATATATACTGAAAAAGCTCGAGATTCAAAATGTGCCCGAAATTAACATATCGTCTAGCTTTTTATCTCGTAAAAAGTATGTGCAGTATGTGTTGGGCAACCCTAAGAATTTTGCTCTTTTAACATTATTAGAAACAATTTATACTTTGTATATAAGGAATCAAGTTGCCTATGTCTTCTTTAAGGATAAAACAACCTCTTGCAAAATTGCCAACATGTGTTTGACCCAAATGTGTTGAGAAAAGAATAGGAATACGAAAAAAGCAAATGTCCTTATCCAGAGGAAGAGTTGGGGCTTTTTTTATGCTAGACCATGCCAGTGTCAATGTAATAGATAAGATTACTTTTTATTGTTCAAGTTCTTTATATCAATTAAATATTGAATTCATTAGCAATGAGCTACTATATAAACAAAATAACTCATATTACAAATAGGCACACAAAGAAACACAAATAATTCATAATACACAATTTGCATTTAATTCAAATATAACATATTAAAGCGACTCTCTACAACAGACGCTTCTCGTTTAAAGAAGATTAGAGAACTATACCCCCTGTGACTTACCTACTACCGGTGTCTAACAGAGTACTACAGTCTTGCTCTTTATGCCCCTTCCCACCACAACAAAAACAAGTTAAATGGGACTGTCTAACCTTCGAAATTGTCTACCTTGCAAATATTTATTTTCATACTGGGGTTTCCTTGTTTTTATGGCTTCGGACAATTTTTTTTTAATTCTCTCTGATTTTCATTAATTCGCTTTAGCTGAATTTTCAATATTTTCAAAATGTCTGACAATTGATCTTCATCTTAATCTTTAATAACCTTTGATTTTAAACTTTTCTGTGAAGTAATTTCATATGCAGAATATGATTTGCATAGTGGTTCACTTTTATAATCTTCAGACCATTGCAGAACCTTTTGTCTAAATTCACCAAATTACATAGATTTCTTTTCAAATGAGAACCGTCTAATCTCTCTTCGGAGAGATGAATCTCTAATGCCTTCAACAAACCGTTTTTTTAACATTTCATCAAAATCGGTAACAGCGTTTTCATCTTTCACTATGATCTTATCAGTAATTTCATTAAGGCCAACGAGTAATTTCGCAGCGACTCGCCGTGTTTTTGATCTCTTTGATAGAATTGTTGTTGTAATGAAAATGTGAGTTTACAGTTAATAACAGGTGCAATTGTTTTTATCCCCTCAATGGGCGTTGGTTGTTGATTTGAACACGCACACTCTGCAAGGAGGATGGAATATCCAAGGTCGTTGTATCGTTGAATTGAGAACGGTGTTGGTAGATCTTGATGTCAGTTGTTCTATAGTCTATGATGATCATCAGAATTGTCAACACAATAACACTGTTTTCAGCCAAGGATGCCACAGCCACAACGTCTGTTACGTCAAATCACAACGTTGAACGTCTTCACAGATTATGGACCTAAACCGTAACTCATTGCCAATTGAAATTTTGAAATCCTGTCCACGACGCTATTTTGTAATAGATAAGATTGCTTTTTATTGTTCAAGTTCTTTATTTCAATTAAATATTAAATTTATTGACAATGAGCTACTATATCAACAAAATAACTCATATTACAAATAGGCACACAAAGAAACACAAATAATTCATAATACATAATTTGCATTTAATTCAAAATGTGACATATTAATGAACCTCCAATATATGGCGGCGGTGCCACACCTAGTATGCACTTGCATAAGGTATGACTGTATATAAAAAAAACCCACCAGATATATTTACGTTTAAATCCATAAACACTACAGACAAAGTTATCTCAAAAATGCTAATTCATTTCTCTAAAGTATTCTGTATATTAAACAATCTTATTATTTTCACATAAAGGATATTTGAATTAATATGTATTGAATAAAATACAAATAAATCGTTATTCCAGACTATGAAAATAACTTTCTTACCGTAAATAATGCAAGGTATAACTCACACAAGTTTCACACCTGAACACTCTCAAGGGCGTCAGCGAAGTGAGACTCCGTATAAACTTGTTAAACTAGTTTAAATATCAAATATTATAATAAGTAAATAAATAATTTCACAAATTAGTCTCACTTTGCTGATTATCATAATAAAATAGAAAACAACTAGATAAATGTTCAAAAGATATTTTTCATTAGTTTTAGGTAACATAATCTCTAAAAAAGGACTTTGCACTGAACAGAAACCCTATAAATAGAATAAACAGTAAAAAATACGGTACGCGATTCACGCAAATAACACGTATAATTTTAACCATTACATCAATTTGCAACATATCCTCACAACTAAGCTTGCTGATGGATGTTCAAACCTCTTAAAAGTAGGTAAACATCCTGACAATTCTGTTGTATAGAAAATGTTCCCCTTTTCTAGAACTTAGAATTAGCATTTGGTTCATTTCATTCACTGATATGGTGTGACACATCTTCTTATTTCGACTAAATCGACATTTCAAGTGTACAGAAACAACAACGAGAAGGGAGATTAACTGACCAGAAAATCAAAGAATTCGAGAAGAGATTCATTTAGATGTATAACCAAGACACACTGCTTATTGACGCGGTTCAATTTGCTTTATTAATAAAATCAAAGAGCCCGAGGATATGCCCCAACTTAGGATATGCCTTACGTTGCCTATGAAACAAACACACACCAAGGTGATGATAGGAAGACAGGCATATATAATCATGACCATCCCAGATGGGATGAAAAATTAAGTGACGGTAGTTTGCTGCTGGAACTAATGACCTATAATTTTATACCTTAAGGTTTCTTAGATTTGATAGCTTGTAACTGCCCCACAGGTTGTAGAACCCTTTTGCGAAAATATAAACGTATCAACTTGCAGTGTATCTACAGACATTTGCAAATTTAAAACCACAAACTCATTATTCAAAAAAGATTGAATAAATAACATGTATACTGTAACTTTATAAGGAAAAACAAAAATAGCACTTTTTTAAAATAAAAAAGCTGGTGGAGGTTTTTTTTTTTCCTTGATTTTTTTAGTGGGGAAAGTGTAAAGAATAAAATTTGATTCTGAGTTACAGTATTGATGTTATGATACTCAAACATTTTTCCCTTTTAAGAACCCTTTAGAGAGATTAATTTTTGGCTATGCACCAATTTGAATTGCTATTTTGAGAAAATTAACACCATTTGCCTGATCACCAACACATTTCTTAAGACTTGGCATAACTTAATTATGATAAAAAAGTTTGCTAGACCAATTTATTATTTTGTATTGTAAATTTTTTTTCCATTGAAGAAACTGTCAGAAGGAATGATAAAACCTGACTGTTTGCCATTTTTACCTATTCACCGCCATCTTTTAAAGATCAGCATGCTTTGTCGGACACCTTAGATATGATAAAATACTACATGAACCGATTCATAACCGTTTGTTTCCTCCATTTTTAAGACTTTAAAAGAGAATGATAAAATTTGGCTGTCGACAATTTTGACCGCCATTTTGACCTTATAAGCGCCATTTTCGTCATAGCCAGAATATTTTTTTACACTAAGCACGCAAAAAAAAAAACTCTACTGGATTTAATTATTATTGTTCCTCGTTTACCCCATTTGATTGTTTCACATAAACCAAAACATCAACTCGCTAAATTACTGGGCCATTAGTGTAGGAAGTGCTCAGATTAAATCCTAGACTCATGTTAAAAAAGTAATATCAAATAGAAAAGTGAGATTTATTGATCAAATGTAAGCTACTATGTGTGTGTTATGGCTCGGAAGTCAGATCTCTTCATCTTGATGATGGTTCTGATACTGCTGTTGATGATAACATTGACTAAGTCCATAAATGTTATGACGGTTCTTTAATATGATTTAAGGTCAAAATATTAAAACTACATCTTCATTGAATTTGCTTTGAAACACGAAAACATATTCAGAGCAAAGTATTGAAAAACGTTAATTAATAAGTTTAACAAGCTGTTGATGCACGCGTGAGATTACTCAAAAAGTCACCATGATTTGTCAACTGTAAAAGAAATAGCGCCGTGAGACACGTGACGTTATGGAGTCTGTGTCAAGTGTAGTTAGCAACCTTAAATACCTAGGTGTTACATTTTGTAAAAGCAACTCTCTTTTAATCTTAAGTTTGACAAAACTACAAAAGCAATTTATTGTGTTATTTGGGAGTGCAGAAAACATAGTTTAGCAATTGACTGTAAAATAGACATTGTTGATCAAATTATCAAGCCAATATTATTTTATGTATGTGAAGTTTGGTTTTTTTTTATAATACTTATCTTTTCTAGAAAGTTCATCTAAAATTTTGTAAACATATATTGAATTCAAGAGCCTCAACACCAAACTTTATGGTCTAAGGTAAACTTGGAAGATACCCCTTGATTATAATTGTCAAAGTCAGAATGATTTCCTTTTGTGGTAGTTTACTTAATTGCAAGAATTTAAAACTGTCTGCAAGACTATAAATGTATTGAAAAAATACTAGACACCACGATGTGAAGCTATTAATAAAATTTTAAACAAATGTGGAAACAAATGTGGGTTGACATACATAAGGTATGAAAACTCAATAAATATACTCTAGTTAAAATACATGTAAAAAGTATACAATATTTTATTAGACCTGTTCAAGCAACCATGGTGTATCGATGTACAAAATTATCCAAAAGGTATAAATTATAGGCTTTTGAAAAAATCACTCAACTTTGAGAAATACTTATTGAATTTGCCAACAAAACTATGTAAGAAAAAATTGTATTTTTAGAATTGCTAAACTACCTTTTGAGACAGGTAGATGGTATAATATTCCTAGGGAGAAGAGAATTTGTAAATGAAATGTGCTTGTGATGAAAATGGAGCTGAATTTCGATATCTTTTCAAATGTACTGATGTATGTACATCAAAATCAACACCAACATGCTCTTGAACAAGAGGCCCATGGGCCACATCGCTCACCCGAGCGAAAATCAACTTAATGGAGTCATTATACAAACTATCTGGACAATGTAGTATAATACATGTAGATCTTGTATAAATAAAAATCCATTTTTTCCCCCTGGTTATTTTTATGTTTATAATCAAGTCCCTTTTCTAACAGGATGATTTTATAGTCATATCACATATTGAGCATTACAGTTCTCAAATAGATCCTAAACAATTGTTTATATATGGAAAATAAACCTACGTAAAACTCTGAACCCCTTGTGAGGCCCAAGAATCGTCCAGGGGCAAAAGTCTAAACAATTTTAAAGAATCAGCGATGTACATGTGTTAAAATGCTTGCATATAAGTAAAACCATATATTATAACATTTCATTTTTTGTAATTAATTAAAATGTTTTCCTTTGTAAAATTGGATCCCCAATGTGGCCCCACCTTACTCCTCAAGATTTTGATTTAAACAAATTTGAATCTACATTATCTGATATTGCTTTCACCAAAGTTACAGCTTTTCTAGGCAAATGATTTTAAAGAAGATTTTTAACGATTTTTCCCTATATATTCCTATGTAAATTTTTGCCCCCACCCCACACGTTGTGACCCCATCCAACCCCCCGGGGATCATGATTTAAACAAACTTGAATCTACCCTACTTGAGGAGGCTTCCACACAAGTTTCACCTTTTCTTGCCAATTGGTTTCTGAGAAGAAGATTTTTAAAGATTTTTCTCTATATATTCCTATGTAAAAATTCAACTCTCCATTGTGGCCCCACCATAACCCCCGGGGGTCATGATTTTCACAACTTTGAGTCTACACTACATGAAGATGCTTCCACACAAGTTTCACCTTTTCTGGCCAATTGGTTTCTGAGATGAAGATTTTTAAAGATTTTTCTCTTTATATGCCTATGTAAAATTCAACCCCCATTGTGGCCCCACCCCACCCCCGGGGGTCATGAATTTCACAACTTTGAATATACACTACATGAGGATGCTTCCATCCTAGTTTCAGCTTTCCTGGCTGATAAGGTTCTGAGAAGATTTTTAAAGATTTACTTTATAAATTCCTATGTAAAAATTCGAGCCCCCCCCCCCATTGTGGCTCCACCCTACCCCCGGGGGTCATGATTTACACAACTTTGAATGAACACTACCTGAGAATGCTTCAACCCAAGTTTCAGCTTTCCTGGCGGATTAGTTTTTGAGAAGAAGATTTTATAAGATTTACTTTATATATTCCTTTGTAAAAATTCGACATCCCATTGTGGCCCCACCCTACCGCCGGGTTATCATGATTTTCACAACTTTGAGTCTACACTACCTTTTCACATCTTTGAATCCCCATTGCCTAAGGGCGCTTTGTGTAAAGTTTGTTTGAAATTGGTTCAGTAGTTCTGGAGAAGATGTTGAAAATGTGAAAAGTTTACGGACAGACGGACGGACAGACGGACGACAGATAAAATGTGATAAGAAAAGCTCACCTGAGCTTTCAGCTCAGGTGAGCTAAAAAGCAAACATATCATTCAATCTATTTGTAATACAAGTTTTTTCTCCTATTAAAACTCAGGCTATTTCAGGATGTAACATACGATTAATGTATTTCTAAGTAATAAGTAAGGCATTGTTTGGCATTTTTTAATAGTTTATTTTAGAAATAAATAAACAACTGCAAAAATGTTTGCACAATAAAAAAAAACCCAACAGTTGTAATTATGACGTGTGTTAGTTAATTAATCGTCATTATTATTGTTGTACCTTTTTACAGTCTGCAAATATTTTTTTTTCATTTTTATAAGATTCGGAACGAAATTAATTACCTATACCGTAATACTTTTAATAAAAGACCACGAGGAGCAAACAAAAATTTACAATCGCAACTTTTCTTGTCTTTTTTCAATTAAATACTTGGTAAAATACATTTTGTGAATCAGTACCACATGTTACCACTATAGTTTGTACATACATGTATTGAGCCATACCTATCTTCCTTTCATTAAATTAAAGCAAAAAGTCTTTTTCAAAATATTATGTTATTTATTTTTTTTATTTGTTGTATCATACATGTAAAATTGTAAAAGAGTTTCAGTAAAAAAATAAAAAAATTGAAGCAATAACATTGCTAATATAATGTATCAGGTTAGCTTTACGGTATTGAATTATTTTATTGAGGCTCACCAGTATACAATGTGTATGGTTTGCCATTTTCAAATAAAGGCGCGGATAGCAGATAGCGGATGGTAGATATATTTCATCATTTTGAAAAGCATTTTTGTTAATTCGACTAGAAATTTTTCTTTGATTGTTTGTATGCCTAAAAATAATATTGGCCAGCATTCACCTGTATAGCTTACCTGTAGGAGTGGCCAAGAGGTCTTTTTGTGTGAATGATTAATCTTCCGGTTCTATTAAAATCGAGACATTATCGAACAACTATTTAGAACTTACATAAAACAAGAATTAGTTATCATACAATTAGATATTCCTTGTGATGAGTTTTTCTTATCTCTTGGCATTTATGGATTTTTTTTTTATATCTGTGATTCATATCTTAATAATTGACATGTGTGCATTATGCTTTATGGAACATTCAATAATTGTTAATAAAAAAGTGTGATGCTTATCTTAATTTGGATGAAATTATGCAGTAAATAAGGACGTCTCCCTTTTGAAAGCCATTTGTTGTACCTTTTTTCAGAAATGATCAAAATGACTTCATTGATAAACGCCTTCTTCTCTCAACAAGATGGTTTCTGTTCAATAATTCATTCACATTTTTTTGTATGGAATAATTAAGGAAAAATTACATAATTGATTTGATTAACTAATGTTCATTTTGGTATTGATGTTTTCTAAGTATATGCCAACATGGGCAGATAATGAGCAATATTATCCAACTGAACATGCAATATATCTTCAAGGTATAGATGCTGTTTTTAACGCTGTTTTTGGTATGTTAGAAACCCGACCCAACTTTGTCAGTGTGATGAATCGTTTATAAATATGCATAAGAAGATTTTCATTTCTCCTTACATAAAATAACCAGAATATTCAATTAATACCAATAAATAACCTTGCGCATTTATCACAGTATCACAGTGTTTTTTTTATAATACAGATCATCACACTGACAAAGTTTATGTTGGGTTTCCAACATAGAAACAGCGCTAAAAACGGCATATATGCTTTAAGTCAAATGGCAAATTTTACTGTCAGCCACTGTGTCGGACTATATACATTTACAATATTGTTTTTCGTTCAACAATTAATCTATTGATAGAAAGATCTGTAATACTATGTAACATTCCTCTTATTTTTGTTGGAGAAGTAATTCGTTGCTTTACAAGAACAAAAACGAATTATTGTAGATATGTAATGACAGCATGGGCTTGATATACTGGCGGGGTCATTGTATATTTGAAGAAAATGTCGAAAATTTCTTTAGAAAACTCCGGGGTTTCTTTTTATTGAGTATATTTGCTGTTGAATTAATTATAAGAATGGAAAACAGTGCATGCATATTATATTATTAGTAAAGTATATTCAATATACTTTTATTGATTAAGATGGCATCAATTAAAACCAAAAATGTTAAAAAAAAAAACGACGTGTTAAACCCCAGTCACATTTCAAAAAACGACCAACGGCCGACGGTTTTTGAGGCAAAAATGGGATTATTCGGGCGACAGTCGGCAGTTCGTCAGCCGTTGTCTTGGCCGATATCGACCTCTTTTTTAGTTGGCCGACCAATTTTGTGTCCGTCGGTTATAATTTTTTCTGCGTCGGTGGCCGATATCTTCAGTTGAATCGGTCGTTGAATAGTCGGTCGAACAACCCTTGATCATCGTCCAACCACCGATGTGAAACCGATTGACGACCGAAAATCTACCGAAGGTCAACTGGTCTATCGGGCGATTTTGACAAATCAGCTGATGGACGACCGACCGTATACTGATTACGTTAAACATCTACCATTTATCGGTCGAAAAGCGGTGGCCAGGCGGAAGACGCCATGCTTCAGACTTTTTTCGTCAATAAATTAAAAGAATGCCCACGTGGTTACAGGTGAATATTCAGCAATTTCGAAATTATTTATGTAATCGGCCGACCGTAAAAATCAAACTGGCGCAGCATTCGATAATCGAGCGACGATTCACCGACTAATAAATATTCAAACTTTTGAAGATATCAGTGTTCGTAGTAATTAATATGACTGTTCCGCGTCGTCCGATACAAGTGTCCGGCGATCATGTTTCTTCAGCCGACGATACGAGAAAAATTTTTCGCCCGACCATAGGCTTAAATGTGACCTAGGCATCAGGAAGACGGTTTTGGGCTTGGTAGATCATATGTTTTGGAATTTTTCAGAAAACCTTATAATGCAAAGAAAAAAGTGCAAGCTGGTTAAAGAATAATTTTGTATTAGAAATAAATATATCTATATGAAAAAAAGTAAATATCAAATAATTAACATTTGCACCAATTAAACCACAAATAACGCAAGGATTAATAAAAACCCTATAGCTAGTATGCTAAACACAAGGTAAAAATAAGTGAACTCTTTATCGTATACTTCTGATGTCCTTTAGTGATTATCTTGTGTTCGTTTTTTATGGTCTCGTTAGATTTTGAGAAGAAAACTTTTTGATATTAACAAAACATTTATTGTATTGCATTTAGTTGCAATAGTTAAATATAGATTTCTATGCCCTAAGAAAATACACAACAATTGACTCTTTACTATAATTAATAACCATAATTAATTATATTTTAGGCATGAATGAGTTTACTATATTCAATATGTTCATACAACTATTTGCCCTAACAGATTTTAATTATCAATAATCTAATTTTTTTTATATAATAATAATAATAAAAAGGCTATATCATGATATGCACTCCTTTACCAGTACGACACAGAATTGAGGCTTCGAATGGCATTTTTAGCCATTAAACTTTTTTTCACTAAAGCCTTGATATGTATTAAGACGGTTCGATGGTCGTCGCCATTTGTAGAATATATTTATCTTCTTTAGAAGAAGAGCTCTTTATAAAGGTAAAATAAAACATTCAAATATTTAATCTTAAATGTTGGGAATTTTTCTTTACTTAAAGACAATTTATAGGTTAAAACATCATATTGAAAATATGTATATCTGATAACTAATTATTGACCATCTATCCATCCTCTTTTACATTTTGTTTTCAGCTTAATACAAAGAAATTTCGTAGGTTTTTAAAAATATATTTATATGAGCTTTATAAAATAATAACAAGATCCATACAGAAGTAAAAATAATCATTAAGTGAAGTAACGATAGTAAAGTAAAGTAAAGGTACTTGTAGGGTATACTAACGTTGAATTTATAATTAACTACATTTTATGATATTTTTTTAAGTGGCTGAATGGTCGTGGCCAATTTTATTCAAAATAAATCTCCTTAAAAAGAAGAGCCCTATATAAAGGTTAAGTATAACATTAAAGCTTTAAAGAGAATAAAATAAATCTTTTTTTTTTTTTTACCAAATAATATTTTATGGTTAAACAAATCAATTTAAAAAATAAGTGGTGGATCTGATGGTAAATGCTTACCACCGAACCTCCTTTATAAAACAACTCTGGGTCCAAATTTCAATAGAAGTACGACAAAACCTGATATTTTCAAAGACAGTTCACGTACATGAAATATTATAAGTTAGATGAATTAAAAGATTACTAAAACTATTTATAAACACAGACAGATAATATTGAATTCATTTTTTTAAATCAAACTTCAAATGAATTCTTGATAACTCGATAAGACACATATCCAGAATCAATAGCACATGTCACGACCAAGCTGGGTATATATGTGATGTTCTATACGGGCATTGGTGTCTCTCATGCAAAGAAGAACCAAAGTTACACAGGTGTTAATACATCGCACTACACAAGGTATGTTATAGTATTTATTAAATCTATGTATCTTATTTATTTTATTTGATCACTCATATTTGGGAATATACATTTATTTGGTCTCAATTTACAAATTCTTTTGAAAGTATTTTACTCAAAATTTAGAACTTTTTATACAAATTTTCGTAAATTATAAACATCTTTCGTAATCGATAAAAAATAATATGTGCAAAAGACTAAAAAGAAGTGAGAAAATGAGTAATAAAACTAATTATAACACGGTTTCAAATAAAAAAGAACAATATTTTCTAAAAGTATTTATTCAACTTAAAAGACTTTTTCTGTAAAAATAAAAGTACAATGGGTCAATAGTATTGATATTCCATTTTAAAAAGCGATAATTCTTCACAGTTGTACATTTCCGGTCCATTTTTGTCGAAATCGTGTTTTGCAAAATCATTAAAACACCAATAATAATTAACCAATTGATGCTTCTTGCTCCAGGGTCATCAATCGTAGACGATGTTAGTTTCACTTTAATACTTTATATGCCTTTTGTAAAAAGTAAAACTTATATGAAAAATGAGCTCGTATAAGTTTTATTGCCCCAAAAGTTAAACCAAAGGGGGTAAAAGTCGGTTTTAAAAAATATAAGTATATCAAAAACTTTCTAAAAGAACTCTTTGATATTAGAGTTACTAACGAATCGTTATTCTTTTGAATGAAATCGACAGTGACAATCTCAAATGGACTGTTTACAATGCAGTCTCTAGTTAGCTAATGCCTGTTTAATCTGGTCTATGATATTATTTATGGCTATTTGCTTTTTTCCTATATGTACTTGTTTTAAAAGTGAAATTATAAGACAATTTTATAAAAATTACACTTAGTAATACTTACATGCTTTTTATAGCTATGCTTATTTTTTTAGATGATATCATGCGCAAGCGCGGGAATTAACACATTACACATTTATATGATACAATGCTTTTTTGGTTCATTTTTATATATACTGTGTCCGAAACTTTTCTTAATTGTTTTCTAAACCTATTCTTTAAAATTGAAATAAAAACAACCAACTGCATGGCTGGATATTTAGAGTAGCAGGCAGGGATGAACAATCTAAACTGATATGGATGATATAAACATGTACGTTGCTTAAATTCTTTTTGTAACAGCTGACTGGAAACAAACTTTTTTATTTTACTTCAAACTAGTGATTGGGTATTTAGTGCGTTGTATCTCTAAATTTTGTACTTTAAGTCAAATTTCACTATAATTTTTATAACTATCCAAAAAAAGAATTTCAGATAATAAAAAACTGTTTTGAAAAAAAAAAATTGGGGGGGGGGGTCACCCCCCCCCCCCCACCATATAACTTCCTCGTTTTATGCTAACAACATTTATTCATATAGACGTAAAACACAATCTGTTCAATGTTTACAAATTAATGTATGAGGTTTACAACCAATCTGTCGTGGTATAAAGTAGTATGAAATTAAAAACGCTAGTGTATGCATATTTATTTGCATATTTTAAACCAAAGTTGTCAGATCCAAAGTATCTGCCCGTTGGTTAACTCGACCTACACTTTTCGCAATGATGTTGTTAAGTCAACCCGCGAAAAAAAAATATCTAAATACAGTGAGATGCTTCGCTCCGAGTCCGGTGCGAAACATCGAGGTGCGAACCATCTCAGGGCGAAACAGAATAGGTGTGAATCATCCTGGATTCCTCGGCACCCCGTTCTGGAAAGTTCTTTCTATCAAAACTAAAATCGCATAAAATTGATCCATTTTATTTATTAAGTTTTTTGAAGTAAACAAAGATGTCAAATCCAAGGTATCTGCCCGCGATGCATAATGAATCATCCTACACTTTTCGTCATGACATTAATTAGTCAGCACGTGGTTCTGGAAACTTCTATCCTATTATCTCACCAGAGGTCGTGCTATGCATACGAATGAGTTCTAACCATCAAAACTAAAATCGCGCATTCAAGAAACCAATTGCCTTATTTTATTTATTCAACATTTGTCAAATCTTAACTTCTATGTAGACTCTAAGTAAGTTCCCAGTTAATATATTTACTATTTACGTAATCATTTGATATCATTTCATTGTAAGTATATATTTTGATACAAACTCCCACTGACTTGGATCCGCCAAAGCGTGTCCATAACCTTTCTCTCATTTTTGCTATTTCGGGCTGGTTTATCGAAAATAAAAGTAGGTTTTCAATTAAATTTACAATAATTACTAATGAGGTAAAATTCAATTATAGTTTACGGACATCAACTCACACGTATTAAAATACCAAAGGTGTAGGCAGCTACTCTGGTGAAGGCATTATTTAGTTTATTGGCGAAATGTCTTAATTTATAAGTATAGATAACAGAATGTTATACAGATATATATCTTTATACAATTAATCAGTTAAAAGCTTGGAGCAAATTGCGATGTACAGTATTGAAAGTCATATTTCTCCATTAATTTCAGTGTTTTTTATTTTGTTTTCTTTTAGACACCAAGATGCGGAGATTCCTTACTTGTTTAGTCCTGCTCTGTCTATTATGTAATGGTATGGTATAATTAAAAAGACCAACTAACAGTTTTGATTGTTAAATATAAAAAAAAATTATTGACGTTAGTCGTATAACAAGAATTAAGACTCATTATATTTTCATATTTCTCGATTACTTAGTGGCTTACAAACATCATCCATATAAAATTGTTTGTAGTCTTAGAGGTTAAAGGACAAGGAGTGAAACCCGGAGAATGTCCAACCCCGGAACAAGGACTGCGCGGGAAATGTGAATCCGCCTGCAGCTTTGACACGGATTGCGACGGGAACCTTAAATGTTGCCCTCATACTTGTAAAAACGGAAAGTCGGTCAGAAAATGCTCACAGGCCATTCCTGACCTTCATTATGACCCTGTTTAAATAAGGCTGAAATATCACCAATATCACAAAAAGAAGCAGAAGGAAAAAGTGATCAAAATTAGAAAAAAACTACAAAGTTTTCAAATCAAAAGACACAACCCGTTTGTGTTTCATTAGCATGACTTATTTTGAGCAAAGTTTGCCAATTTCATGAGTTTGACACAACTTTTAAAATGCTGATTTCTCTTGTTATTCAATGAATATATGCTGCATTCAGCAAATAAAAGGCATTTAAAACAGAGTTAATTTTCATTTGAAAGCTAAAGATAAAAGACTTTGTTTTCCAGGATCAATATTGGATGTATTCTTAATGAACGACAGTACACCTGCAATAATTAAATGTACAAGAAGGTGCAGTTTCTTATATTAGCCCTAAAATTCCAAAGTTGTTAAAAGCTTATGAAAATATGCATCCCGGGTATACCATTATAATAACATTCACTTTTTTTTCCCTATTAAATTGAATTGATTGATTAAAGTGATATTTACGCATAACACAGAAGACACAATCACCAAAACTGGTGCGTATGAATACAGTCTTTCTTCAGTATTTGTCGAAGACTATGGCCGACTCCCGACTCGACGTCTAAGCAGATCATGAACTGATAATGACGCTGTTGCACATTTCACTGATGTTAATATTTTGTAACTGTGAAAGGAATTCATTTAATTTATTTATCATTATACCAGAGGTTTTATTTATTGAATAACAGAATCAAAAACATAATTGTGAAATTAGACTATATAGCATTGTGCACTAATTTTGTCAGTATTATGTCGGCTGTTCCAATGGTTCTTCCGTTTATTGCGCACTGCTCGTAAAATAAGCCGGATATTTTGAAAAATAAATCATGATAGCGGAAAGGAAATAAGGTGAAAAAAACCGTAAATACAAGGATTGAATCATTATTTATTGAAAGATATGGTCTCATAACTGCAACGGTGTGTGCAAACAAATTTTTATAACGTGCTTATTCAATTTGTATGCTCACAACGTTGCAGTTATGAGAGCATATCTTTCAAAAACCAATCATTCAATGCTTAATTGATCACATGTATGTAGAGAAAACCAGGTTATGCAATTTTATTCTGTTCCCAAAAGAAAATATTGACTTCAACAATATGTCAAATTTTTTTTTTAGATTTCACAAAAAGAATAACAAAAATGGCAAGTTTTCTCAAGTTTTCATAGAGGAAAATAATTGGTCGCCTCCAATGAAATTAGTATATATGATCTGAAATCGCATAATAAAGTTATAATGTGAATTTCATTATGGGCGACGGCTACGAAAATAGTTTGATGTAAAATTAAAAAAAAACTACTGAACAATTGGTTTCAAGAAAAATGCGGTTATTTGCACTTTTATGACGTCAAATTAACACTGTGAAAGTCTAAAGCAGTAATTATTTGTAGATTCTTAATTGTGGGATATTATGGTAACAAAAGGCGTCATTTTTGTAATATTTTAAAATAATCCCTTAGACATGGCAAGATATGATATGACGGAAACTGTACATTTTCCTTTCATTTTTTGTAGTTTTGTATTTTGGGTCAGTAAGATTATTTTCATTCTTGTAATCAATATCCATTATGATGTAAGTAAGAGTTACCTATTGTTAAATGGTCTGCTTTCAATCGCTTAAGTTTCCGGGGCTGCGTTTAAAATAAGAAACTGAAAAGATTTCCGATATGTCTTAATGTCTTTTGTAAAACGCAACCCAGTGGTCCAGTGGGTCCGAGCCACCCGACTCTGCTCTAGATACGCTTATACTTGTAATGGTAATTTAATTAACAATTTAGGGTAATAATAAGATTCGAAATTTGAAGATCAGATCGGACTGATCATACCAAAATAAGCCGTCTTTTAGACAAAATATTAAATGTTTACTCTTTAATGACATTTTATTACTAATGAATGTTCTTTGTTTTTGAAATTTTTTAAATTTTTTTTATAAATCTTACTATGTCAGTGTATATGGGTTATCTAGAGCCAGATTCAGACCAATGCCACGTTATCTTCTGCGTCCATTGATCAATTTACACTAAAAAGGACTTCGTAAAATTCTTATACGACTTTTAATGAAATGTCTATGGAATGCTTTTTGTTTCTTTGGATTTTTTTCATAAACGATTATTAAACCTGAACCTGCTTATAATCGTCCGAACTTTAAAATAAGGAAGTTCACGTATTTGCGCATATTTTTAAAGACGAAAAATTTATTGAAAATTGAGTGGATGTTTCCCAATTGAGGGCTAATTGATTTACTGAATATTACCAAAATTTGATGTAAATATGAAATTGACAGAAAAGTAACTCCCTGTTTATTCAATTGTGATGTAATGCTTATATGATATATTAGTATTTAAGCATTAATGTTTAAATACATTTATTGAAGTAGAATTCCACTTTTTCCTTCAACGCGCTCTGTATTTGACACCTTAGGTTCTCGGCGGTCCCGCTTATTATCACTACTCTGCATCTTCATCGGGTCTGGTTATTAGTCACCACATACGACCAATTACCTTCATACCAACATATATTTTATATAGTCTTGTTTGTTACTCTGACGCTTAATATTTTAATTTTATCTGCAATAAAAAGTTGTTCGACTAGTGTCTTTCCATCAAGCTAAAATTCTGAATGGGAACTTCTGAAAAAACATTGACAGCAATTGTCCATTACTTACATTCTACACATGGCGATGAAGACGACAAATCCAAGACAACAGCTAACGATAGCAATGACAACCTAATCCTTCCTGATGCCCAATGTAAGATATGATAGGGAACATTCATACACGTCATACAAAATGACACTTAATAATATGTGCTGTCCATTTCAAACTCAGATCAACGACTTACACAGATAAATCCTGAAATATATCATTTTTATACAGTTTTTACTGGTTAACTTGTATTAAGATAAGCACATTCAATACTTTGTTACATGAACGTGTACAATGTGAAAGAAATAAACAAAAATTCAAAATGAAAACTATTTAATAGGATCAAATATATGCCTTCTTGATAATAAAAAAAGTATCAAAGTATTGAATGACATTGGAAAATCCACGAAATATAAATGTTATTTAAAATTTGAACCGATCTGAAAGTAAAAGACAGAGAGCAATGAGAGGAAAATAGTTCCTGGGTTTGACACTAAGGTGTAGGGTCAGCCCATTGTGTCAGGTCAATCTCGTCCTCAATGTCAGCACAATCCACTTCAGGCAAGCTGAAAATCAGACATAGATGATTAATGAATCATTATATAAGTATTGAACATCTGTAATCTTCTAAATGATTACTATGTTCGATATGATTTCGTGTTACAACAATGTTGTTGCAATTAAACCACCTATGTAGCAATTTAAGTACCATGTTTTCTTTCTGCTTCAAATTAGCATTTAAAGTTTATTACTAAGGAAATTGATTCTTGGCTCATATCAAATATTTCATAATGTCATAACGTCATTGCAAATTGATGTCAACATCCCTTGAATGAACTAACCCGTGAATGAAAACGTTTTTCTGAATCTTCCCAATGTTCATGTTTCTACAGATGACCTGAGCCAGAGTTGTCTTCTTGATCTGGTCAATTTGGGGCAGACGAAAGCCCGCGTAAGGTTCATTGTTTTCGTAGTAGAAGCGGTCTCCAACCTTCAGCGCTTTGAACTGCAGTCCAATGATACAAGCCAGCGTTGGTCCCACTAAAGCGCCATCTAATGGCGTCTCGGAGACAGCACCCGTAAACAAATCAATGTCATTGACATGACTGAAACAAGTAAACAGCAAATTCAAGCCTTTTAAGATTTATTGCAGATATTCTTTTAAAATAGGATAGAGTAATTAAACGTACTGTAATTCATAAAAAAGTCACAGATATGTACTCACTATGTGACTTAACAATCATGTTTAAAGTTTGATTGACCGAATAATAAAATTTATTTATTCATAAAATGAAATTGTTCCTGATAAAATTTTTCTTCGATATGACTCAATTATAAGTTTTTATCAGAAATGTGCGACAAAAAGTATGACTCACTCATAAGTTTCTGCCAGGAGTTCGCGAACATCTTGGGTGTGGTCCACAAGGCCAGAGAACTTGTTGGTGGTGTACAGGTTACACATCTTCCTGTATCTCATGTAGGGAGGGATGGCGTGATCTCTCCCCCTGTTGATGTTGATAGAGATCAGGTCTGACCCTGTACCGGGACCAATCTCAAACAAGTGGTTCATTATTTCCTCTGACTTTAACCTACAAGATCTCAACTTATCACTCAAGTTTCTAAGTGATTTAAAAAAGAACTCATATAAAGGATAGGATCTGACATCTCTTTTTTATGATCATAAACGATGAGGTTAAACTGATAACAGACATGTCAATTCTATTTCAATGAACTGGAGTATATATTAATGTCAATTAACAGTGTTCCAAAAAGAGATTAAAAAACCGCTTGTCATTGAAAAATTTACCTGTCAACACTTTGGGACCGCTCACGGTAGAGACCCCGAATTGTTTGTTCGATTCCTTCCCTTTGATACAGATGGTCCGGAATATTAAAGATTTCCCTCAAACGGTCCCGGTGGTAGTCACCCGAGGCCGGCTGAAATCCGACGAAATCGTTGATCATGCTATGTCCAAACCGGAAAGCAGCAGCGAAGAATCCCTGACGGATTCCAGGATTAACGCATGCGTCGTACCCCTCGAAAAAGGAACCTTTCGGGAGGGGTCTGAGTTGAAATAGGTCCATGATGTCATCACCGAGAATCAGTGGCAGGTACTCTGTGTATGTGATGTGTTGGAACATGGCGCCTATTATTTTCCTGGCTTCTTGAAAGAGCCTTTCATCGTCCCAACCAGGATACAGCTCGGCCAGCTTTCTAGCGAGTCTGTTGTGTTCACGAAGCCAGAGCGTGTGTTGAGCAATAAGGGGAGCCTGTTGATTTACTCGACCATCGCCTAAAGAAACACCATCTCCACATTAATTTTAAGGAACATAATCAGTATTTTACAAACGAAGAGAGCTTTTGAAAAGTCTTTAACTTTAAAATCACATGGGTGTATATATATAAACAATATGATGAAATCTGAATATATATCTGCAAATATACAACAATGTGCAGAATGTCTAGCAATGGAGGGATAATTACCAGAGTGGAAACATTTGAAGGCTGTTTCGCGACATCCGTCTTCCGGTTCGTCTGTGGGGGGCATCAGCTCACCCTCGCCGTGGGGGTGGTTCTGCGTCTTCAGTAAACCTGAAATAACAGGGAATTAGCTTTAACAAAATATCTTTAAAATTGGTGTAAAATAACAAGGGCAATACAAAATAGTTTTCTGCTTCTAACAGCCATTTGTCATTGGTGTTTGACCGTCTTTATCCTAATCTCATTAAAATCATCGTCTCTAGCACTAATTTTTGTTCTTTATTTTAGCTCTCTGACTTTCTAAGCCTCTATCTAAACCTAATGGCGTTTTGATAATGACAACGTTAAACAGCAGACTAGTCTTAAAATAAAACTCTTTATCTTGTTCATTCTCTATTCCATTCTATATTCTTATTAAAAAGAAAGATAAATATAAGGTTCAAAGACAAATTTGAGCTCTCTTCAATTGTTTACGCCTCACAAGAGAAATGTTGATCTACAATTCAAATACGAGAGAAAAGGGTAGACGAAATTCTCACCACCGGTAAACTCTCTTAAATCCGGGTAATCTTCTTCGTTTGATCCGTAGAACGACGAGCCATCGATGTACATAGTGTACTCTGTGATGGTCTGACGCACCTCTGTAAACAGGTAACCATGTAAACACGTAAACATGTAAACAATAAATATATAAACAAGAGGCATGAAAACATGTAGAAAATAAACTTGAAAACAATAAACACAGGGACATATGTTAACAATAAACACAAGAGACTTGTAGACAATATACATGTAAATATTAACGGTGTCGTCTTCAATATAATCAAGTATCATTAAGGTTCATGCAATAATAAAATTCTGTCCCTTCACAGAAAAAACCAAAAAAAAACCGCGTAACGCATTTTTTCTTGGTTGTTAGTATATAAAAGATTAAAAAATCTAAAAGCATGTTAAACATCCATACAACAAATTACAGAAGTACTTTTAAAATTCATTGCAAGTTACCTGTTTATATAATTCCATTTTTCTTTTTCAATAGCTGGCATGTGTTGAATTCGAACGATACCGAAGTGTTAAAAATCTAAACAAATTCTTGAAATAAAAAATACTAACTGGAATTGCAGTTTAAGTCGGGAGATGCTTCAGAACGAGCGAAATTCAAACAGCGTACTCCAAATGGGCCGTAGAATGGATCATCACCTCTAATCCTTAACCTCATTATACAGTTGGGGTCACTTCTGTGGGTACCACAGCAGTCAAGATCTTCTCCGTCGGATGCTGGTGAAAAAAATCAAAATAAAAGAAAAATTTACAGTAAACGTTGACATAATTATGATAAATATAGCATCCTTACAATTTATTATTGTATTGATTTGGATTAAATGAAATGTGAAAGTGAATAAGGAAGACTACTCACTTTCAGATTTTACGTTTTCTTGAAGATCATGACTCAGAATTTGTCCAAAGAACATCAAATAATAGGTAAACTTTTTCAGTTCATGGTGCGGACGACTCCTGTCATGTACCTTAAGCCTTATTTCCCTGGGCTCCGGGAGAGGTCCGAACTTACCTCTACTTCTTGGAGCACTCATGCCTGGAAGTAAAACATAGGTATATTCTTTGAGCACTTAAATAATTTTCAAGGAACTTTTTTTGCAATGGAGATTAGAGGTTGTTCTTTTAAGTAAACGATTTCATGGTACACCGACTGTAATTTGTCGATAAACAAGGAAATCATTATTTGTTGTAATCATCTACCATTACAAACTTTTAGATGACTGTAAGTAACTCACCGTCGTCATAGACCGAGCAGAGGAAGCGGATGAGCGGCGTTTCTGCCATTCCCCAGTAAGGATGTGCCAGGTTATTACAGCTCCCGTCAATAGTTCTGAATTTAGAGGTGTAATCGCACATAAGACTCTTCGCGAAATCACAATCTTCATTGCCATCATCTTCTTCTTCCTCTTTTTCTTCTTCCTCTGCCCCACGACGTCTCCTCTTACTGACAAAGAACGACTAGTTTTTAAGTTAGATTTCATATCTCAGCTATAACCATAAAATAGGTCCATCTCATTTTATTAGGTGATTGTATCTGACTTTACATTTTACTCGTTAATATATTTACAAATCAAAAATTAATATCAGACCGATATTCTTTCAGACGTTGGGAGGATATAGAGGCATAGTTCTAATGATAAACGATAATCAAAATCCAAATCGATTTAGTATGATTGAATTCATTTGGTTTCTTCTAAAAGTTATTGAGGCGGTGTTTGTATTTCAGGGATATTTTCTGACCAGGAGTAAATATCGACGCTATCTTAATAAGCCACATCCACTATCTTCAATAAACCATGTCTAACCTTTGTAACCAATCCCGGTGTGGTTGGTAGCGAATCCTGCCCTGAACTGGATCATCATTGTAACACCTACAGTTCGATGTTGCAGGAATTTTCAGTAGCCCTTCTTGGTAAGGATCAGGCAACCGTGAGCGTCTCCTGTTGTAAGAGTTGTATTTTCCCGTGTCTTCAGCGGACGATGAGTAAGGGTCCCGTGGATTGGTTGTTTCATTATATCGTCGCGGTTTGAATTCGACAACCGGACCGTATCCTTGTCTTTGTGATTGCCGTGGACCGTAGCTTTGTCTTTTGGATATACGTTCCGAGTTTAATGAAAGTTCTAAAACTACTTTAATGTTGGAGCTTGCATATGAATATGATGCAACTAACAGGTAAAACAACCTGAAATTGGAAAAACAACACATTTTTTATTTTTGCTGAATAAAAGCAAAATTTCTGTTCTGAAAATTTTAACTAGTATTAAAACCCCCAAATCTAGGTGTGGTGATGAAGCTTACCCGGACATCACATCTAGTCCCCGTAGCCGGTACATTTTGATGGTTGGACCTGCAACCCCAATCTAAATTTAAGGGTCGTGAATGCAGCTTTATATCATTTATCGTTATCAGATAATTGATCGGGATATGTAAATGATACCTCCTAATTTTCGATTTTTAGTCCTGTAATTGACTGTATTAGCTGATTGTATTAGACTCATAAGCGCTCCCGTCCAACGAAACACGGTTGTTCAGTAAGCCATAAGGCATTTTACATTATTCTTAGAGATACAGCGAGTGTTTTGTGTTTCCTATGAATTCCTCTTGATGAGAGGACTGGTATTTATTTTAAGGCTTTACTTTTTAAATAAATGTGAAAAAATAGACGTAATTTTTTTTACAAATTTCAATAAGGATAAACAAATTTAGCTTTTTTTCATTAAAGAATGTGTATTTGAAGAATAAGACATAAAAATGTAAATACATGTAGTTTTAAAACGATATTTTATAAACTAGAAACCAATTTAACATTTTCTTATTTCAAAAGAATGATAAAAAAATATTTTTTTTATTAGAAATGCTTGGTGATTTTGTAGACTTTGAATATGAATCTAAAGGTATTTACTTCTTTATCCACTTAATGTATACACTATTTGTTTTGTTTAATTATTGACATTCTAAGATGGTAATTAAGGTACAAATAGTTGTCGCTGATTAGCTTTGAAAAACGAACATTTTCATATTTCTTTACAGAGAGCTCTTTAACTAGAGGAGGTAAATATAGCCAAAAAAACCCCCAAAAACGGCCACGACTATCGAGCCGTCTTAAGTTAAAACAATCATAATTATTAAAAAGAGAAATATGGTCAAACCTTATATACTCAGGGGTTGTATTCTGTCATATCAATCTGTTTTAAGATCTATTATACAATATTTTAAGTTCTCTGAGCTCAGTAAGTGTCCACGATTTAGGGTTATCAGCAGAAGTATCTGAAGACTCAAGAAAAACAACGTTAAATGTATTGAAACGTTCTACAAGTTCCTCTAGCAATTGGCGTCTACCATAACCTGGATAATTCATTACCGTAGATGATGTGTATTTAAAGAGAGCTTACTTGTAGCACATCATAAATTTCAAAAGGTAACAGTACAAAGTTATACAAAATCCTTTTAATCGCTGCATTAAGAGGAATGTTTTCTTCATTTTTATGATAATGCCCTTTTTTATACAGGATAGCACAATTAATTTTTAAAACAAATTCATACTCTGGTCCTGAAAACCTATTTACCGACGGCAGTTATGTACAGAAACTGATAAAATTTACATTTAGTTTTGAAAGATACATATACATTACATCTAGATAAAATACTGACTATCACTGCGAAGTTGAATGAAAATATTCTCTTAACTAAGCAAACTTTAAAGTTTCTAAAGTTGAGTGAAAACCAAACACTGCTTAAACACACATTACAAAAATAAAAATATAAAGTATATTCATATGGCACTTATCTAAAATTCCGTTGAACAATACTGATTTATAAAACACCGTGCAATTCATCTAATACAAAGCTTTTAGAGATAACAAGACTTGTTAACATTGTCATAAAAGGTGGTGGACGAAGTTCCAAATATGTTTTACAACCCACCTTAATTCAACAAACGTCAATATTAAAGAAAATTAATGAAAAAATTATTTAACAGAGTACTCATGATCGGTTAGAAAACATTTATGATATCCAGTGAAAAGAAAAAGGCCACAACCGCCAATTAAAGGAGTTTGAAAACACAGAAAGATAATTTTGGAAAGATGTTAAAATTGAATTCACAAAAAGTCAAACTGGTATTGAAAAATCTCATTTCATTTTTTGCAAAATAAAAAAAAAGGAGTAATTTTAATCAAGGCTTTTAAGAGAATATGATCATAATCTGAGCTAAAATAATTAGGATCACATTTTACATTTTAAATCGTTAAAATGTTTATCAAAGTTTTTTTTTCTAAGGCAAAAAAGATAAATATGAATACCAGTTGTCATGCCTCAAGCGACATAAAGAGCTCACAGTTCTTTGTTATGTGTTCACAAGGTCTGCGTCATGATTTGTTTACAGATAAATTATTGAATTGAAAATGTAGTTGTTTATCAAAAAGTGAAAAAAAAATTAAAAATTCTTTAATCAATTTACAATTTTCGTAAAACATGCATAACATTCAAATTGAGTTTATATTTTACTTTCATAAAGGAAAAAATATGTATTTTTTTTATATAAATAATCTTTATTTTTTTTTAAATTTGAAAGGTGTTACTAATACACAACTTATCAAACTATGTAAATTATAAAACAAAAACCAGCAAGAGCCATATTTAAAACAAAATTGTAAGATCAGGATTTCCCTTCTAACTAGACAACAGAAATTAAATATATTACTTATAGAATAGAAAACCTTGATAAAGCATTTTTAACAATAAACTTGATTTAAATAAAAGTATCAATGGCAAACTTATATCTTAATGCGAGATTCTGAATAGTAGGGACATTAGGTTATAAGAAATTCTGGAATTTGTTAATTATCAAAAATTCAATATATTGTAAATCGGAAGAAATATATCAATTTGCATATAAAAAGGACATTCTCAAACCAAACCGCCTGAAATTTGGACAGTATTTTATATCACTTTTTAATCGTAAAGGGTTCAACCATATTTGCGATACACATATCTTAAATCAGATAATGAACATAAAAATACCTCGAAAGAACATTAGATATATCTATTCAGTTCACATTCGTCGCGCTCAGATGATTCTTATGATAACTTATTCAGTTCCTGAGATAATGAGCTACCTTGTTTGTAAATGCAAAAGAATAAGTAAAAATAACCTATAATATTTATCTAGAGCTGAATTGTTGTACTTTCCTGATACAAATTTTAACTCATGGTAATGTCAAAATATTTATTAAGGGTGATTAATTTTAGTGCTTTATAATTAAATAGTGTTTTAAGAATGTACAGTTGTATATGTAAGTCGTATCGTAATTGATAAGTCTGTTAAGTTGATGCGTTGTAATGCCCAAAGCATTACAACGAGTGACATCACCGCCTTATAAATGAACCTCGGGTGTGGCTAGTTCATCTCAACGTAAAATACACAGTGGCACTTTTACTAATTGTTGAAACAAAGAAATTAAGTGACATTTTCCTTACTGTTAAATTTTATGATTTGACTGTGTGATACTATTTGTCTCTATCCCTGCAGAAATCAAACATTGCCATGAAGATAACGTCTAATACTTGCATTAAAGTTAGACATTCTACTTTCGGATTGTTCGGTAGACTCCTTTATTTGTCTGATTTGACAGATATATTGACCTTAAAACTAGGATATTGGATTTTACGGTACGTTGACCATACATAAAGATAACATCACAATGCAAGATTGTGAGAAGTGGTGATTGTTGGTTAAAACATCAGTTGAGCACGCATGTCCTTAAAAGATAAACAAACTTGGCAATAATGATACCATCTTACTTTATATGTTAACACGAACTTTACCATTATGCTCCAAAATCAATACAAAGATAATAACTAATAGTTCTTTAATGCAAATAAACAATATACTATTTTAGTTAAAAATATCATACAATAATGTTATGTCTGTATCAAGTTATTAATGTCCGTTGTTGAATTATTGTTCTTTGCAGAAAAATCATACTATTCTAAACCTAGCTTTTGCACCAAAGATGCTGTGCAAACTGCTTTTGACTTATAAGGAATTATAAAAACAGAATGTGATGTGATATTATAGTCAATGAAAAAACCCGAACTTTAAAACAAAGACAATTCACGCTTTTGTGTTTTCAGTGGCTAATGGTAGAATTGACCTTTAGCACAGCTTGTGCAATTGTCATGCGGTTTAAACTACCTTTATATTCCATCTGCAAGTGGACTCGGTGAGACATGGACACTTTAGAATTTCTTTTTCACGAAATCAAGTCGCAGACTTGAAGCAATTTTCAGCATATACTAATATATATGCACCTTGTTGCCTTCTTGTGATACTGTGCCATTTTTGGACTAAGGCGGGAAAAGGTTTAACAAGCTGGCGGCGGACTATGAATGTTTTCTTGTTTTAACAGTATATATTATAAATTCAACCATTACATTTTTTTTAGAAAGATATCTTCCAGTATATTTCTTTTTATGATAGGAATGCCTTTGCTTTTAATATGATCCAACTCTGACATTCTGTGTAATGATAAAAATAAATCTCAAACACATCCTTATTATTAATTCGCACAAGAGAAGCTTCAATTATGAAGATTTTTTATAATACGATGCCTCTTCCAGGGGTCTCAGTCTAACCAACAGAGTGTAATAATAAACTAAACTGTAAATTCTGAATACTATCTCGCTTATTGATAACTAATTTTACAAATTACAACGTTCATAATGAACTTTGATCCCCTATGTGCTCATTTTCGACCCTTAGACCAAGATATGAGTATATTTAGATCTATCATATAACAAGACTTTGAAGATTTAAATAGGTGGTTCCGCGTTGGGTTTTTTGCTTTTGATTTTGTTCTGTTTTTTTTCTCCTCTGATATTATGTTTTGAACAAAAGGAAAATCACCCGCGATTCAAGACTCTTGAAGAACATAAATAGACATAGCGATTTAGAAATGCACCAGCTTTTCAACACACTTGGAGAACAAAAATAGACAGAGTGTTTTAGAAACGCACCAGCTATTTAACAACTTGGAGAACACAAATAGACAGAGTGTTTTAGAAATGCACCAGCGATTCAACACTCATTGAGAACACAAATATACAGAATAGACATTTGGAAAACTATTCTTAAATAAAAGACCAGAAGCAGCTTGTTTAAAAATTACACACAGTTTGGTATTTGAAAGAACGAAATAGTGATGGAAAAAGTTCTTGCAAGTTTAATAGGCCATGTCACACAAAAAAAGTTGCTAACAAGCAGAAAGAATTAAGAAGTTCAAGAATCTGCACTTGTTTACAGACTGAATTATGAATTAGACTAATGAAATGCGCATTTGGAATGGCGAACCCAGTCTGTTCTTACTTTTGACCACATATTATAAGTTCTCTTACCACTTTAATTCTTCACAGAGATATCTGGGGCTTACTATTACAAGTATCACCTGTCCTTGAAATTTATATTTTTCTTTTGCAGTTTGTGTCACTTTATTGGGAATCGTAGAGACGACTAGATATGCTAAGAGATATCGCCATGATAGCAAACAAATCTACCAGTATCTAGCAAGTTGAAGAAAAAGTTATATTTTTACCCGTGAGAATGACAGCCAAGTGACACATTCATAGACTATAAAGGGAAGAAAGTCGGGGAGTTTGAATTGAAGGATCATCAAAACAAATATCACAAAAGCCAAAGAGTTGGAAGAAGGAAAAAGTATGGAGACATATTTGTACCTAATCTTTTCAACCGAGATCCCGAGGGAGTAAAAAGCAGATGTAACCGCCTGTAATACCAACCATACATCCAACAGAGTTCAATCCTGGTACCAAATTAGTCATAAAGTTTTTATCAACAATATGAAGGTGATGTATTTGAAGTAAAGAGCAGAAAAGAAAAAAGGTAAGAGCTTATGAGGGACAAACTAAGTTAAAGGGGCATGGTCACGATTTTGGTCAAAAATTATTTTTCCGATTTTAATGTTTACAATGCTTCAGAAAGGCATTTTTAATTGGCAATCAAAATTTGAGTGTCATTTGTTGAGTTATAAGCGAGTTACAGAGCTTACAATTCTTTGCAATGTAAACAAAGAGTTTGTTTACATTTTATACGTTAAAGTGAAAATTCAAATTTTAAACCTAAAATGAATGTGGTAAATGTTAGGATCTGTTTATTTATGCTTAAAATGAATAAGAAGATGGAAAAATCAGCTTGAAAAAGAACTTTTACCGGTAAATTGAACTTATGTAAACAAAAACAGGGCACGAGCCTTGTTTACATGACAAAGAATTGTGAGCCCTGTACCTTGCATATAACTTCACTACTGACTCTCAAATTTCATTTGGTCATTGGAAATGCATTCCTAAAGCATTGTAAATAATAAAAACAGAAAAATAGAATTTGACCAAAATCGTGACCATGCCCCTTTAACTACTAGAATCTATATAACAGAATAATCAGATGTTTGCATTGAAATTGGAAATAATTTCACGGTGCTTATAGCAAAAAATCCGGCAGCAGAGAAAAAAAAACCCTGACATATAACAGAGAGTGCCATATAAAATTACTCTACGTTCAAACAATATTAATCCACTATAATGAAACAGATCCTAAGAACCCAAGATTCCTTTATCGTTTTTGAGACACCCCGTGTAACTTGTCAAAATTGTTAACGGAGATATTGTATTGCAAACGAAATTCACACGTGGTGTTAGCCGTGGTGTTCGCAATGAAGTATTGTGCGACGAAACTCTTTGCAGAGTTGTGTTAGCGAATATGAGAAGCCCTGCTGTTTAAGATTGTGTTTGCGAGATGATGTGTTGTTCTACAGCGTCCGGAAACGTATATTACTAAATTTTGGTGACTTATCCTCTCAATTTGAGATAAATTGTCATTGCAAATTCGTCAAATATGATATGTTGCAATAATATCTGCGACATTTAATTATAGCATTATACTATTAGTTTAAAACATAGGGTTCATCCGGTGATGAAGTTTTCAAAATATTTGATTCCATTCAATGTCTATAGGATGGAGAATGATGACCCACATGAGTAATTATGCCATGAAATATGAGTTATATAAGAGAAATATAAGTTAAAGTTTTTGCATTTTCATAAGAAAATTACCTGAAAATAAGCTAAAACCATGTGACAGCGTCAGAGGAAGGCAAACAAAAAACTTCAAGAACAACCACTATGTGGAAAATATTTTTAGGGTAAGGTTATTTTTTTTTACTTCGCGCCATTATTTTTAGTGAAAAATCCGACATTGGTAGATGAAAGTACGGAAACGTATAACCGCCTCTTGATGTTGTGTTAAACCTCCAAATGGTAACTTAAAGTTAGTGCCATCTTACCACAGAACGTATTTATTATAAAATCATGCCGACTTGTACAAAGAGATAAGAATAAGTCGATATAATTTGGATGATTTAACCTTTCATTTCAAGATTTATTGACTATGATCAAATCATAATATAATTTTGCGTGATAAATTTGTCGCAATAATGAAAATGCGTAGAAATTTTCTCAAAATGCATTATAATGAGAATTAATTATGTTGATATGATACAATTTGTTGGGTTTTCGAGTCCAAATTTTGATGACGTCTTGTCTGTAAACAAGGAATATCAACTTAAGTTTGCCGTCTAGGGATTTGGCAACAATTTATCTCATTTTAAAACACCTTTAAGGTCAGACGCAACCTATCTTCCATTATTTCCTATAGTTTTCCTACCTCCGCAAAATTTCTTAGATATATAGTTTCAATTGAAAATATATGCTATGAGCTTTATAAATAAGCATTTTTTATGCAATTAAAAGAAAAATTCAAAATATTCTAACTCCAAAAATAGCCTGGTAATGCACCTTACGTTTTTGGGCATTAACAAGTTAAAATGCAAATAAAGAAGATAAGGTCTATCAAGGAAAATTATCTAAAACTGAGGAACGTCACGTGAGTCTTTAATAAGTTGTATCCATATACTAGCTTCTTATATTTTGATTGAGTTACAAAATATTTTAATCAATGTATGATAAAATTTTAGATTAATTAGTAATACAAAACAAAGGAGTTCGATCATTTTGTCTTTTGTGGATTATAACTAAGATTCCAAATTATATGTAAACATGAAGTGTTTTATTTGAGCAGCATTCATGGTCATTCTAAAACAGATAATTAAAATGTGTATGAATGTAAATGTCCAGATTTTGTTCTGGATATACATACATGTATTTGAATGCTTTTGATATCCATTAAACTATGTAAACAATTTAGCAAGGGAAAAGAGTTGTTTGGAAACCATTTCAACATCATGATTTGATGGCAACGAAACAGAATAATAGAACTCACAAAGAATGCAGTTTCTGAAATTTTAAATAACTAATACCTAAGATAAAGCTTGTCTATAATTGCGCATTCACCAGACCTCTGAAAAAATGAAGAATGGTACCTGCAATTATGATAAAGTGGGTAGATGTATTTTAAGTTAATTTCAGTCGTTAACAATGGTATTAACCAGAGCTTTGATTGTTTCCTCAATTTAAGGGCACCCCCCCCCCAACACACACACATACAGATCACTGAAACTTAAAAACGTCTGGGAGCATCACCCTCTCCGCAACAACATACACACAATGGCTTAGTCCTTGACCTATTGTAGGAACCTCATAGTAGCCTCAGATGAGGGAAGATGATCAAAATATTATAAACATTTATTATGTATATCATACTTGACAATTCATTTGTGAAAATGTATTGGGTTCTAACGCAACGATACGAGACGGTTATACATTTCCGTAACAGCGTGTTGAGCTATTTGCTTTTGTGCGTTGGCTTTTTGTGCGATGTTGTGTTAGCGCTACGGCGCGATCCATTAAATTAGATGGCGTTGAAGTGGCCTGTTTTGTAAATGTCTTATGTAGCTCGACGACATGGTAATATTTATGGTTATTTTTACCGAAAGCGCCGTGGAGTTTTTGCATATGGCCTTATCCCGACACCATTCTATGAGCATAAACATTTTCGAAATCATCAAATCATTTTTTTTATAGCATATAAATAGATGCTTAACACGATAAAAAAAATAATAATACGATGTACCACATTGCTTGAATTAAAAGGTAAAGTCTTCATTAAAAAAGTCTATCTTCTCTCTTGATAGTTTATTGATTAAATTGATCGATCATACTTCAATTTATATACTTAATTCATTTACAATTATGGCCATAAAAATGATTTTATCCTACTCACGATACATACTTGCGGTTGAGGTCAAAAGTTTAAAATTTTGCACTGATTATACTTCAATAACAACAGGCTCAATCGGGAATTCCAATGACTTAACATACACTAGATTAGCGGGCTTACTACAATGATATTTTCAACAATTTTGTTGGCATACTCAATTTTTGTAGGTTATATCACCAGTTATGTCATTAAGACGAATGTTTCATTGTAAATTTTGAATGTATTGGGTGGGTTAAAATCAAAAGTTTTTAATATGACACAAATATTTAGGAGAGGATCCGTTATCAGCACCAATTATTCGAAAGAGAAATATTTTCCATAAAATTTGTTCAAAGCATTATTTTCTTATTTGCATCAGAGAAGAATAACGCTATTAGGGCAAATCATGTCTCGTAAAGTATCACCTGGTCTGTTCGCTTTATTAACAAATACGAGATTTTTGCAATTCTCATGAAAGTGTACATTATTATGTGTACGTATGATATCATAGCTAATTATAATTGTTTTCCAATAAAGATTTAATTGTTTGTATAATGTACTCAATATTTCTTACATTTGTGGATTGTTTCTGCACTAGATATAAGAAAGAGGTTACAATAGTTCCCATATTGGTCAGGCAGCATTATATTTAATGAATTTATCACAAAATAAGATTATCAACCTTTAGTATTTAAGGGAGCAAATACAATCTCCTACATGTTGTGTTTTAACATTAATTGTATAATTATATCTTAATGGATCTTAAAATCTCTCAAACGTATAGTACTGTGTGTGTGTTCTCGGTAGTTAAACTTTTAAAATGATTTACGTACATCATTATTATAGTGTCCTGTCCTCGCCAACTTCTGAACAGATTTTGGTACAAGGAATAAACACCAGAAGACTGGCACAAAGGTCTCATTCTAAAGCAACCAAAACAATGAGAAGTCTCTGTGTAGCAGATGAAGAGGAATAACCATTTATAAATCCCGTGTAAAGTGCTAACTAACATCATACATTCAAATATAAAGAAGGAAGTTAAAAAAAAAATGCGAAAATAACAAGCTGGAGTCAGACAAGAATATTCATGTGTTGAACAGATAGCCACTTTTAAAAGTATCTATTTATTATTAAACAGACCATTGAGATGAGGACATCACTGTACCAACATTTTATAAACTTTCAAAAGGTATTCGATAGTATAAACAATCAATTACTATTGGGAATCCTTAAGCTATATGTAATTTCAGACAAAGTCATAATTTTTAAAATGCCAAGTAATCCACGGAAGATCTTTGACTGAACTATTCCCAGTAACAACAGGGGCGATACAAAGATTCTTACACTCTCACTTTCTTTATCTTCTCGTGATTGACTGGGTAAGCAGAACATCCTACAGCAGCTCGACCTGCATCTAGAGGTAACTAACATCACGTTATGAAAGCCATGGCTTCGCAGATGACATCTGCACGCTTTCTCATTGTCTCTAGGACTCTCAACATCAGACCCCAACCTTGAAACAACAGCCAAGCAAATTGCCCTCTATATAAATACATAGCATCAAGATTACAAGATCAACAACATCAAAGTAGAGGAAATAAAAGGTTTTACCTACTTAGGAAGTATTGCTAGTACGTAAGAGGGCATAGATGAAATAATCTGACAAGGAAAAGGAAGGTTCACAAAGCTTTTTCCATGTTAAGATCAGTGTAGGGAATCAAGGCACAAAAAACAAGCACCAAACCTATAATATTTAACACCAACGTGAAGTCAATACTACTGCAAAGATATAAAACCTGATCATTCCAGGTCTTAGTAAACAAGTACATGAGAAACATCATAATGATAAGATGGCCGGATATCATCAGCAATGTAGACTTCTGAGGAAGGGCCCAACAACAACCAGCGGAAGTAAACACCAGAACACGCAGATGAAACTGGATGAGGCAAATTCAAAAATACCAAAGTATGCCCGACAATAGAACCCCAAAAAATAAAGACCAAAGAATACCTAGCGTAAAATGTGAACATTAAAGACTTAAAGACTTAAAGAAAAACCTTGGGAGAGGCAAAACAATCGCACAAGGTCGAATGAGGTGGAACACCAATGAATCAAAACGCAGTGAATTAAGTCAAGTAAGTCATTATATCAGCTGATATATTGTGTCATCAAAGTAAATATTAATGGTTTAAATACACTGTGAAAATTGATGCGGACGGTCTAAACCTTCGTCATCTCTGACTAGCAATGTACTCCTCCACCAATGAGTAAGTAACAAAATGCCAACAGGGCTAAAAATCTTTAAGCAAGTCCTTAAAGGTGGCTTAAAAATGACTTAAAGGAGCTTAAAAAATATACTTATAGGTCCTTAATGTCCAAACTTCTTTAAGCCACCTTTAAGCTACCTTTAAATAGCCTTTAAGCATCTTAAAGTGGCATTAACACTCCATTTAAGTTGTCTTTAAACTGTCTTACAGTAGCCTTTCAATCAACTTTGATCAAACTGAACAGTTTCATGTTAAACACATGAAATAACATCCAAGATTTTTTCCGTACGGGGGGGGGGGGGGGGG
>WFKH01011581.1:70429824-70448794 GCA_016163765.1 Magallana hongkongensis | reverse complement strand
GGGGGGGGGGGGGTAGTTCGAGGAATAATTTTGTTTCCCGGAATAATTTTGTTTCCCGGGATGTCCCTTGTGATGCGGTGGTCTTTTAGTTTTAATTTGCACGAGGGGGGGATGCCTTGATTGTCAACACAACCCATGCAGAAACAGGTAACTATACCACAGTTTTGCTTCACAGGCACCTGACGTTATAAATTTTTCTCATAATAAAAATAAATACCCTATACCTAATAATAGACAAGGTACCCATCGCCGCCATCTTGAATTTATTTCAAACTGTCACATCAGGTGGAAGTTCCGCATATCTAAGGCAGTAGATGCAGATTGACGGATAATTTTTATTAATGAAAGGTGTAATGCACCGTTTTGGTTGAATCGGTTGTAAACTAAGGTGTTGAAGCACCGATCGGAAGACGAAGAGGACCGTAAAATAATTTTACCGATGAGTTTTAAGCAAATATTTCACCTGATGTGACAGATTGAAATAAATCCAAGATGGCGGCGATGGGTACCTTGTCTATTATTAGGTATAGGGTATTTATTTTTATTATGAGAAAAATTTATAACGTCAGGTGCCTGTGTTTTGCTTGAGTAAACAATAGAGTTCACACTTCGTCGCTCCATTGAACAAAGATCACCGTTTTCAGCGATGCTCCAATGAGCACAGATCACGGCTATAAAATTTTATTCCGGTCAATTTTTTTTAAATTTTTTTGCTACCCCTGTTCCTACGCCCTTAAGGCCTCTAGATCCGCGCGTGAAATTATGTTAAAGTAGGTGTGTTTCCCAAAGTAAACCTATCAGTAAAAGCGAATCAAATCTTTTAAAGTTCATCCGGTTATCTTATGAAACAAAAAAATGAATAGATAATAAAAGATTTAATTTAATAATAAGTTTATTATTTGTATTATCTAGATCTGCTAGACACGTGTAAAAAAAATGCAACTAGACTCAATTGCCTTTGTTAAATCGTGCGGGAAATTGCTGTTTTGTGTGTCTAGACATAGTTTCATTCGTTTGTGTATATCTAATTTAAGTTAATTGTCTCTTTAAGTTGAGAAAAACCCTGGAACTAAAACAAAATATACAAGATATACACAACAGGTGTGTCTTATGTTCAGGTGCACGACATGGTTCCTAAAAGTGCTAAAGTCTTTTTATCCATTTATACTATAAGAGAAGTTCATTGATTAATTTAATCCCAATTCATTTCTTCACATTGGGTTTTAAATTAATTACATAATCTATAAATTAAAGACGTGAAAGATTAAATGAAAGAGACTAATCAAGTACAGTTTATCACGAATAGAGGGTTTAATAATAGTAAAGTGGTAATAATATGTCCCACCAAGGGTGTATCATATGTGCACATCATGTGAAGATGCCGCATGCAGTAAATACGTCACCGGTAAATGATGATATTGATTGTTATAAAATTGATAATTTAAAAATCATACATGTATAACCTGTGTAGAGTGTATGAGAAGAATTCCCGTGTGGTAAAATTTCATGCATCAGTCGATTCAACCCCCCTCTCGTGTGTCTGAACCCAGACAATTAAAGTGTTATGACTTTAATTACAAGGGTTTCTGTCAGAGAAACAATTGCTTTTACAAGCACAAATGCCTCCATTGTGACAAGTATCACCCTGCTACAAAATGTTTTACTAAAAAAATCGTTTACCCTTTAGATCTACAGGCACCTAGCAGGCACTGTGACCACAAACACCAGGAACTGCCACCAGTCGCATGCCAGCCGCAACTGCCAAGCCATTTAGACACCCTTAATATTGCCTCCACCCCAATAGATGTTAATAGATTACGAGAAGTTTTACTAACATACCCCAATACACTGACTGACAATGAAATAATTCAAGGTTTTTTTCTACCTGGTTTAAACTGTATTGTGAGGGTCCTAGAATTGCTACAACTTGTCTCAAATCCCTGAATGGTCTTTAACACGAAGCAATGAAAGAAGTCTCGTAAGGTAGGGTTGCTGGTCCATTCTTAAATTCACCATTTCCAAACCTTACGCTGTCGCCCATTGGCTTGGTGTCGAAAAAAATGGTTCATTTAGGTTAATCAATCATTTATCATATCCACATGGATGAAGTGTAAATTATTTAATGGATCAGTCATTTAGCTCTGTTCAGTACACATTATTTGATGAGGCTCTAGGAATGCTGCCCAGTTTAGGACAGGGGGCACTAGTTTCTCGTTTAGATATCAAAAGGGTTTTAGGTTATTATCTATTCATACCTCGGATTTTTATTTGCTCGGATTCAAGGTTCAGGGCAGTATTTTTATTGATAAATGCCTCCCACTTGGTTGCTCTGTAAGTTGTTCGAAGTTTGAAAACTTCTCAACATTTTTAGAATAGGCCTTGAAACAAAACTCTCAAAGTAATATTGTTGTGCACTATTTAGATGATTGTTTGCTTGCTGGTAGATCGGATACACAAGAATGTTCCCAGTTAATGGTTGATTTTCTCAAACTCTGTACAGATTAAGGGGTCCCATTAGCTAAGGAAAACTTATTGGTCCTACAACTCTTGGGAATGAAATTGGCCAAATTCTTAAATCTGTCGCATTAAGAGCCACTTTAAAGAGCATTTTAGACAAGTTTGCTGTGCCTGTGCCAAAAACGATATTGGTTTGGTACAGATTCAACCATGGCTTCACTGACGTGGGGAGATTGACCATCAAGCCCTAGAAAAGGTTAGAGTGCGTATCAATAGCCACATATTTAACAAAAACGGGGGGTAAGAACATAAGATACCCTGAGCTAGACATTGAAGACCCTAGCGCCTATACAGGGATGCTGTTCATCTTAACCATTTAGGCAAAGACCTATTTATTAATAGGTTACACCAAGGCTTGCAATCATTTTTAGAGGACGGGGGCTTGAAAGTATCGCCAAAATGGAATGAGCATGGGCCATGGCTAAATTTTTAATAGTTCAGCACTTGTAATTGTTATGTACATAGCTTCATCTCGTACAATTTCAGTCAACCCCACCACACCGTCTCCCATTTAACTTGACAGCAAATTTAATTATTTATCATCAGCTCAGCGAGCTATCTGATAGCAATGTTTAGTTGCATGTGTACATCGAGCAAATTTTAATTTTTCAAGAAAGGACCCTCCCCTGGATTTGATGAGGCCGAACTTTTTCTTGTAGTAATATGTTGTAGGCATGACTCCTCTCACTTATTGTTAGGCTAAGTGGGACCTAATTTAGACCCAATATTTTACTCAATTCGTTAATTTTCAAACTTATTACGTATTCTATATAAAATGCTGCCCATCCAGTTGTTTGATGGAAGTGTCTGATTTAGACCCCCTTAATTTTGTATATAGTTCCAGGGATGCCAATTTTTAAGGCATATATGTGCTCCTGTTTCCCAATTTCTGATTTAGGATGCCAATTTGGGCTCCCTCATTTTATTTGAATTTTGGGGATGCCCAATCATAAGGCAGTTATTTTGAATGTCTGTCTCCCCTTTTTTCTGACGGGGGGGGGGGGGGTCCGATTTGGACTCCGTCAATTTGCATTTCTTTTCTTGGAGATGCTAAATTTTTAAGGCATTTAACGGTACCTGTATGCCTTTCTCCCCTTTTGTGATTTAGAGATGCCAATTTAGGCTCCCTCATTTATTGAAATCTCATTTTGGAGATGCCCTATTACAAGACATTGAATTTGAATGTCTGGTTCCCCCTTGCTTGATGAGACTGTCTGCTTTAGACTTCCTCAGTATTTCATTTTCTTCCCCTTGTCCCAAATTCATGGTACTTTTTTTAAGAAGGCATGACTGGCCTCCCTTTTTTTTTTTATTTTGGGACGGATATTTAGCCTACCTTGATTTTTGTACTTGTTTTCTTGGAGATCCAGTTATTTAGGCATTTCTAAGTCCTAGCTCCAATAATAGTTGAGGTCGTCCACTCTAGCGTTCCTCGTTTGCAGTTGCTTCCCCTAGTAATTTTCAGTTGCCAAGGTCTGCTTTTCTTTTATATTGTTGAGTTTATTATCCTCAGCAATTTTTAGATAACCACACTGCTTTTGTCTAATTTATCTAAGGAAACCCCTATATACTACCCTACAGGTGGCGCAGACGATGCTGTAGCATAGTCTCGTGGCGGATTTTGGCTTACCTGTAGTGCTCATTTCAGAATAATTATATTGACAGATTAACTTTAGTAAGGCGAACTTCAAAGATTTGCCACCAAGAGGTGTACGTCTGTTCCCAGGGTACACCTCGTGGCAATTACCTTCATGCTTGCATATATTTTTATATACCTGAAGCAGCCATGGCCATTATCGCCAATAAACTCGTCTCCTCGAATGTGGTTTTGTTTGTTACTCTGACATCTTAAATTATAATTTCATCTGCAATAATGCAGAATACAACGTACCAAAAGCAATACATTGTCCCGACTAAGTATTAATACGTGTCGTAAGCCAAAGTCGGATTATTTCTGTTGTTTATGTATATGTTGGAGGGATATTTACAGGTTAGTTTATTTTTTTATTTTTTTTTTTGTAAATATTGTTCTTGTGTGTGCATATGTGTGATTTTTGAGTTACTGGCGTGTGTGAATTGCGTGTGAGGAGTGTAAGATTATGTGAGCAGAGAGTGTTGCATGTAGTAGCTCTATTTTTTTTCTTTACACGGTAAATAAAGTTATTCCACAGTTCTACGTCTTTATCTATTGAAAGTTCAGTTTATAAACGAGGCAATTTCCAGGCAAATTTACAATATTTGACCAAAATGTATGTTGGTTTTTTTTAATTTTTGAAAGGTAAATATTATAAAAGCTCCAGCCAGATTCGGAGACATGACTTACAGGTTCGTGATAAACGCTCTAACCCATTACACTGCGCTGTTAGGTAATAAAACAAATATAACATTATACTTAATTTTATTTTTTATTTCGGTAGGAAGTACGTTACAAGATGGAGGTGCCCCATACCACCTTGAGCCATTTCTTTTCATTCATATCTTTAGGTTCCACGATGCAGAAATTTATCCTGGTCATGGTCTTGCTTGTTCTACTCTGTTTTACAGTAAATTATCATCTTTTTCCAAACATTACTGTAACATGTATATCAATTTCAAAGCGATTTTTTTTAAAGTTTAAGATATTCAATAGTAATTTATCCGTATACAATGGTAATGGGACAAACTTAATTAACTTAATTTTTATTTTTTCCACATAAAATCAAACTAAAAAAATTACATATACGTTACAAATATATTATGTTTATTTTGTGATAAAAGCTAACATCATGAATTTAGTATATTTTTAGCTATGCTTATAAGTATAAAATAATACATTGCAAGAAAAATTATTTTAATAATGCAGTAATAATTTGTTCACCTTTAATCGAATTCCGTACCAGCTTTCATGACAGAGGAAGAGCTATAAACTATGAGACATGAGACTTTTGTGGCCTAATGTCTAGACAGGAAAATAATTACCAGTTAATGGGGGGGTTGGGGGTTCAACCACATTCCGTTTGAATGACGTTTCGTGTTCTTAACCCACCAATTTTTCAAGCACTATTCCGAAAGGTGAAAATATTGGCGATGGTTTTGCATATCTTTCCATATCATTATGATGAAAAATACAAACACAAAAAAATTATTTTGCCCCAAAACATATCAAGAGAATGCATTAAAAAATCTAGCAATGTATACCCCTCAAACCTCAAGCAATCCCCTTATTTAAAAATTTTGAAAGGATCTTTCGTGCAAATCTATTCCCTACCCCCTTTAAATATTAATAAATCATTTATGGCAATGATACGCTATAGTTTGGTCTTTATCTCGGATGTTCACGGGCAAGGAGTAAACCCAGGAAATTGCCAAAGCCCGAATCCAACAGTCAGTGGAAAGTGTCAATCTGATTGCAAATATTTGACACAGATTGTGGCACAAACCTGAAATGTTGCGTTCATTCCTGGAACAACGGCTATACAGCCAAGAAATGCATCCAGGGAGTCATCGATCTTCACTTGGATCTTATGTAATTGGTTTTTGGGATCTTACCAATGTATACCTGGTCAATAAAGTATTTGATAACCGATATTTGATGGATTTTTGTTTGTTTTTTATCGTTGAGTAAAACTCCAGCTTATGCATTCCTTGTTAAGAACAGTTTAGGATACATAATGGCACTGTACCAGTTATCGACTAAAATTTAACGTTTTCTTTTCGTATTTCCTTATTTCTTGATATTTTTGGATAAAACTTGACATACTCTAAATGGTGAACTCCTAGTTTATCCATCTGTTAGATTATATCATTATTCAGAACTCAAAACATCTTGTTTTTGTGCTTTTTAGCACGCCCCGAATTTGCCGAGTTTTATGATTTACTGTACCAGTTATCGGCTTTGCGATAATAACATAGAAAAATCCCTGTACATGTTGATTTGATACACTGCAAAATGTAATTTGAATTATGCCCCTTTTGGGGTCAGACTTAGGGTCGTATGATACATAAACAAAACTCAAAAAGTTATTCGTTTGTCATCATACGGTAATGCACAAAATTGTAGACTATTCAATACATAATATTGTGCAATCAGGCGTTCAACTGCTCCACGAATCTCTCATAATTTAATGAATTCCTTTTGTTTACACATGTTATAAGTATTGATATTATATGTCAAATCAAAGAAGGTATATAATAACGTATCACAAAGAAGTAATATTCTATTTTTAACTTATAACCTCACTTCCCCTACTGCTGAAAGTGCAAAGATGTAAATCAGCGGTAAACAATGATCGTTTAAGCTCATGGTTAAATCATATTTAAGAAAGTTTTCAAGCAAACTTTACTTTTCTTTATTCGAAACAGACGACTGAATTAAAAAAAAAGTCGGAAAGTCGCGTGCTATAAACCCGAATTCCCAGTTTAGCCGATAGCTGGTCTTAGCCGACAACTGGTACAGTACCAGTAGCATTTTAACATAAATCACTCAATGGAAAATCCGATATAGATTACTGTATTACTATATTATAAAATATTTACATTTTCAAATACGTTTCCTGATTTGAACCTATTTAATAGCAAAAACTTTCAATTCTGAATGCTCATGTCCAATACATATTTCTTTCTCGATATCGTCAACATCGCAATGTCGACACTGTTGATACGATATCGAGTTAACATTGTACGATTTCTTTGACGTTAACATCGTCAATATTGTCGACATCGCGATGTCGACGATGTTGAACCAATATCGAATTTACATCGTGAACATTGCTAATATTTTTTTGACGTTAACATCTTCGACATTGTCAACATCGCGATGTCGACGATGTTGAACCGATATCGAGTTTACATTGCCAACCATGCCAGTATTTCTTTGACGTTAACATCGTCGACGTTGTCAACATCGCGATGTCCACGATGTTGAACCGATATAGAGTATACATCGACGACATTACAGACATTTATTTGACGTTAACATCGTCGACATCGCGATATCGACAATGTTGATACAATATTGATACAATTCAATACATTTTTCAATTTTATAATAATGGTTAAAATATTTGATAATGTCTAATTTCACTTAAAAGCCTTATTTTCTTGTGTCTTACAAGTCTATAATCTTTGTACATTAATGCAATTTTAAACATGAACAAATCGTGTATTTAAAAACATGTTTCAACAAATCGTCTGTGTATGGATTAACATTGGTCTGCACCATTTATCAACATCATTCACTTAATGCAAATCGCAATGTCGACTTGATGTTGGCCAACATTGCGATATCGGCGATGTAAATGAGATGAAAGAGGTTAACACAATTTAGCTATGATCTCGACTAGTTGTCGATCAAGACACGATGTCGACTCGATGTTGGACAACATTACAATGTCGACGATGTTAACGATGTATAAAGAAGGGGTACGATGTAGACACGATGTCGACTCGATGTTGATCAACATTGCGATGTCGACAATGTCAACGATGTAAACAAGATATAAAAGAGATGATGTAGACACAATATTGTCTCGATGTTGGTAAACATTGCTATATCGACAATGTCAACGATGTAAACAGGATATAACGGATACGATGTAGACTTGATTTTGACTAGATGTTGGCCAAGATTGCAATGTCCACGATGTTAAGGATGTAAAAATGGTATAGAAGGTACGATAGAAAGGCTAATACGATATGAACACAATGCAGACTCGGTATCGGCTAACTTTTCGATGTCGACAATATTGATAAAACATTGTGCATTGGACATACCTCAACATTTTAACCATGTCACAATGAATACTGCACGCACTTATCGTTCGACGGTTGCATTATTGTAAACATAAAAACATAGTTATATTATCAATTCTAAACAATTTGCCTTTCTCAAACGTACTTATAAGTAATAAACAGCAATGTTAAAACGTTCACTAGGATATGAACTTGGTTGGTCCGTGATCAAATCTTTTGAGAAGCACTTTCTGGTAACTAATTTTCAAGTAAATGACATTCATCTTTTTTTGTATTAATTTTTATTTTTTCATTAATTTTCTCTGCGAAATTATAGACATTCTTTGTAAACCGTAATAGTTAAATCACTTAAAAATACTACGGACATGAAATGTGACAACATCTGGCATTTATATAAATATAATTATAATATACATCAGAGTTTTGATTACTCTATTTACAATGATAAGATAATTATTAAGATAACTCTTACCGTTTTATTAGATTAATCTTGAGAAAATAATAGGTGTCGTCATTACCTAAAACCGCTTCAGACAAATTTATTTGTTATGTTGCTTTGATTTCACAAATGTCAGGCAGACACCATCCCAGTCTTGAAAATACTTTGACAGTATGTGCCATTTGTGAAAATTATTTGTCTAAAAAACATATATAAAGTAGCAATTAATCACCTCTCTCTCTCTCTCTCTCTCTCTCTCTCTCTCTCTCTCTCTCTATCAGCGTTCACTACATATTAATTGTACAATATGATAAAGATTCTATAATATGCCTCTACAAACGCATTTATTATATATCATGTTATGTGCTATGCGTGTACATGTTTTGTGAAAGTGAAAACGTCAATAAAAAAGTTGCAATCAGTCAACTTTTTTTCATTATAACTTCGGCATCTAGTTGAGAGACAGCTGTTTGAAAAAGGGTGAAATAATACTTCAAAGAAAAGTTCTAGATAACTTTGCATTAAAATGTGATGAAATTTTTTGGATTTTCATTTATATTCATAGCGTACTTTTTACTTTGAATTTTTGTAACCCATGTATGGCAATGATTCAGTATAATTAAACTTTGATATTTTTGAATAGGACGCAATACATAGATCACCATTGTTTCACACAAACCAAAACTTTAACTCATGCTAAAATTACTGGGCCTTTAATAAGGACGACCTCTGATTTTATCATAGACTCATGTTCAAAAAGAAACATAAATAGAAAAGTGAGATTTATTAAGATCAAATGTCAGCTAATCTGTGTCTTATGGCTCTGATGTCAGATCTCTACATCATGATGGTGGTTCTAATACTGCTGTTGATGATAACATTGACTATGACAATTAATGTAATAACGGTATCTTTAATATGATTCAAGCTCAAAATATTAAAACTAAATATTAATTGAATTTCCTTTGAAACAAGGAACAGTTTTCAGAGTAAAACGTTAATCAATAAGTTGAACAAGGTGTCGTTGCATCCAAGGATGTTAAATAAGAAGTCAACGTGGTTTGTTAACTGTAAAGAAAAAGCACCGTGAGACCCATGACGTTATGGAGTTTGCGTCAAGTGAGATCCTCGTTTCAACACCAACATGTGAAAAGCAAACTTATTATAAGTCAGTCTCTTTTTTTCTAGGAGCACAACATTTTATTTTCTATTTAAACTCAGACTATCCCAGAATATAATATACAATAATGTATTTCTTAGTAAAATGTTAGGCATTGTGTGGTATTCTTGAACAATATTTCCAGACATTAATAAACAAATGCACAAATGTTTTGCTCAATTACAAAACCCACCAGTTGTAATTATGACGTTTGTTAGTTAAATAATCGTCATTATGTTTGTTTTACCGTATTGAAGTGCGCAAATAATTTCTTTTATTTTTCAAAATATTCTGATCGAAATTAATTGCCTAAATCGTAATTCTTTTAATAAAAAACCCAAAGGAGCAAACACAAGTTTAGGCTGCATAAAATCACAATCACAACTTTTCTTCTCTCGCACCATTTAATTAAATAATTGATAAAATACATTATGTGAATCAGTATCATATGTTAATACTATAATTTGTACATACACGTTTTGAGCCATGCCTATCTTCCTTTAGTATACACTTGTACATGTATTGAAGGATATTTTGAGCCATACATATATATCTTCCTTTGGTCAAATTGAAGCAGCAATAACAAACATTTTTCGTAATACGATGCAAGTTATAAAACAGAAAAAAACGGTTTAGGATTAAACAAACAATGTTCAGATTTTTAGAGATCTTTTTGTGTATATCTTTTTCAATTTTGCGGCAAAAATCCCTTATTATGTTTTTCATAAGCCTTAAGGTCGGATGCTACATCAAAATTTCATTTTGTTGATCGTTAGAGTATCATTTCTCAAACATGATTTCGTTGTTCAAAGAAGAATATATACCTTCATTATTTTATACGATTTTTTTTTTTTTTTTTTTTTTTTTTTTTTGTATTTTTAATGAAAAAGTGGAAAATCTCTTCTGACAGCGAGTAACACAATCTAGATTTTGAAATTATGTGTGAATAAATGCATGTTATTAGTATCTCATCAATGATTCCAGTAAAGTCAATAAGACGTTTTCCTTTTTTAATAAAAAAAATTATTTATAAAAAAAAATCTTATGTTCATATTTATCAAACCTATGGATAAAATCTTTTAGAGAAGAAATATAAGACTTTCATTTTTAAAAAAGAAATTGAATCAAATTGGCGAATTTTTAGAAATATTGCTAATTTTCAAACTTTGACGGATCCCGATTCAAAACAAACTGATCCCGATCTAAATTACAATAAAAGTAAAATTTAACAATGTTTTTGCATTTGCAGCCAAGAAATCAATTGAATTTAATTTTGCAGTATACAAACCATATTACAACCAAACATCCTAGTTTTGGGGTGAAATTGTTATATATTTAAATTTTCTATCATTTCAGTCGGGGTCATATTAATTTCTATCGGGTGTGGCTCAATTTTGAAAATTATCAATATTTTTAAAATTTCATCAATTTGATTCAATTTCTTTTTTAAATATGATTATTTGAAGATATATATGGACATATAAGACATATATGGACATGTGTATGCATTAATGTACTGATTTTTAACTTGTTTCATGGCCATTAAATAAAAATAAAATAGATGTGCCTGTACAATTTTCTTTGGCCAAATAGAATACAGTTCTGTGCATAATATCATTACATTATATTATTATACAAAACTGTTAACTGTATGTGTATTTATATATAATCATTAATTGTTAAATGCCCTGCCCCATGAGTCTTTAATTTGGAAATAAATTCTATTCTATTCTATTCTATTCATCCTTTTTAGTATCTAGCATTACAAATATTACCAGTATTTTTTATCCTCGAATTATTCCGACGTCTTCGCTCAAACCAAAACGATTATTATTGAAGATACGTTAGGTTCACCTATATTTCTACATAGCCAAGTACGCCTTTTATGAAAATTTCATAAGGAAAGAGCATTAACTGGACTTATAATATAGATATAAATAAATGCATACTTCTTGAAAGGAGATTCATAACATCGAGACCATGCTTTATTGTTAACCAGCTAAACATAATACAAACTTGCTTATATTCAAATAGATGTATATTTAGGTTAATTTGAAAACATTCTTTTTAAAGTAGAATCCATAAGTTGAGCTTTGTTTGTATACGTACCCTATAAAGAAATGACCATTTCCAAATTGGTTTTCTTGATCTGATGAATTCTTTGCAGAAAAGAGCTCTTTCTTTGAAAATAACTAGTTTAGTCTCTAAATCTTTATCAATTGGTTATGTATCTTATCTACTGCTATACTTAATTAATGGAGCTCATTGAGTAAACAACATTGACCTGTCTACTTCATGATAAGTCACACCTCCTTTTAAAGTAAAAAACACTATACAGGATAATTATGCCAAGGCATTTTTGCGCACGCTTGAAATGCAGTTTTGTAAAAATCCGTATATATACAATAGACCATTATCTAGAGAGTATATAACCACCTTTGTTTTTAATGTATCTCACCTGACAGATGAGCTATTTACCTTTACAAATTAATATCCCATGGGAAAATAATAATATCCATAGGAGAAATAATTTTCCTACAGCAAATGTTGACCATCTTGTCGGATTTTTAGAAAATCTCACAGGAATTACTTTTCTCTATAGGATAAAAAGTATTTCCTACAGGAAATTTATGCAGAAATGTAGTTTTCCTATTGGAAATTAAGAATCCCCATCGAATTCAGAAATCATATGGGAGTCTTATTCGAATTCTTTTGGAATTTAAATTCTTATAAAAAGTTTATTCCGGTAGGAAATTCTAAAGATCCTATAGAACGATTATTTTTCCTATGGGAAAAATAGATTTCCTGTAGGAATTTATTTTTAAAAGTAAATATCTCGCCTAACAGGTAAAATACATCAATCAAAAAACTACAGTGTAGTCATAAACTCTAAATGCAATGGTCTATTATATGACATTTTTGAATTCTTCGAAACATGCATCTTAGACGGATGGAAAAATATCACCTTGGCACTGGCATTATCATCCGGCACAGTGTTGAAAGATACGTTAGATTTAAAATTGTTCATATCACTTATTGTGACAATCACTTGTGTATCAGGGCTGGGTTTCACAAAACTATCGTAAGATTTATCATAAGACATATCTTAAGATTGTCATAAGATCTGACTTATGACAATCATAAGATATATCAGTTCAGTTTCACAAAACTATCTTAAGTGTTAGAAATCTTAAGACAGCTCGTAAGACAAACTTCATTCTTGAATATACTAAAAAATATTGCTATTTGTACCAAAAATACTGTACTTGCGCGGAGGCTGTTTTCATTTTGCTTATATTTTACATTTTAGCTTTTTTATGCTTTGAAACCCGCATCAACTGAATATCTTTTAGCGGGGGGGGGGGGGGGGGGGGGGGGGGTATTGCTAAATTGGGCTGTCCAAAGTGTGAAGTTTGATAAAATTTGGTTACTGAAACATTGATATAAATTTATTAATAAAATTGTACATATAACTTACGGAATAAAAGGTATTTTTATAAATTATATTACAGTCCTAGAAATATTTCATTATTTGCGCCTGTACAAACAATAGATGTTGTTACGGGTGCGGGTAGGACATGAAAGTGGACTCAGAAACATCCATGTGTAAATGTTTACAATGCGTGGTGTCCAATTTAACAGACGCAGTTGAAATTTAGTTTCAATGCAGAATGTCTCTGTTGCAAATGCTCTGAAGAAGAAGACAGAAGACATGAAAAAGAAAGCATCAGGAATTGAGAGGGGAGGGGTGCACTGAAGTCTTAAACTCGAAAACGGTCGAAAAAGCATTACTATCATCTACAAATAAATTATTAGCTTCTGTATTTCTGTCCAAGGGTTCTGTTTTTTTCTTTCACATGTATGAAAACTATTGTAAAAAGTCCAAAATGGAATTTTTTTTAAAATGTCGATCATCTGGCTAAAACTTTGATTATATCAAAGTTAATTTTTTCAGCGCCCTATCACCCTAAATTTGGAGTAGTGCAGTCTATATTGATCTTCATTAATAAAAAAAAAATGCTGTCTTTAAAAGCTAGTACCACTTTAGCATTTTACATTTTAATGTCTAAAAATAAATTATTTTTAACACATAAATGTTACGGATTATGTTTATTTTGATTAAAAACACAATACTAAAGAAATTTTTAACGTTGCACCAATGGCAGCATAAAAATAAAAGACTGTGGAAAGTCGCGCGCACTCGAATTATACTCGGCCTTTGGTTTTGAACCAAAATATAGGTTCTTGCCATGTTAAAGTTGGACTTAAGACATGCATTTGGTTGTCTTAAGATTATGACAGATCTTAAGATAATCATAAGATATGACAGTTTTGTGAAACAGCTATGATGAGATCTTATGACAAATTTTGATCTTAAGATAGATCTTAGTCATAAGATACTTTTCTGAAACGGGCCCCAGGTTAGCTTTACGGTATTGAATCATGTTATATAGGTCACCAGTATTCAATGTGTAAGGTTTGCCATTTTCAAATAGAGGCACGGATAGCAGACCACGGTAGGTTTATTTCATCTTTTTAAAAAGCATTTTTGTTAATTCGACAGGAAATTTTTGTTTGTTTGTTTGTTAACCTTAAGATAATATTGGCAAGCATTTACCTGTATGGCTTACCTGTAAGAGTGGCCAAGAGTACTATTTGTGTGAATGATTAAACACACAGTTCCTCTATTATAATTGAGAAATTATTGAACAACTGGTTAGAACTTACATTAACAAGAAATAGTTGTCATACAATTTGATATTCCTTGTGATGAGTTTTTCTTTTCTCCTTGCTTTTAACGGATTTTTTTATTTCTGTGATTCATATCTTAATAATTGACATGTGAGCATTATGCTTTATGTGAACATTCAATAATCGGTATTTACAAAAAGTGTGATGCTTATCTTAATTTGAAAGAAATTATGCGGTAAATAAGGACGTCTTCCTTTTAAGAGCCATTTGTTGTACCTTTAATGATCAGAAATGATCAAAATGACTTCATTGATAAACGCCTTCTTACCTCAACAAGATGATTTCTGTTCAATACTTCATTCACATTTTTTCGTATGGAATAATTTAGGAAAAATTACATAATTGATTTGACTAACTAATGTTCATTTTGGTATTGATGTTTTCTAAGTATATGCCAACATGGGCAGATAATAAACATGAAAAGAGATTTCAAATCTCTGCTGAGATCTAATACTGGTAGATCAACAGATGAATTCCTGTTTGAATTAGAACGCGCTACAGACGGGTGTTTTAAAAGCGTCAAGAGCTAAAGCCGTGTAATTATATTTTGGTGCGCCCCTCAATCTGTATTTTCTCCTACATTTCTTACTACTGACATTGATCCATAAATACACTATCTCAAAAAAATAACATTGCCATAAACTTTTTGTTATACAAATTATTTAATTGCTTGGCACCACAGTAAGAAATTAATCAGACATATTATCCAACTGAACATGCAATTTATCCTTTAAAAGTAGTATGGCAAATTTTACTGTCAGCCATAATGTCGGACTTTTTCTATTTACAATATTTTTATTCGTTCTACAATTAAAAATATCGATAGAATGATATGTATAAGCGTTTTAAAAGGAAAGTTACAGCTATTGCAATTGTAGGGAATATCCAATGAAACACAAAAGAAAAAATACCATTACGGAAGAATTTAACATCCCACTTATTTTTTGTAGAAGAAAATAAAGTAGTTGCATTTGCAAAGACAAAGTATATATTATTGTTGATCATGTAATGACAACATGTGAATAATATAATGGCGTGGTCATTGTATAATTTGTAGAAAAATATAGACGATCTCTTTAAAAAACATCGGGGTTTTTTTCTATTGAGTATGTTTGCTGTTAAATTGTATTTGCTATTGTTTTAAGAATGGAAAAAAAGTACATGTATATTATATTATTAGTATAGTATATTCAATATAACTTTTTAATAAGATGACATCAATTAAATACCAACAATATAAAAAGAAGAGAACTATGTTAGGAAGACGGTATTGGCCTTGGTAAATCATATGTTTTGGAATTATTCAGAAAACCTTAAAATGCAAAGAAAACGTGCAAGCTGGTGAAGGAACAAGTTTGTATTATGAGAAATAAATATATTTACTGGTTAAAACGTAAATGTCAGATAAGTTACTCCTGCACCATTTTAACCACTAAGAACGCACGGACTGATGAAAACTCTAATCTGCTAAACTCAAGGTTAAAAATAAGTGAACTCTCTGAAGTCATTATATCCTATTTGTTTTAATGGTCTTACTAGCTTTCAAAAAAACCCATTTTTTACGATTAACTAAACTTTTTTATTTCATTGCATTAAATTCGTTTAACGAATTAAACAGATGTCTGTAACGATTTGATCGATTATAACAAAAACGAGAGTTTGATATTCAAATTCATATATTGTTTATTGGTTCAAAGTTGGCTTTCGTACAATAAACTATAAATAATTTTTAAAAAATACATAAAGAAAGCTAATAATTAAAAAAAAATAGGTATTAAAAAGAAGGTACCACGTTTGTAAAGAGTATAAATAGAAGTCAGCATTATTTATCAATAGTACAAAAGAAGTCATCGTGATTTATTAACAGTACAAAGAGAAGTCAGCATGATTTATCACCAGCACAACAAAACGTCATCATGATTAATTAACAGTACAAAGACAAGTCAGCACGATTTATCAAGAGTATAAATAGAACCAGCATGAAATATCAACAGTATAAAGAGAAGCCAGCATAATTTTTCAACAGTATAAAAAGAAGTCAACATAATTTTTCAACAGTATAAAAAGAAGTCAGTATGATTTGTCAACAGTTCAAGAAAAAGTCAGCATGATTTGTCAACAGTGTAAAGGCACAATAAGACGTTTGACGTCGGGGAGTCGGTGTCAGCGGCGGCAACATCTCCCCAATAGCTCAAATTAAACCTATTCTCAGGTTGTATCAATGAATTCTAAATTCCTTAGACATGAAATCAATGGAGATATGAGTGGATTTTGAAATTGGTCACGCTTTGATTTACATTACTTGATTTTCAAACATAATACACGTATATGAACAAGTATTCGATTTAGTTTGATGCATTAAAAGATTACTAAAACTCTGAATAAACACAGACAGGTAATATTAAATTCATCTTCTTTATTAAACTTCAAATAACCCGATAAGACACATATCCAGAATCAATACCACATGTCACGACCAAGCTGGGTATATATGTGAGGTCCTATACGGGCTTTGGTGTCTCTCATGCAAGCCCCAAAGTTACACGGGTGTTAATACATCGCACCACACAAGGTATGTTATAGTATTTATTAAATCTATGTATCTTAATTATTTTATTTTGATCACTCCTATTTAAGAATATACATTTATTTGGTCTCACGTTACAAATTCTTTTGATAGTATTTGACTCCAAATTTAAAACTTTTTAAAATAAATTTTCGTAGATCAAAAACAACTTTTGTAATCGGTAAAAATTAATTTGTCAAAAGACTAAAAAGAAGTGAAGAAAATGAGTAATAAAACTAATTATAACACGGTTTTAACTTAATAAAAAGAACAACATATTCTTATAGTATTAATCCAACTTAAAAGACTTTTTCTATAAAAAATAAAAGTACAATAGGTCAAAAGTATTGATATTCCATTTTAAAAAGCGATAATTCTTCACAGTTGTACATTTCCGGTCCATTTTTGTCGAAATCTTTTTTTGCAAAATCATTATAACACCAATGGTTATTTACCAATTGATGCTTCTTGCTCCAGTGCCATTAATCTTAGACGATCTTAGTTTCACTTTAATACTATATATTCCTTTTGTAAAAAGTAAAACTTATATCAAAAGTCAGCTCGAATAAGTTTTATGGCCCCAGAAGTTAAACCAAATAGGTAAAAGTCGGATTTAAAAATATAACTATGTCAAAAACTTCCTTAAAGATCTCTTTTAATATTAGAGTTACCAACGTGTCGTTATTCTCTTAAATGAAATCGACAGTGACAATCTCAAATGGACTGTATACAATGCAGTCTCTAGTTAGCTAGTACCTGTTTGATCTGGTCTACGAAATTATTTATAGATATTTGCTTTTTCTCCAATACGTACTTGTTTTGAAAGTGAAATCATAAGACAATTTTATGAAAAGTACACTTAGTAATACTTACATGCTTTGTATAGCTATGCTTATTTGTTAAACTGATAACAGAATGTTACAGATGTGTATCTTAATACAACTAGTCAGTTTAAAGCATGGAGCAAATTGTGATGTACAGAGTTGAAAGTCACGCTTCTCCAATTCAGTGTTTTTATACCCGCACTTTCTAAAGAAAGTTCGGGTATATTGTTGTTGTCCTGTTCCGTCTGTCCGTCCGTCCGTCCGTCCGTCTGTCCGTCCGTCTGTCACGTTTTACTTTCTCAAACTGCTCTTACATCTTATAAACCAGCAAACTGAACTCTTGGAGTTTGATTATGGGTATCATGTTGTTTTGTAAAAAGGTTTCAAAAATTCTCTGGTAGTCCTGGGGGTCAAATAATTGGTAAAAAATGACGTTTTTTCACAAAAAACCTTCTTCCTCGAACTCCTCCTACATTTTTAACAATAGACAAATCATCTTTTGGAATATGTTTTGGGGTATCCTATAGATGCGCAATAAGGTTTCAGAAATTTCAATTTTGCCCTGGGGGTCATTTGGTGGCTGAAAAATGCCGGTTTTTTTTTTTTTTTTTTACAAAAAATCTGATTTCAAAAACGTCAACATTTTTCGCAGTCGCCAAATGATCTTCTAGAATATGATTGGGGATGTCATTTTCTGCAAAAAAAAGTATGGTTCCCATAACTCCTTTTACAACTTTTGGAGTAGCTCTGTCATCTCTTGGGATATGATTGGGGCTGTCCTATAGATGTGCAATAAGGTTTTAGAAATTTTAATTTCATCCAGAAAGTCAAATAGTAGCAGAAAATTGACGTTTATCATACCTAAAAAAATCTAGATCCCAGAACTCCTCTTATTATTTAATGAATAGATACATCATTTCTTGAGATATGATAGGGACTGTCCTATAGATGTGCAATAAGATTTTGAAAAATTTAATTTAATC
>WFKH01011581.1:70378117-70424551 GCA_016163765.1 Magallana hongkongensis | reverse complement strand
TTCAGGGGGCCCGGGTTCGAATCCCGGTCTGGTCCGTCATTATTTCTTTCAACCCGTTACACATCATTATGCCATATTGATGTGTGACAATAAATGAGTATGACTGATCATTCATCTTGAGTATTATTGGACAAGGAGATCAAGTGTAATGGAGCCTGGCCAACTTGAATTTAAGAAGTAATTAATCAATTAATCCATCCTGACAAGACGAGTTATTTAGACAAACAATAGACGATTTGTATACATGCTGAGGATTCAGAAATACTAGCCAACCCCCCCAGATGGCTTACAATATTTCTAAAAATCACTTTAAACAAGGCAAGATATAACCGAAACTGTACCTTTTTTTTTTTTTTTATCATTTTTGTAGTTATTAATTAATTATATAATTATTTTTTTTATTCTTGTAAACGATGTATTTTATAATGTAAGTAAGAATTACCTATTGTTTATTGGTCTGCTCTTTTGCAATTTAGTAACCAGGGCTGCGTTTAAAAAATTCTACGACTTACGACCACAGTCATTAATGTTATCTCTTCATTATTTGACAACTTTTATACTGAATTTATCAAAAGACACATTTACTCATTCAATTATTATAATTCGAAAGATGCGGTTTTGAAACAAAAATATATGTGTGCATTGATGATCTTTCAGGAGACTGAATTTTTTCCGACTTCGTTATAAGGTCGTTGTGTAACCCAGTGGTCCAGTGGGCCCGACCAACCCGACTCCGCTCTTGATACGCTTATACATGTAATGGTACTTATATATCAATGTTGATTTGGGGTTAGAATAAGATTCGGAATTAGAAGATCAGATCAGAGTGATCACACCAAAATAAGCCTTTCCGTTAATAAAATATTAAATGTTAACACTTAAATAGCAATTTTATTAATAACTGTCCTTTGTTTTTAAAAACATTTATAAAAATTTATAAATCTGACTATTTACTGAGTTTACTGAAAGGCGACTTAATGTTTATCTTAATGTGATTTAATGCTTATTTAAGTTAATTGAAAGTTGTTTGAATGGTGTCTTTCCATCAAGCCAACATGCTGAATATATAGCAACTTCTCGATCAGAACAAAATATAATAACTGAAACGTCTAAAGAAACGTTGACAGATAGCAAGTGTCCATCAATTACATTAAACCTATGGCGATGAAGACGCAAAATCCAAGACGACAGCTACCGAAAGTACCTGCAACCCAATCCTTCCTGATGCCCAATGTAAGATATGATAAGAAAAATTCATACACGTCATACAAAATGATACTTAATAATATGTGCTGTCCATTTCAAACTCAGATCAACGACATACACAGATAAACCTTGACCTTTATCATTTTCATACAGGTTTTACTTGTAAATGTGTATTATTAAGATAAGCACACTCAATTCTTTATTACAACGTAAAAGAAAATAAACAAAAAATCGGATAAAAACTATTTAATAAGACTAAATATGTGCCTTTTTGACAAAAAAAAAGTATCAATATATTGAATAACATTGGAAAAAAAATCACGAAAGATAAATGTTATTTAAAATTTGAACTGATCTGAAAATAAATGACAGAGCACTGAGAAGAAAAAAAGTTTCTGGGTTTCACACTAGGAAGTAGGGTCAGCCCAGTGTGACAAGTCAATGTCGTCCTCAATGTCTGCACAATCCACTTCAGGCAAGCTGAAAATCAGACATGGATGACTAATGAATCATTATATAATTATTGAACATCTGTAATTGTCAAAATACACTTCTAAATGATAACTAAGTTCCCTATGATTTCTGGTTACAACAATGTTTTTGCAATTGAGCCAACCATGTAGCAATTTTAGTACCATATTTTTTTTTTGTTTTTCAAACAAGCATTTAAAGTTTATTACTAAGGAAGTTGATTCTTGGCTCATATTAAATATTTCATAATGTCATAACGTCATAACGTCATTGCAAACTGTTGTCAAAATTTTCTTTGAATGAACTAACCCGTGAATGAAAACGTTCTTCTGAATCTTTCCAATGTTCATGTTTCTACAGATGACCTGAGCGAGAGTTGTCTTCTTGATTTGGTCAATTTGGGGCAGACGAAAGCCCGCGTAAGGTTCATTGTTTTCGTAGTAAAAGCGGTCTCCAACCTTCAGCGCCTTGAACTGCAGTCCAATGATACAAGCCAGCGTTGGTCCCACTAAAGCGCCATCTAATGGCGTCTCGGAGACAGCGCCCGTAAACAAATCAATGTCATTGACATGACTGAAATAAGTAAACAGCGAATGTTCGAATTTTATAACTTAATGACATTACAGATATTCGTCTGAAAGAAAGTGGGCGCTCAAGATAGTAAGTTCACAGGAATCATCAATCAATTTGGATTTAAATGACTATCACCTCGAAACACTACAGGTTCCAACAAAAATAATTACTTAAATATTGGAAAGTATTACTTTCTTGGAAGTTGGAGTATAGTACTTACTATTAAAAATTTCACATAGTTTTTGGTTTTATTTTTGTTTCTTTTTGGGGGCGTTTTTATTTTTTATTTTTGTTTCCCTTTAAGTTTACAAACACAACTTCCTTGAAATCACTGTTTAGATGTTTGCGCGTCAGAAAGAAAAAGGTAAACGCCTTTAACTTAAGAAATAATCATTTGAAAATTTTGTAAAATTTGTAAAAACAGTATACTATAGTTGAAAATGCCCATATAATATTCTCTAAACCTAACCTGATAGTAGATTCTATTAAAAATAGAAAAAAAATAGTAAGAGAAGACACCAGCAGGATTCGAATCCAAAATCCTATTAACACTTGTTCACAAATCCGAGACGAATCCTGTTAGCCATTCGAGACTTACCAATACTGTCATATAAATAGCATTTAAAACAACATTGACATATATCTGCATCTTTGCTTAAAAAGTAGCATATTCTATTTACAATTTGTAATCTTCGCACGTTTTAAATCCGTGGAGAGAAGACCCAGAGACAACAAAGTCATTTAAAAACACCTGTAAATAAGCAGTTTTTTGTATAAATTGCCTCGTGTTGCTATATGCACACCATATTTTGATAAAACTAAATGCATTTCAAACATTTTTTGTAAAATTTTCTCACCGTAAAGAAACCAAATAACGATTATAAATCGAAAAATGTGCACAAATAATCGATGAAATTATCACTATTTCTATGCGCCTAGATTCCTGCCTAATTTACATCTTATGCGCCTACTTTCAAATTTGGATAGAGTAACGTAACCTACTGTAATTCAAAGAAAGTCACAGAAACGTCCTTATGATGTGACTTAACAAACATAAGTTTATAGTATGACTGGTCTAAAAAAAATTAATTTAGTTATATAGAAAAAACTTATGTTTCTGACAAGATTTTACTTTCAACATGACTCATTTATAAGTTTTCACCAGAAGTTTGTGAAAAAAGTATGACTCACTCGTAAGTTTCCGCCAGGAGTTCGCGGACATCTTGGGTGTGGTCCACAAGGCCAGAGAACTTGTTGGTGGTGTACAGGTTACACATCTTCCTGTATCTCATGTAGGGAGGGATGGCGTGATCCCGCCCCCTGTTGATGTTGATGGAGATCAGGTCTGACCCTGTACCGGGACCAATCTCAAACAAGTGGTTCAGTACTTCCTCTGACTTTAACCTACAAGATCTCAACTTATCACTCACGTTTCTAGGTAATTTAAAAAAGAAGTTTTAAGAAAGTATAGGATCTGACATCTCTTTCTGACGCTCAAAAAAAACGAGGAGATTAGTCCGATAACAGATAGACATGTAAAACTTATTTCAAAGAACTGAAGTATCATATGCATGTCAAACAACAGTGTTCCCAAAAGAGATAAAAAAAAGTTTGTCATTGAAAAATTTACCTGTCAACACTTTGGGACCGCTCAAGGTAGAGACCACGAATGGTTTGCTCAATTCCTTCCTTTTGATACAAATGGTCAGGAATATTGAAGATATCCCTTAAACGGTCTCGTCGGTAGTCACCCGACGCCGGCTGAAATCCAACGAAATCGTTGATCATGCTGTGTCCAAACCGGAAAGCAGCAGCAAAGAATCCATGACGGATGCCAGGGTTAACGCATGCGTCGTACCCTTTGAAAAAGGATCCGTTGGGGAGGGGTCTGAGTTCAAACAGGTCCATGATGTCATCACCGAGAATCAATGGCAGGTACTCTGTGTATGTGATGTGTTGGAACATGGCGCCCACTATTTTCCTGGCTTCCTGGAAGAGCCTTTCATCGTCCCAACCAGGATATAGCACGGCCAGCTTTCTAGCGAGTCTGTTGTGTTCACGAAGCCAGAGCGTGTGTTGAGCAATAAGGGGAGCCTGTTGATTTACTCGACCATCGCCTAAAAAAAGACACCATCTCTACATTACTTGTAAGGAAAATAATTAGTATTTTGCAAACGAGGAAAGCTATGGACTTCTCTTTAACTTTCAAATCACATTGGTATATAAAAAAGCAATAAGATGAAATCTGAATATATATCTGCAAATACACAACAATAGGCATAATGTCTAGCAGTGAAGGGAGAATTACCAGAGTGGAAACATTTGAAGGTCGTTTCGCGACATCCGTCTTCCGGTTCGTCTGTGGAGGGCATCAACTCGCCTTCGCCGTGGGGGTGGTCCTGCGTCTTCAGTAAACCTGAAATAACACGGAATTAGCTTTACCAAAATGTCTTTAAAATTGCTGTAAAATAACAAAGGCGATACAAAATAGTTATCTGCTACTAACAGCCATTTTTCATTGGTGTTTGTCTTTATCCTATTATTATTATAATTGTTATCTTTAGCACTAATTATTGTTATTTATTTCAGCTCTCTCATTTTCTAAATCTTTATCTTAAACTAATGAGTTTTTGATAATGATAACGTTAGACAGCAGAATAGTTTAAAATAATTCCTTATCTTGTTCATTCTATATTCCATTCTATATTCTTATTCAGCAGAAAGATAAATATGATGTTCAAACGCAGATTTGATTTCTCGTCACTTTTATACACCTCATAATAGAAAGTTGATCTACAATTCAAATAAGAGAGAAAAAGGTAAGCGAAATTCTCACCACCGGTAAACTTTCTTAAATCCGGGTAGTCTGCTTCGTTTGATCCGTAGAACGACGAGCCGTCGATGTACATAGTGTACTCTGTGATGGTCTGACGCACCTCTGTTAACAGGTAACCAAGTAAACACGTAAACATGTAAACAATTAACATGTAAACAATAAACATGTAAAAAATAAGCATGAACACATGTAAACAGTAAGCAGAAGAAACATGTAAACAATAAACACAAGAAACTTGTAGACAATAAACATGTAAAGATGAACGTTGACGGGCTTCAATATTATCAAGTATCACCATGCTTCATGCAATAATTAAATTCATTCCTGTCATATTATAAAAGTAACGCACGTTTTGTGTGTTAGGATATGAAACACAAATCTAAAAGCATGTTAAACATGCATACAACAAATATCAGAAGTACCTAAAAGATTCATTGCAATTTAGCTGTGTATATTATTTCATTTTTTTTTCATTTTAATAGCTGGGATGTGTTACATTGGAACGATACCAAAGTGTTAAAAATCTAAACAAATTCTTAAAATAAAAAAATACTAACTGGAATTGCAGTTTAAGTCGGGGGATGCTTCAGAGCGAGCGAAATTCAAACAGCGTACTCCATAAGGGCCGAAGAATGGGTCATCGCCTCTAATCCTTAATCTCATGATACAGTTGGGGTCACTTCTGTGGGTACCACAGCAGTCCAGATCTTTTCCGTCAGGTGCTGGTTAAAAATCAAAATTTTTGAAAAAATTATAATAAATGTTGATATAATTATAAGTAAAATCCAAACATTTAATTTTGTTTTTAATTGATATGGAGCAAATGAAAGTTGGAAGGGAAAAAGAAAGACTACTCACTTTCAGATTTTACGTTTTCTTGAAGATCGTGACTCAGAATTTGTCCAAAGAACATCAAATAATGGGTAAACTTTTTCAGTTCATGGCGCGGACGACTCCTGTCGTGTACCTTCAGTCTGATGTCCCTGGGCTCCGGGAGAGGTCCGAACTTACCTCTACTTCTTGGAGCACCCATGCCTGGAATTAAAAATAAAAGATCCCTTGATAAACTATTCATTGAACACTGAAATAATTTTCATTGACCTTTTTCTCGCAGACGAGAATAGAGAATGTTCTTTTGAGTAAACAATCCCATGGTACACCGATAGTGCATTGATATCATATACGCCAAGAAACAAAGAAATCATTAATTTTGGTCATTTACCATTAAAGAACTCTTAGATGACTGAAAGTAACTTACCGTCCTCATAGACCGAGCAGAGGAACCGGACGAGCGGCGTTTCCGCCATTCCCCAGTAAGGATGAGCCAGGTTATTACAGCTCCCGTCAATAGTTCTGAATTTAGAGGTGTAATCGCACGTAAGCTTCTTCGCGAAATCACAATCTTCATCGTCATCATCTTCTTCTTCCTCTTCTTCCTCTGACCCACGACGTCTTTTCTTACTGATAAAGAATGACTTGTCATTAAGTTAGATTCCATAATATAGCTACAACCATAAAATAGGTATGTATCTCGTTCATCTCATTTTAAAAGTTGATTATTATATCTGACTTTACATTTTACTTATTAACCTATTTAACAACGTTAGAAGGATTTACAGGGATGGTTCAAATGTTTACAGATAAAAAAAATCCCAAACGATTTAGTATGATTAAATTCATTGGGTTTTTCCTAATAGTAATTGGGGCGGTGTTTGTATTTCAGGGTACATTTTCTGACCAGGAGTAAATTTGAAGCTACTTTAATAAGCCAAATCTACTAATTTTAATGAGTCATGCTTACTAACCTTTTCAACCAATCCCCCTGTGGTTGATAGCGAATCCTGCCCTGAACTGGATCATCATTGTAACACCTACAGTTCGATGTTGCAGGAATTTTCAGTAGCCCTTCTTGGTAAGGATCAGGCAACCGTGAGCCTCTCCTGTTGTAAGAGTTATAATTTCCCGTGTCTTCAGCGGACGATGAGTAAGGGTCCCATGGATTGGTTGTTTCATTATATCGTGGTGATTTAAATTCGACGACAGGACCATACCCTTGTCTTTGTGTTCTACGTGAGCCGTATTCATGCCTTTGTGGTGGCCGTGAACCATACTCGTGCGTCCGTTCTGGGTTTAATGAAAGTTCGATGTTTGAATTCAAAACTACTTTAATATTTGAGCTTGCATATGCAAATGATGCAACTATTAGGAAAAACAACCTGAAAGGAGAAAAACAACATAATTTTATTTTTGCTGAATTTAAGCAGAATTTCTGTTCAGAAAATTCAAATTGGTATTAAAACTATTGGTGTAATATTATACAATTTTTTAATGCCTGAGCAGTCGATAGACCAGAATATTTTTTTTCTTGGTGCAGGGCACATCTCAGTGTGTTTTATTGCCCTAGGCCTACGACCTTGAGCAATGGAACACACTGAGCTGCTCCCTGCACCAGGGGAAAAATGTTATGGTCTATTGACTGCTTAGGTATTATATAGTTGTTTTATTAATACCAAATTCCATTTTTAGTATTTAGTGTTCACAATTGTATGTTACAGAAGGTTTCCATACCATTATGCATTAAAGTCATTATAAATTAATACCTATAGATAATCTAAATGATAAATTTTAAGAATGATAGTAAAACAAACCTAATACAGTGATCTTTTAATCTTGTATCAATTAAAATGAGTAAATTTCTAACAGAAAAATAAAAACCATTGTTAACCACTGATGTCTGCACAATGGTATATATAAATTCGAATCCCAGATCGGTTTTTCCGGAATACGTTGCCAATGAATTAGATCGCAGTCTATTGACCGGCGGTCCAATAGATCGGTTTCAATAGATAAGAAAAAATTAATACACATACAGAATAGACGAAAATATCAAATCTCTAATAAAACAAAATCCCTTTGATTAATTAATAATGCGTGTCATTGCATTCGATGAAGCACCTTATCGCCATTCGAATGTTCTGTTCGGTCTTTCCCGCGCAAGTTAGGAATTGTTTGTATTCGTGTCTACTTTTGTAGACATTCTAGATTCTATTATAATTATTGATACATACTTTATCATGGTTTTTTTTATAAATGATATTCATAATTACCTTCACTCGAAGGGGATCAGAAAAAAAGATTTAAAGTTAAGAAATTATGAATTTTATATAACCAAAACGTTTTGTCTAATATTGAAAAAAAAGACATGTATAACAATTGTAATTATAATATTATATAGTAAAATGTCCAACAATTAGTTATCAAATTTAAAAAGTAAACTATTACATCATGATCACTTCAGCGAATAATTATACAGTAAACAATGTAGTATTGATATATATATTGTTCGCAAACGCCAGGATCATTTTGCAATTAAAATTCAAAACTGAAAGCAGTCATATTATTGAAAAAAATACTGCTATGTGATAACTATAATAACTTCAAATCCAGGTGTGGTGATGAAGCTTACCCGGTCATGACACCTAGTCCCCTTGCCTGGTACATTCTGATGGTTGGACCTGCAACCCCAATCTGAATTGGAGGGTCGTGAATGCAGCTTTATATAATATTTTTCGTTATCAGATAAGTGATGACTCTAAAACAATTCATTGGGAGATGTAAAGGAGGCCTCCTTAGTATTGATTTGTAGTCCTGTGATTGACTGCATTAGCTGATTGTATCGGACTGATTAGCGCTCCCATCTAACGAAAACATGTTATTCTTATGCATTGTTTTAATATTCGATGATATATTTGTTATTTTAATGTAACTTAGAACAGGTTTTATGTCAACAAGCTTCCAGTTGTTTGCGGTTGTTCAGTAATCCATAAGGCATCTCACAGGATTCTTAGAGATACAGCGGGTATTTTGTGTTTCCTATAAATTCCTCTTGATGAGAGGTCTGGTATTTATTTTACGGCTCTGATTTTTAGATAAATGTGAAAAATTGGACGTACTTTTATTTACAAATTTCAATAAGGATAAACTAATTTAAATTTCTTTAAATAAAAGAATGTTTATTTGAATAATTAGACATAAACATGTAATTAGTTTTAAAACGATATTTTATAAACTAGAAACCAATTTAACATTTTCTTATTCCGTAAGAATGATAAAAAAAAATGTAATGTTTTTTATTAGAAATGCTTGGTGATTTTGTTTACTTTGAATATGAATCTAAAGGTATTTACTTTTTTATCCACTTATTGTATACAATATCTGTATTGTTGAATTATTGACATTTCAAGGTGGTAAAACAGGTAAAATAGTTGTCGCTGATTAGCTTTGAAATACGAACATTTTCCTTTTTCTTTACAGAGAGCTCTTTAACTAGAGGAGGTAAATATAGCCAAAAAACGGCCACGATTATCGAGCCCTTTTAAGTTAAAATGATCATAATTATTGAAGAGAAAAATGTGGTATATTTTAACTGCAGAACTATATCTTTACGGGAAATTCGTGTTGACGGAATATATAAACGTTTACTCTTACTAAGCGTCTTCAGACTGATTAACTGGTTAAAAACTTATATACTCTGGAGTTTCTATTGGTCATATCAATCTGCTGTAAGATCTAATATATATTTTCAGTTCTCTGGTCTCAGTAAGTGTTCACCATTTAGGGTTATCAGCTGAAGTATCTGAGGACTTGAGAAAAACAACGCAAGATGTAGTGAAACGTTCGTTCTTCAAGTTCATCAAGCTATAATCGTCTACCATAACATGGGATATTTATATAAAGTATATTAATATGGCACTAATCTAAAATTCCGTTGAACGACACTGATTTATAATACACCGTGCAATTTATCTGATACATAGCTTAACAGATAACATTACCTGTTAACACTGTCATGAAAGATGGTGAACGAAGTTCCAAATATGTTTTACAACTCACCTGAATTCATAAAACGTCAGTTGATGGTATCCAGTGAAAAGATGAGGGCCACTTTTTTGAAAAAAAAAATGATAAGTTTGGAAAGAATTTAAAAAGTCAAACTGGTATTGAAACATTTCATTTCATGTTTTCCAAATTAAAACAAAAGGAGTAATTTTAATCAAGGCTATTTAGAGAAGATGATCATAATTTGAGCTAAAATAATTAAGATCACATTTTTGGGTTAGGGTTAGGGTTACATTTTTACATTTTTTACATTTTTAATCGTGAAAATGTTTAACTAAGTTTTTTTTCTAAGACAAAAAAGATGAATACCAGTTGCCGTGTCTCAAGCGACATAAAGAGCTCACAGTTCGTTTTTATGTGTTCACAAGGCCTGTGTCATGATATGTTCACATACAAATTATTGAATTGAAAATATAATTGTTTATCTGTGTTCATATTTAACGTTCAGTAGGAGAAGAAAAAAATATTTTGAAAAATGCTTTCACCAATTTACAATTTATGTAAAACATGTATAACATTTAAATTGAGTTAATGTTTAACTTTCATAAAGAAAAAATCAGTATTTTTTTTTTACATATAAACAGTCTTTTTTTCAAATTTAAAAGAAGATTTTACTAATATACAACTTATCAAACTCTGTAAATAAAAAAAAAACCCAATAGCCATATTTGAAACAAAATTGTGAGCTCAGAATCTCTCTTCTAGCTAGACAAAAGAAATTTAAAATATTGCTTATAGAACAGGAATACCTTAGTAAAGCATTCTTAACAATACTAGTAGACTAATTGTTCTCGAACAATAAGAGGTCTTTTCAACCTATTATATTTTATGTTCAAAACATTTTTGTGTCGTTAGAATTGATGAAAAGCTTTCCTAGCGTTACTTCATTAAAAAATAAAGTCAAAAGGTTCAGTATGATTTTTTTTTAAAATTAACCTTGACCTTTGACCTTTATGTCATTTTGATTGGATAAGCCCAACTTTTCATTTTAAGATTTTCCGATGTCTCTACGATGTATAGTTCAAAAGTTTTAATTGTTTTAGCAAAACTAAGAAACATTTAGGGGCAATAACTGCTTAAAGGAATCATCGGATCCTTTTGAAATGAATAGAATGAAAGTTCCTTAAAGTCAATTTAAGACATTGGTTAAAGTTTCAATCCTCGATCTCTAACGGTTTAAGAGGAGTAACGATAACAAGCATTTTCAACAAAAGGGGCAATAATTTTATACCTATTTCAAGGTGGGGACTAAAGGGCAATATTTTAAAATGTCTTATGAAGTCATACTACATCCATGAAAAAGTTTCTCTATACCACTTAAACAAAAGAGATATGAAAACTTATAAATACATAGACTTTCTAATGCCCTTGACCTTTGAACTTTGAGTCACTTTGATTGGCCAAAGTAGACGCTTCAATCCCAAGTAGTTCAATGTCTCTATGACGTATGGTAAAAATAGTTGTAAGTGTTTTTATTGAATGTTCGAAACTTTCAGAGGCAATAACTGCTAGAAGGGGGCCTCGGGCCCTTTTCGGTGTGATTAGATTGAAGGAGCCTCTATGTGAAATAAAGACATTGGTAAAAGTTTCAAGTCTCTACCTCTAATGGTTTAAGAGGAGTAGCGATAACAAGCATTTTGTACAATAGAGGCAATAACTCTATAATTATTTCAAGATAAGGGCTGAAGGGTTATATTTTGAAATGTCTTAACAAGTCCTACTACATCCATGGAAAAGTTTCTCAATATCATCATAAACAAAAGAAATATGAAAAATCATTACTTCACTGATTTTTAAATGACCTAGACCTTTGACCTTTATGTCATTTTGATCGGCCAAGGTAGACGCTTCAATCCCAAGTGGCCCGATGTCTCTACGACGTATGGTGAAGGAGTTGTTAGTGTTTTTATTGAATGTTCGAAACTTTCAGGGGCAATCACTGCAGGAAGAGGACCTCGGGCCCTTTCGGTATGAATAGTAGTAGAAGCCTCTAAGTGAACTTAACACATTAGTGAAAGTTTCAAGTCTCTATTTCTTATGGTTTTAAAGGAGTAACGATAACAAGCTTTTCATACACAAGAGCAATTACTTTGTAAGTTCTGGGAGTTATTAAGCAAAGGGTCATTTAGTACCATAACTTTTAATGGTCAATTACATAAAGAAAAAATTGTTTCAATTCATCTAATAATAAAAAAAACTGTCCCGAGAAAAAAAGAGAAGAAAAAAAATAATTTAAAAAAACATAAGAAATACAAAAGGTCTTTCACCTGAAAGGTGGAAGGACCTAACAAAAGGTCTTTCACCTGAAAGGTGGAAAGACCTAATAAAAAAACATAAAGAATACAAGAGGTCTTTCACATGAAAGTTGGAAAGACCTAAAAATTGATAAAATAAAAGTATCAATGGCAAAATTGTCTTTTAATGCGAGATTCTGATTAGTAGGGACATTAGATTATAAGAAATACTGGAATATTTAGTTAGAAGAAATATAAAAAGGGCATTCTCAAACCAAACCGCCTGAAATTTGGACAATATTTTATATCGCTTTTTTTATCGTAAATGCAATGCAGATATCTTAAATCAGATAGTGAACATTAAAATACCCAAAAAAAACCCACTAGATACATATATTCAGTTCACATTCGTCGTGCTCAGATGATTCTTTTGATAACTTATTCATTTCCTGAGATAATGAATTATCCTTTTTGTAAACAATATAGGATGCAAATGATTTATGAAGAATAACCTATAACCGATTTATCTGATTAATCTTCATTATTAAAAGTGCTGAACTTCTGTTCTTTCCTGATGCAAATTTTTATCCATGGCAATGTCGAAAAATTAATTCAATGTGATTATTATTAGCGCTTTATTATTAAATAGTGTTTTTAAAAATGTACAGTTGTACGTGTAAGTCGTATCGTAATTGATAATTCTGTTAAGTTGATGCGTTGTAATGCCCAAAGCATTACAACGAGTGACGTCACCGCCTTATAAATGAACCTCAGGTGTGGCTAGTTCATCTCAACGTAAAATACACAGTGGCACTTTTACTAATTGTTGAAACAAAGAAAGTAAGTGACATTTTCCTTACTGTTAAATCTTATGATTTGACTGTGTGATACTATTTGTCTCTATCCCTCCAGAAATCAAATATTACCATGAAGATAATGTCTAATACTTGTATTTAAGTTGTCAACGAAGTTAGACATTCTACTTTCGGATTGTTTTGTAGATCCATTGATTGAATTGATTTAACGATATATAGACCTTAAAACTAGGCTATTGGATTTTACGGTACTTTGATCAGACATAAAGATAATATCACAATGCAAGATTGTGAGAAGTGGTGAATGTTGTATAAAAAAAATCAGTTGACTAGACAAAGCATGCATGTCCTTTAAAGATAAACAAACTTGGCAATAATGATACCATCCTACTTTATATGCTAACACTAACGTTACCATTATGCTCCAAAATCAACACAAAGATAATAATTAATAGTTCTTTAATGCTAATTTACAATATACTATTTTAATTAGAAATATCTTACAATAATGTTATGTCTGTATCAAGACTTTTAGGTCTTCTTTGCAGAAAAATCATACCTTTTGCACAAAAGATGAATCACCAACTGATTTTGTCTTATAAGGAATATAGTCAATGAAGAAACCCGAACCTTTAAAACAACTAATGCTTTTGTGTTTCTAGTGGCTAACGGTAGAATTGACCGTTAGCACAGCTTGTGCCAAATAGGCAAGTGGTATGCTGTTTAAATTTTTTTTATATTCCATCTGCAAGTGGACTCGTTGAGTCATGGATAGTTCATAATTTTTTTTTCACGAAATCAAGTTGCAGATTTAAAGCAATTTTCAGTATACACTAATATATGCACCTGGTTGCCTTTTTGCGATATTGTGAAATTTTTTGACTAAGGCGGAAAAAGGTTTAACAAGCTGATAGCGGACTATGAATTTTTTTTAAGATAGGAAAGCCTCTGCTTTTAATGTGATCCAACCCTGACATTCTGTGTAATGATACAAATAAATCTGACACATATCGTTATTATAAATTCGCACAAGAGAAGCTACAATTAAGAAGATTTCTTATAATACTATGCCCCTCCCAAGAGTCTCTGTCTGACCAACATAGTGTAAACATAAAAAAAATTGTAAATTCTTAATACTATCTCGCTTATTTGTATTAATTTTACAAATTACAACTTTCAAAATAAACTTTGATCCCCTATGTGTTGATTTTAGACCCTCTGGCCAAGATACAAGTATATTTTGATCTATCATATAATAAGACTTTAAAGACTTAAAAAGGTGGTTCCTCGGTGGGTTTTTTATTTTTTTTTTTGGGGGGGGGGGGGTTCGAAGGACATATTTTATACACGCAACTTATTTCTATTATTTCCTCATTATTTCCAAGTTTGAGACTGAGACCTACATTTGAACAAACATAAAAGCTCTAAGCCAAAGTTTTGTCAAGTTAAGTTAATATTACCAAGGGGTTCCACCAAAGAAGGTGAAAATATACAACGACACAAACAATTGACGCCGAACAAATTCGGATAAAAAAAGCAAGAGTTCTCGAGGTTTGTGAAAATAAAAATAAAAACCAGCGTACGCTGTGTAATGGATGCGTACAAGGGTTGATCCAAAATTAATGTCACAAAATGCTTTGCCCATTTTATAGCACTGTGGTGTATATCAAATATCATGATTTTTAGTCAAATTGATCATGATGAAATTATCACATTTCGTTGAATAAGTTAAATGATATAGTTGTTAAAAATGTATGTCATATGTGATAATGAAAAAATTAATCTACACAATATTTTTGATTAGAAAAAGCTGAAAGTTTTAAAAACATGGTTTAAACAAAGAAATCTTTATGATCACTTTGATTAACTTGCCAATGCTCTAAATAAAAAAAACAAATATAGCCAGACATGCTAAAAATGAGAACCATCACTTTGATATCACGTTAGAAATCCCCATAAGAAAAATGAATATTAGCGTTTGAAGCTTTAACTTAGAAAGAGTGAACATGAGGCCATATCTGTGGACTAAATGTGTCATGAGAGTATATGTCTCGCTGATGACAGACAGCTAACAGGTAAATTAAAGCTGGTTTCCATTTCCAATGATGCTAGATGGAACACGTTTTTATCACAAGCCCTCGATTGATCTGATCGCACAGTACAAAATTCAAATATATTTTCTTGATTTCATAAAAAAAGCAATCTCACAATTGTTTGAATAAAAATAAAGTCATTGAAAATAGAGTACCAAGGTCATTACTTTGTGAAAAACTTAATTTGTACTTTAATAAAACGTCAAAAATCCATTGATAACATAGCCGGTGTGCAGACACAACCTTTGTTCTACATAATATGCTACAAAATATAATTTTTAATTAGAGACGCTTTAAATTTTCAGATATTAAATGAATGAGAATTTTCAAATCTTGAATCTTTGACGCTTTACACCGGGTTTTCGTGATTTTATCGCAACCGTGACATTACCTTTGGACCAACACTTGTAAATCACATTAGTTATAGATAATTTAACAAGGGTTTACGCAAACTGTGCCTATAAATTAACAAAAGCTACAAAGTGAAACATCCAACAGATCATGATATATGTCCTTGTTGTAAAAAAAAATAAATGAGAATTTAGTTATAATTAAAATTTCGATTCATAAAGTTATAAAACACTAATGGTCAGACACGGATACGAACTGAATCTAACCACTAGAAAATTTCCCCACATATCTATGATACCATCTGAAGTTTATGGACCGCGTAATTTGATACATATTTTAGCAGCGTAACACTACAAAATAATTTCCTTCCGCTTAAGCATTTTGTGAACAATTTGATGCAATGCTCGTTGGCTTTAAAATTTGTATCAACCATAAAGAAAACATTTTACTATTTACATTTCCATCGATACTAAGTTTAACTTTAACTTGGCTTTAAATAAATTACCAATAAACTTAAAGGTCTTTAATTATCGATATGATTTTTAAGAAACTCCGAATGGCAAATCATGAAAAAGACATGAATGTGCATATTCCAAGTTCTCACAAATGCTCAACGCAACAACAAGAAATCAACAGTGGTGATTCCAATAGGAAAAAAGCAGGCTTTTCATCGGCATTATAAGGTCTTTATCACTGACCTTGTCCAACCTTCCTACCCTCAGCAAAACAAGATCCGTTGTCACTGTTACAAAACATTACATTTATTGTACATGTGCTGAGACTATAGTCATTCCAGACAATACTGCTTTAACTGTAACCAAATCAATACTTAACAATGTCCTGAGTAAACTAAAATGTCCCACACGTATCCATCTAGACCAAAAAACAATCTTTGATTGTCAATTATTTCATAAGTGTTTCAGATGTTCCAAACTTGAAAGACTCAGGTCAGTCTTAAACACCAAAAGGCTATAGAAAAATGAGCCTTTTACAGTATTTTCATATCCTTTTTAGCTCATTTGAGCTGACAGCTCAAGTGAGCTATTCTGATCACTTTTTGTCCGGCGTCCGTCAGTCTGTCCGTCTGTCTGTAAACATTTTATATTTTCGAATTTTTCTCCAGAACAACTAAAATGGGGCCCCCTGGACAATTCTTCGGCCCCCACAATAGGTTCAAAGTTTGATGTAGGTTTACATATATATGTAAACAGTTGTTGAAAATCATCTTGAGAGCTGCAATGCTCAGTATGTAAAATGACTATGAAATCAACCAGTTACAAAAAGGGCTTAATGTTTTACATAAGAATATCTGGGGAAAAATTTGAAAATCTTTTTATAAAGGATCTATTCTACTACATTCTCCAGATATTTTGTTTATGACTCCATAAAGCGGATTTTATTATGGTTATAGTTGCTCAGGTGAGCAATGTAGTCCATGGGCCTCTTGTTAATTGGCGTTTTACTCTTATATACTTGTTTAAGTGCTGTATCAAAGATCGAGAAACACTGTGAGACAATAACACAAATTACTTGACTGAATGTAAATAAGCAGAAGGGATGCCAATCTCTCTTCTGAAATTATGTTGTGAGCATATAGAAATGCACCAGCGATTCAACACTCATGGAGAACACATATAGACAGAATGAAAACCAAAGAATACCTAGCGTAAAATGTGAACATTAGACTTAAATGAAAACCTTGGGAGAGGCAAAACCATCGCACAAGATCGTGGAAAACCAATGATGTCGCCGTATGTCCCCAATGAGTGGATAATGATAATGTCAAGTAAGTCATTATATCAGCTGTTATATTGTTTAATTAAACTACATCTTAATGGTTCAAATACACTGTAAAAATTGATGCGGTCGGTGTTAACCTTCGTGTCTCTGACTAGCAATGTAATTCTCCACCTATGAGCAAGTACCAAAATGCCATCCCCATTTTATAATACTTTCATCAAACACCATATGATATTTAATTATATTTAATCTCAACGGCCGATGCACACACTGTGTAGCGTACAACTGTTATAACAATATATCAGCCCAAGCAAGCGTTATTTCTCTTAACACTTCAAACGGTTTCGCACATTTTTATTTTTTTTTTGTTAATTATCACATAAACCCTCGTAACTAACACCAACCCCGTTACATGATATATACAACAACCTTGATAATTGTATAGCGTGTCGCGACTTGACCAGGCGTCTCCGTCCGTGCCCGGTTCACCTGAGTTTTATAAGGAATGCGACAAAGGAGTTAAGATGGCATTTTCCAAGTGCCTCTTGAATAAAAGAAAAAGCTTTAATTCAATATATACAGATATACCACCTGCGTAGTGGTTATTTCAATGTTCACCCACTGCAATTGCAACCTGACAAGGCAAATTGTCAGTTAGCCACTTGATTATTCAACTTAACTATGCCACTTGGTTTAGCAACTTGGTCGAACAAATTAACACTTGACCACTTGCATGCATCTTGCCACAACACAGTATTATACCTCAATACTTTATTCTGCATGTAAATTCTAACGTTTATCAAATCTTACAAAATATACAGTGAAATACTATTTCTATGCAATACTTATGTATACAAAATTCAATCTAGAGAATATTAGACCACCAAAGCTTCAGCTTTCAGTATTTACCCTTAGATTCTACGCACTGTAATTTTTCTCTTAGAAATACTAGAAAACCAACATTGTGACAACATCTACCATTTATCCAAAACTCATTGCTAGCAAATCATACTTTTACTATTTACAAGTCTATCTAACTATTTAGAAACAACAAAAAACTGTTTTGGTTGTTCTTTTTTAAATACAATGTATAACTTTTTTAATCAGTTGACCCCTAAATTACATTATTTTCAATAATTACTTATAAACTAAACAAGTAAGAGAAGATAAATCTTTCAACCGTTTAAATGTTTTCCACTTTGTAATAAAATTTCATTGGAATTAAAAGTCGCCCCAATCATAAACTTCAATTTAATTTCTTATCACTTCTTGTAATAAATCAACATTGGTTTACATTGATCAAAAATAGCGATTAATAATACAGACAAAAAACGCGAGTAATTTGATGTGTATGATTGCGCTCTTTGTTTGACGATTTACGGATATTGAATAAATTCAACTCCCTAAATTGTCCGGAATTGTTGGACATATCCATGGGTGTAAAGACATGTCAATATAGATGGAAGTGAATCATATTCAACTTGTGAAATCATCTCTTTTATATTTAAAAGAAAAATCAATAGTTGTCAATGAAATGCTTTTTTAATTTTGTGCATGAAACCATCCAAAAATAATATTTGTTATTGAACTTTTGACCATAAGATCATAGATGACGGATTAAAAAAATATATATATATATATAATTCATGATAGAAAAACAACGCTCAACAAAGTACCAGCTGCTTAAACTGACAAAATATTTTATACTAAAAAGAACTAATTGTTTAAAAAATGATTATCGACACTCACAATTGTTGATAATTGTATAGAATAAATGGTATTGATAATGGAAAAAAACGCTTCTATTAATTCAAATCACTACATCATCAATTGATTTTTTTTGTTTGGATTGAATTTGAATTTTAAAAAAAAATTTCATACATTCAAAGGACCTTTTTGTCAATAGACTAAAGTGCATTTTCCATGTGTTTAAATGATGTGTACATTGCCACATTCGTATTACCTACAAGGCCTTTCTTATTTTCAAAAAACCTTATTATATTTCTCGAGAATATATTTTTTCTAATCTGATAGATAAAACACAGGTTATTGATCAAAATGAAAGGCAAATATTTAGCACAGTTAGGATGCAGTTTTGTACTTTTTTCTTGTTTATTCTCTGATTGACTTTTATAATTTTTTTAGATATGTTACAAATATTGATATGAATTATTAGCAGAAAGTTTTATTAACATTGTCAAAACATTTCTTTTAATCTGATAATTAAAACGCGTGTCACTGGTGATAAGAGAAATTGCAAATATTTAGCTCTTTGAGGTGAAAGTTTTGTAGCTTTTTTCTGTTTATGAAAATCACGGATTGCATTGCTATATCTCTTTTATAATTTGTCTTTCAGATAATCAAACAAAATTTACATTATATGTGTGAAGCAGATAAGAAGAAATGGGAGATTTGAACTGCAACAACTCTTTGAAAGTTTGATCCGTCGTCGATCTGAAAAGAATTTTAGGATTAAAAAGAATGTGAAATTGATATGTTACGGATTTTGACAAAATTTAGGTCGTTGGAGACACTCTGATTCCTTTTTGCTCGTCGAAGTGCGTCATCCATCGTGCGGCAACACTAGAACATTTTTTGCCTTTTATCTGAATCTACCAAAATAATCTTAACTAAAGTGTGTAGACTCAGAAATAGGAAAAGATAACTTATTTAATCCACACAAAATGCCATAACGTTGGGTTAAAACTGTAAAGAAACATTTTGATAGCTTCGTCTCCACTCAAAAAAGCATCTTCTAAAGTTGTGAAATTTATGGCCTCAGGGTCAAGGGTTCTATTATCAGAGGTAATAAGAGTGAATATGCATAAATTCTTTTAAAGGACATCATTTTTGCTACTAGGCATGTTGTAGGCAAACTAAGTGCATGGTTAGTATGATCAAAAAGGCTCTTTTATTGGTTTATGAAATTCATGACCTCCAGGGCAAGAGTACTGGTAAATTTAAGGCGACGGCTCATGCCATATTGTGAATATGTAACAATTTAAATTGTTAGACATCTAACTGGTAATATGTGTACATTGTAATGAACATTTATATTTATACACAATTTTGATATTCACTACCCCTTGGTCATCGTTCTTTAGTTGGGAGGGGTTTTCTCGTTTGGTCAGTGAATGTACAATGTACTTTAAAGCTATCTTACCTAAACGCAGTCATCTAGAAAACAAAAAAAGTGTTGGTTAAAGATGAAAAAAGAGGCTTTTATTTAAATTACGAAACACGTAGGTCAGGGGTTCTTAAGCCTCCCCTTAACTGGTCTTATTAATTACATAGTCCTGAGGAACCGAGCTGATCTTTGTTGTATGGCTTTATCTTGAAAGATCACAAAGCAAGTTAGAGTTACGCACCTATCTACCTACTTAAACCATAACCATTGATGTCTTGGAAACTTTAACTCCTTTTAAAGAAATAAATTATACCCTTTTAACTATTACCTTAAGATGTAAATCTTTGTCAATATTATTGCTGGGCTGTTGGAGAGAGAGGTTAAATTATATCAGATAAGTTTATATTTTAAACAAAAATAAGTTTTTTAGTTGTTAAGGAATTGTTAAAACTTTATTAACAGTGATATATACTGTGGAAAATGAAAATACGCTCAGCAGAGTTGGAGACCTTGATTATTTTCTTGTCCACCTTATTCTTACACCGTCACATGTGCTGAGAAATAAGACTGCAATAACTTTAACCTATCTGTTGGTGAGACCGTGACATACTTACTCACGGGGTCATATTTCTCCCTTCTGAACTCATTAAATAGAATCAAAAGTTTTTAAAACACCAGAAATCAATAGCAATTTATTTCCCTGATCCTTCATCACCCAATATTTACATTTTTCAGTGTCTTTCTCTGTGATAACATTACGAGTCGATTTTGTAATGTATGGTCCAATACATTTCATCAATGACTATATTGGTATTTTAATCGCACTGTTCCGGAAAATTATATAAATATAAGTAATAAGGAATCATTCTTTGAATATTATGAGGTGATCAAATATGGTCAGGCTGATCAAATCTATCATAAAGCACTTCGGGCTTCATTTGATTTGATCACCCCGACCGTATTTGATCACCTCATAATACCAAACGAATAATTCCTTATTCCTTACAGGTAATGAATACATCTGAGACTTTACAGGTAATGAATACACCGTGACAGTTGGATAGGAAGGTTGTCATTTCCTAAGGTTTGTTATCAGAGTAATGATAACCAGAGATATGGTTTTTGAATCATTCTTTTTAATAACAGTAAATATTTTTTATATCCATATGCTTTTCAGCGAAGCGTTTCAAATTTACAAAGTATTTGTGACATACGATGAGTTCAAGGAGCCAGCGTTTTTTAACTAGATCTCAAAAGATGCATAACTGAGATGCCGACAAGGGCAAGAGAACGTACTGCTAGGCGATTTGTACTTTGTAACTTTTTAAGATATCAATGCACAGATCATACAATGTGATAACACGACTTGTCTCTCAATTGAATACAAAATTATTTTGTTTCGAAGTTTTTCTCTCTTTATTGTTTTCAAATCTAGCAAATCTACAAAAAATATTTGTAACTATATTTTGCAACTATCCTTGCCTTAGGTTCTATATACTTGTTTATCGTCATCCGTTATCAATATTATGTATTAACAATTTCAGATCTGAAAGGAAATGAGTGTTTGTGGCTTTACGAGGACTTTATCGGATTTTGATGGCATCTGTAGGCTGACAAGTACTTTTTCGCCAACGTTCGTATAAACATCACATGACTGTTGTTTGTTTTATTCCAACATACCATGCAATAACTTAATTTGAAAAATGGATATTGGAATGCAATGGTTATTCTATGACATCTGGGGAAAGGCATTGTTAAACATTTATCACACTTAAGTACCATTACATCTGCTCATTTTTTTTCTCCAAATGTAATAAATTGTGTATTTGAAAGATATTGGAAGAGAGAATAAGAGTCCAATGAACCTCTTTTTAATTACGGACATTAGGACGAGAGAGTTACGCAGGCCGATTTACACTTGGAGAGCAACAAAGATAGCAATATGTACAATAACATGACTTCGTGACCCTCAATCAGACAGAATATTACATATTACAAATAAATTCTTCTTTTTATTTAACTGTACCTACTCTACAAAAGCACTCGTGTAGCAAGAGAAAAAATAAATTATTAAATAATCAGAATTTTTGCTGCTGTTCAATCGTATCTAAGATTATATCACAATGATACTTTCTTCGAGAGTCCTAGTTTGAATCAATTTATCTGCTAGCTTTTAAAGCGTTTCCCCCATGACAATGTCAAACCCTTTATATTCAACTCTTAAACTTTTAGCTATGGAAGATCAGAACATATATGCATGCATAGACAACATTCATTAAACAAAACACAAAGCTCATAGATCTAAATGCTTCTCAACTTTTTCGAGCAGACCGATTGTTTAGGCTAGATTGTATTACAAAACAACAAGGATCTTGGACTTAATTGCTGTAATGTCTCCAATTTGTGGTAGTGTGTGCTATATCATATAATGGATTCTCCACTGTGATATTTAGATATGTTCGATCCTCGGGATCTTATTCGTCCTTGACCGGACACCTGGCGTTGCCTGTGTCACGTTTGAAAACCAGAATTATTTCCTCCTCCATATGGGAAGTAGCTTGTTTTCCCTGTACAGAAAGAGGACGCAAAAGACAGCTTCCAGTTTACTACTGGATATCTGGTTTCCCGCACCTCCTTATTATACGCACGGACACTGTACCTCAAATTCCCTAACCTTATAACTAAATGTGCTGAAGTCAATATTAATGATCTGATGCACCGTTGTCAGCAGTAGCACTTTATTTATATTTCTGACCCGGCACCGACTTGATTATACATTTCTCCTTAAACGTTAACAATTATACGCTATCTGTATAGCGAATGTACATCTACCAATTTCTGTAGAATTTCCGTTATGATAGATAAATTCCTGCAAAACGTTTATACCAGTTGATAAAGAGGAGGTTTTTTAACATTTGAAAATATATAACATTTTCAAGAGTTTTGCATCGCGTAAATGTTTTAAGTAAGAATGTTTTTCATGATTTTCTTTTTCTAATACTATTTAGTAAAAACAAAACGTAAACTATGATTATGGGTTTTTTTTAAATGATAATATACTATGATTCGAAAAGGAACATTTGAGACTTTACATGTGATGAATACACCGTGACAGTTGAATACAACGGGTGTCGTTTTCTAAGGTTTGTCATCCGAGTTATTTGTAACTATTTCTGATTTCTTCTTATTTATTTATAATGAAATATTCAATATGGCTTTTGAATCATCCTTTTAATAACAGTAAATATGCTTTATATCTAAATGCTTTTCAACGAAGCGTTTCAAATCTACGCAGTATTTCTGACATAAAATGAGTTCAAGGAGCCAGTGTTTCTGAACTAGATCTCAAAAGATGCATAATGAGATGCCGACATGGGCAAGAGAGCGTACTGCCCGGCGATTTGTACTTTAAAGCTTTTAAAGATAACAATACACAGATCATACAGTATGATAACACGACTTGTCTCTCAATTGAATACAAAATTATTTTTTTTCGAAGTTTTTCTTTCTGTTATGTTTTTAAATCTTGCAAATCTACAAAATATTTATTTGCTGTTGTTGGCCAAGTTATGCCCAAAACACAGTGCACAAAGTTCAGTTCACTGTTTAAATAGAGTCACAATTATCAAGTATTATTAGTGATATTTTCAATAAGTTAAAAAGACGACAATTAGATATTAACGATAATGAAATTATTAAAAAGGAAATTAACTCTTCGAAAGACATAACGTTAGCAATATACTAAATAAATCATGCAAACACTGTTCTCCTTAGAGTATGCATTAATTTGTTTTTTAATGATATTAAACAATCCGTTATTAAAATATTTCCAATGAGCTAAAAGGGTGGGAGACAAAAGCGGCAGAGTACAGGCATTAAACGGATGTACCAACTGCTAGCAAAATAAACCCTTTAAAAAGAATTGGATCATAACTGTACAACCTAGGAATAGAGACACATAATTTAAGCCAATGATAAGTTGATTATTCTCACGTTTGTGTTTTCATAAATATCATATAAATATAAATATTTTTTTTTCTAAATACAGATTTCAGCTGTATTTCTGACTGTGTTTCCTAACTATGGCTGCTTGAACACATAAAATACCATTATCGTCAATAAACAGGCTTGCACAGTGACCCCATCACCAGTCAACAACTATAGGGGAGCTGCTATTGGGCTTTTACATGTAGAGGTCGACCTCTGACTATCATGCCTTACTCGCATTGACCAATACGTAAATGAACTACAGTATTTTCTTCTCGTACAACCACGGCCATATGAGACTGGATCGAGTCAAATAATCTTAGTTTGCACCGATGCATTTTTCTGACTTCTAAACAAATTAAAGTATAATTTAGTTGTTTTGGTTACCTATGTGGCGCTTTTCGTATCTACATCAAAATCAGTCAATCAAAAGACTGACAAGTATGGAAACAACAGCTTTACGATTAGTTTAATGAAAAAAATCGAGTATGAATCTTTTGTTTAAAAAATTAATTGCGTATCAAATCCATAATTAATATCACAGTCATGCGGCAACTATCCTTGCCTTAGGTTATATATACTTGTTTATTGTCATCCGTTAATAATATTATGCAATAACAATTTTCAGATCTGAAATGAAATGAATTTTCATGGTTATAGGTCGACTTCCTCTGGTTTTCATTGCATCTGTGGGCTGACAACACTTTTTCTTCAATCTTCGTATATACATCACGACTGCTGTTTGTTTCATTTCAATTATACCATGCAATAATTCAATTTAAAATATGGATATTGGATGCAATGGTTATACTTTGACATCTGGGGAAAGGCATTGTTTAACATTTATCACCTATTGAATTATTTATATGATATCAATAAAATGAAATATACTCAATAATTCTAAAATGAATAAGTAGCATAACCTCTTCTCAATTTCTTAAGTTTTCTCTCTCCAAATGTAATTAACTATGCACTTGAAAGATAGAAGAGAGAAAAGAGTCCAATGAGCTGGTGTCTATGAACTAGTTTGTTTTTTTTTTAAATTACCGACATTAGTTCGACAGCGTTACGCACGCAGATTTACACTTAGAGAGCAATAAAGATGACAATATGTACAATGACATGACTTCTTGACCCTTTATCAGAAAGAAAATCACATTTTAAAAATTATTTCTCCCTTCATACTGTACTTTTATTCTATACATAATCTACAAAACGCAGTCATGCAGCAAGTAAAAAAAAATAATTATTAAAAATTCAGAATTTTTGTGCGGTGAAGTAATATCAAAGATAGTATCGCAATGATTGATTTTTGACAGTTCTACTTTGATACAATTTTATCTCCTTTCCCTTTTATCTGTTTACTTTTAAAACCTTTCCCCTGACAATATTATCCCCTTTATTTTCAACTCTTTAACTTTTAGCTCATGGGTACATGATTAAAGTAAATACTTTCTGCAAAATCAGAACACATACATGCATAGACAATAAACATTAAATAAATAACAAAGCTCATAGGCTTAAATACTTTTCAACTTTTGAAGAAAAGCTGGTATTTGCGATGAGACTTGAAACAAAACCCTCAAAATTCGGATTTAGGAAAGTCACACTAAATACTGGTAGCTTGAATCTGGAATATAGATACATTAACAGACGTCTTGTAACAATATATAATTGGTTACTCTTGATATTGTCCCTGTAACTTAAATTATAAAGTGGAAAGTTGAACTACTCTACTTCACTAAAACATGCACTATATATAAATATGTTAGAATAATGAACTTTTGGAATAGTTTAATGCCGTATTTATTAGTCCTTATATCATCCTCTATACCTTATAAATGTACATGTCCATCTCTCAGACTTTGTCTTCAAATATAATTTAAATTTAAAATTCTAAATTCCTTTAACAATTAAAATAAGAAACACTTGAATACATTGTGTCTATATTTATTGCATTTTCCTGCAAATATATCTTTATTTTGTAAAACGAATGGTGCTCGTGTTCCTAACGTTGTACTTATTTAAAGCAATATAAGCTATGGGGTTTTTTGTTTTTATTTTATATCCCATCTATTGTTGATTAATTTTGAGCCGTTGTCCTTATCTAGTCGTTTTGCAAAAAACAAATGTTCAAAAACAAATAATTTATAAAAAGAATTTTCACTGACAGGAGTCTTAAACGGTCGCAAAGAATTATCATCTGACTTGAAAATCGAAAAAGGCGGGAAGGGGAGGGACGTAACGAACAGGTGTCCGAATACAGCTTTGATTATAATAGAAAGTAAAAGTACTTGTATCTGCATGTTATTTTTTAAGAAGAAATCAAAATATTCTTTCGATTTATCTTAACAATTTGAGAGGATAAATTTTGACTCTTATCCCGAATAAGTTTAAATTTAATAATATTGAAATAAACATAAGATGCATAATAACTACAAAGAAATACTGTTTTAAATTATTGTTTTTCCAATTCACAATTACTTTATAAGAGGCTAACAGGCCACGTGATACCTTTGACAATGCTTACATCGATTTGTGTCTTTTTGGCGCACATTTGGTAACAGGGTACAAAACAAGAGGTGCGGAGGTCACCTGAAGCATTGCAAATTTCAAGAAAATCCCAAAGAAGATTTATAGCAGGTATAACGTTATATGTATTCTTTCACTAGAGGCCCACATGCCTTGAGTACCATAGCCCTTAGTTTGACATGTTAGAATCCATTGTATGCATTTAAAGCTTCATATATTGAAGTTTAAACCCTAATCTGAGACTCCCGTGACTGTTACCCCACTTTTATTATTTGATGTTTGAAAAACATCAATTCATGAAAATGTGGGGGGTGGGGGTGGGGTTCCAAGAGTCGAAGGAATTTCGGATTATCTCTTCCTTAGCTCCAGAGGCCAAAAATTGTAAACTTTTGGTAATGGAAGACTTGCAGGCCTTTAATAGTCAATCTTTAATAATATTCACAGTTTCATTTATTATGCACGCAAAATGCATACAGCTTTTTTACTACAAGTATACAATGCACAGGATATTAAAGTAGATTTCCTAAAATAGAACACATATTTATTTCAATATTGCCGAGTGACAATTTGCCATGTTGTTTTTAAGATGGAGTTAAAATTGTTATGGATGACAAACAGCAATTACCCTAAGTAAAAAAACATGTTTAAATTATGTGCCCCTTTTCCCCCCCCCCCCCTCCCACCGATACCCGATAAAAAGCCTCAACTTCTGTCCTATGGCCTGGGAAGTGAATACCACAATTTATAATCAGGACATTATGAACGTAACAACAATGCATGACTTCATCTCCCACGACTGTGATAGTACAAAATAAATATTAAAACAAAAATAAATTTTCACTATATGGCCATATTGGCCCTGCCCTAGGGCCTGAACCCCTGACCCAGGGACCATGAATTTCACAATTTAAGTAGAGGGCTTCATGGACTTCATAACCATGCATTAATTTTCACAAACATATATGGGAATAAAAAGGAAGATTTTCAAAGATCTAATACATTTTCACTACATGGCTATATTGGCCCCGCCCTAGGGCCTGAACCCCTGTCCCAGGGACCATATATTTCACAATTTAGGTAAAGGGCTTCATGGACATTATAACCATGCATTTAGTTTTTTCTCAAATATATATGGGAGTAGAGAAGAAGATTTTTAAAGATTTAATACATTTTCACTATGTGGCCATATTGGCCCCTCCATAGGGCCTGAACCCCGTAACCCAGGGGGCCATAAATTTCACAGTTTAGTTAGAGAACCTTGTGAACATCATAACCATGCATTAAATTTTCACAAACATGTATGGGAATAAAGAAGAAGATTTTCTAAGATCTCATACATTTTCACTATATGGCTATATTGGCCCCGCCCTAGGGCCTGAACCCCTGTCCCAGGGGCCAGGAATTTCACAATTTAGGTAGAGGGCTTCATGGATATCATAGTCATGCATTTAGGTTTTTTTTTCTCAAATATATATGGGAGTAGAGAAGAAGATTTTTAAGAATTTAATACATTTTTACTATGTGGCCATATTGGCCCCACCCTAGGGCCTGAACCCCTGACCCTGAGGCCATGAATTTCGCAATTTTGGTAGAGAGCTTCATGGACTTTACATCTTTACATCCATGCATTTAATTTTTTCCCCACATGCGTGGGAGTAAAGAAGAAGATCTTTGAAAATTTGGCTTTTTGCATATTTTTGCATATTTGGCCCCGCCTATGGCGTTCCGGGGGTGGTAGAGGCATGAATTTCACAATATAGGTTTCTTTTACCAAAGAGATGCCTCACAAAAAAATGGGTACAATTGGCCTTGTAGTTTTTAAGAAAAAATTAACAATGTAAAATTGTTAACACACAACAGACGACGCACTATGGACGACGCACGACGACAGACGAAGACCAATTGCAATAGGTCACCTGAGTGACCTAAAAAAGCCTTCACTTTCCTTTCAACTACAAAACGAGTCTTTACATAGCTTCTCGAACTACTACTAGAATTAATAGGAATGCGACAGAGAAAAAAAACATTGTCACTTTGGACTTTTTGGGGTTTAAAAATAATGAACATAAATAGTTTTGTGGTATAGAATAAAACATTCATTTAATGTTACAAGCCATGGATGGACATGTTTGAAGCAATTAATATTTTTCATTGATTAACCACTTACACAACATCTGTACATAAGACATGATTTCTAATAATTTAGTTTACACAAGCATATTGGGAAACCTTTCTATAATGACTTATTATATAATGTACAATTCGTATGTAGTAAAGTTGATTTTGAGAGAGAGAGAGAGAGAGAGAGAGAGAGAGAGAGAGAGAGAGAGAGAGAGAGAGAGATATGAGGGCACTGTTTACATATACTCATGTAATTAGTAACTGTTTTACAGGGATGTTTCAGGAAGGAAGGAGGCAAAACAATCATAGAATTCGAAACAATCAAGAAACAATTAAACCATATCTTTTACAATTTTTCACATATTCTCGGCCAGTGGCATTCATACATATTTTCCCTATATCTACATTTTTTATTAGCACATACTTTCGTCCAAAAGCATTTCTATTGTGGCAGTTTCTATGCATGTACATTTTGACTTGAGTTTCTTTGAAAAAAAAACCTACGAAAAATGATTTTGCTTCAAACTAAGAGCAAAATATTAAGAAAATTTTATATTTTTATTATTTTTAAAAATAACTGATTGTTAATCAATTGTAATTATTATTTCAAACTGTCACAAAATCCATTCTTCAACATCACACCATTATTCTTTTACTAAAGTGAATACACAAATTAAGACGGCTTGATGGTCGTGGCCATTTTAAGACTGAATTGATCCAATCTGATTAAAATCAGATCCTCGATCCCCTACTTGTTTTTCTATTGTCGCTACACGAGGGTCTGAAGAAATCTCGCTTGAGGTCACCTCCTGGTGAACTTTGATTTAAGAATATTCATGAGTTATTTTAGCCAATCAGATGAAGTGTTAGGAACGGTATATTCGGGTTACAAACAAAAATTGAGTCGTATGACGAAGCGTTGCCACATGTTCTCGAATCTTTCGGTTTAAGCAAGCTAGAGACGGGGCATAAGTTGATTTTGGACGCATTCAGGAACCCAAAGATAACTTCCGAACACGTAACTGAGGAATGTAACCGACAATTTCATAGGTCAGAACAAAGTTCACCAGTAGGTGACCTCAAGCAGGGTTTCTTCAGATCCTCGTGTAGCGACAATAGAAAAAAAGGAGCAGATCGAGGATCTGATTTTAATCAGATTGGAATTGATCTTTTTTAGAAGAAAAGTTCGTATAAAGATTTAGAAAAATACTCAAATTTAAAAGATAAATTTATGGAATTTTCTTTACAAAGTAATATTTATAGATGAACAAATCATATCTAAAAATTTAAGGTATATCTGATGAATAATTTGTCGTCCACTCAACCTCCTTAAATGACATATACTCTCTTTATCTCTTTTACAGAGAGTGCATACAGAAGATTCTGTTTTTTATGTTGATAATATATTTTGTTTTCGGAACAATTCTATAAAGAATTTGAATTTGTAACCATTGTTGTTTTGCTTCTTGTATAGATTTAAAAGGGAGTTCAAACATTTTGTTCCAAGCTGCTTGTGAATAGTTAGAACCCTTTTCTCTCCAATTTGATATAAATGTACATGTTTCCCTTTTTTATCTAATAATAAGTTGTACATGACTTTGCAACCTTTACAATTATTAATAAACAGTATAATATAATTAGGGATAATTGGTTCATAATCTATTATGATTTGTAAATATGTTAAGTAAGTATATATCTTTTGTATGTATTCTGATCATAACAGAAGTTCTTATACTTGTATACTCTATAAAATATGTCTTTGAATTTCGTTTCATTTAATAATTACTTGATATGATTTTGCAAAAAAAAGTTTTTTGTGATAATTTTCTCTCCGACAGGGTTTTTTAAGTAATTTATATATGAAATCTGAACATTACACACATCAGATCTTTAATCACTATTTAATAATTACAAAGAGAGAATTCCATCAAGCGTCAATTAAGTGTATACCTCTTGGTTTAACATAGGTGATCTAGTTTGTTTATTTTGTTTTAGGCTGGTCTATTTCGTATTTCAGTAATTTTTTTTATTAAATTAGTTATTAGTTTTGCATAACGTCTTTCTTTTACCCTTCCCGTCGCCCATACTCTAGTATACTAGATTTTGGAAGAGTTCATTGTTGTGAGATGCAGGTCTAAGTCGTCTCTGATAGCTAGTAGCATCAAGTTCAGCTGTCGTCAAGACAGTTTTCAGTGAATAACTATCAATGTAAGCTATAAATTTGTGCTTGTATAGGCAATATTTATGAGTCTCACATACTGTTTTGTTCGATGCTCAGAATTCTAATTTTTCAATTAAACTCATTTGGATTGGTAAATGCACTGCTACTCACCAAAGCCTGATCAGAAATGTTTCCAAGAATTCTCACCAAATTAATTGTAATTCTTCAGACACAACACAACGTAATTTAATTTTGTAACATCCTGTCAGATAAAGACAAAAGCTAGATTTGGAAAAAAAAAAATCGACGAAGCCTTGTTAAAAGCATGAAAATTCTTAGGGTTTGTAGGTTATTATCGTCAAAGGGGTTTTCAAAAAATGGACGTTCAAAATAAAATCTTAAATTAAAATAAAAGGCCTTAGCAGATGAAACTTTTTTAAAGGTTGGGGTACTTCAATTTGATACTCTCTTTTCAAATAGGATAAGAATGTATATCATCTATTCTAGACAATTAATATGTGTCTTTGATTGAGTTTGTTTGAAATGTAATCAAAACACATTCTTTATTTACTGGGTTAGGATTAGGGATAGGAATAAGATAATGTTGTTTGACCAATGTGACTTTTTAATCATTCCTTCATCAAGAAATTGCTGAAAATATTCTTAAGCATCTTTTAACATTGAATGTGATATGCATCTTTTTGAATTAATCAAAATTTATCTATTTATTCCATTGTAGCCATGGAAATCCATCGGCGAATACGTCATTATAGTATTTAAGAAGACTTGCCACAAGATTTGTACATGAAATTGTGTAGATTTTCTTTAGTTGAAATTAAGAGACTATGGTGTTTTCTTTGTAGATGTATACAACGTTTTCATTTGCTACGAAACATTTCCATCTACCTACACCACCGTGTCTTAATCTATCAAATTTATCTATATGAACTCACATTCCATTTTGCTGTCTTTAGAGGGTGTCGTTATTAAACTATTATAAGGTTATGATTGAAAACAGAACCATTGAAATTAAAAAAAATTAATTGTTAAAGTTCTTTGCAAATCAAAACCTTTCCTAAGTAGTGGTGAACAACCTACACTACAGGACCTCCTTTTTTTGTTTCAGTTTCAATCTCACCAAAAATCAAAGTTAGTAACAAATGTAAATCTATCCAAATGCAGAACACATAGTGGATTTGTGTCAATATTTTGTATCCTAATAAGTATTTCTTCTAATCGTAACAAAAAGTAAGTTTATATTAACTTAAATATAGATAGATAATTTAAAGAGAGAAATCAAACAAGAAAGGGTTTTTTTTTTAAAAAAATAAGACCCCCTATTGTCACCATCCAAGCGTCAAATTACTAACTGCAAAACATTTGATCTTGTCAGATTGTCAAATATTTTTGTATTCTGTACAAATTTAAATTACCAAGATTAGAAATACATAGAAAACCAACAGTAAATTTGTTTTCTGGGGAAAGGTATGCTTTTATTAAACAGATTAGGGGATATCTCCTTACTACAAAAACAGAAAAAAAATATTTGTTTACCTGTGCAATAAATCTAGAAAATATCTTGTACTGTATAACTCCCTAGGCTGAGAGTGAATTAGGTAGAATGAAAACAGTATATCTCACTCCATCAAATATTTCTATTTTTATTCATCCCAGTATGAAAACAATGAAAGTTCCTTTTGTACAGTTTTATATGGAATGTAAATAAAAGTCTTCTGTCCTGTGGAAATTGATAAACTATATGTTATATGTTAAGGCACAAATAGTGAGACGCTGGCAAAAAAGTTTGTTATATGACTATGCCAATGATATTTTGCTACCAAAAACTAAATTAGTTCACACTTTTATGAAATGCTTTAGCTGATGTTCATGCTCAGTGATTTATGCATACATATATCACCACATTTGGCAGACATAATCAAGCAATAACATCAATTTATTTTACTTCAAAAAAAAAAAATGAATGTATTCTTATATATTGAAGAATTGTTTAAGCATTGAACATGCTTATTTTTGATATCGTCGGTCGTATAAGACACAACGCTTTGCAGACAAATTAATTTCCGCGCGTTAGCACGGTTTGACAATTTGTGTACACTGCAATTGATGTTGTAGCACCGCCGATATTCAAAAATAAGCATTCAATGCTTATATTCATATTTATTTTGATGTTTATTTCATTGAAATAGTTTTTATATCGCCGCTTTTAAGTCATTAAATACGCTCCTTGTCATGAATATGAATTATAGATGGAACAGCCATAAAACATGCTATTTAGTGCGCTTCTGTGGCTAAACAGGAAAACTCTGCTTTGAGATTCATGTGTATGATGCATTTGATTGAACGATTTTCTTTAAAAATACAAATCAAATTGGTTAGGTAAGTTTGATCGTTTCATTAAATTTATCAATAATATATCAATTTAAAACGCGAAAGATGTTCATTTGTACTCACACGCCATGATCAGGTTTTCAGCGAATTCTTTATAAATCAGTAAATCGTTGATATCCAGATATTCACTCCAAACCCTGTCACTGGCATATAAGGTACGTACATATACACAAATAAGCACAAAAGCAAACAAGGTTCACAAGTACATGTATCTCATTTAAAAATTGTTAAATTACAGTAGTTTGTTACATTAAACATATTTTTGGAATTAGGAAACAGGCATAACATATAGTTGTCCTCCCTTTATGGTTAAGATGCAGTTTTATATAATTAATGCGTGTACATAATAACATTTAGATACAGTTAGTGTTGATTCACAAAATAAATATGTATTAGTGCATGCATTTTAAATTCTAACAATAAGTATTTTCAGTGAAATAATTATATAAAACAGATATGATATATTGACCGTCTAAGAAAAGTAAATAGCAATGAATAAATATATTTATCTTGATCCAATTAATTGATCTAGCCCTAATATGAATAATAGAATTGAAACAGAAATAATGAAACTAAAATAAAACCCACAAAAAATAAAAGATGCTATGATATTATAGCAAAGGCATATTCTGAAGTATCTAAGTAGATAAACTTAATTTATGTACTAAGAATAATAAATTCACGATTTTTTGGTATGAATAACAGCTTTTCCATCTTAAATTCAAATTCAACACCAATATGATATGATTGATTTACAAGTATATTTTTCTTAAAATTGTAATATGGACACTTCATAAAATATTGTTTATTGTCTTTATTGTAGAAACTACTTTTTTCACACTACTGTCCATCTGGTAAAAAACGACCTTTAAAGTTAGCATAAAGACTGCTAGCTTTTTTTTCTCAGTTAACAATATATTTATTTTTGTAATGATTTTTAGGAAGAGCAGAAAATATGAACGTTTTCATTTTACATTTTGAAAATGTATTTAGTAATATTACATTATAAGTATCCATCATCTTGTTAAAAGAAATGATATTTGAATTATTACAGAATTATATAAAAATGTATCTTTTGCACCAAAATGTAAATGCATATGCTTTTTTCAATATTTAGCTTTATTATGGCCAGATATCTAAAACAGATTATCTAAATCGAAATTTTGGGTAAACTTTAATCGGCCTTTGTTGATCACAATTTAAAGATAAGAAAGTTAAATGAAAACTGTCAAAGAATGAGCGACACAAATGTTGTGCTTTGAATAGCCTTTTTTAAGACAGTTGTGAGAAATCACAAGGCATCACAAATTTCTGTATTTCGTTAGGATTAATTAATCGGTCGAAACAAGTTACAATTATTCATTGACTATTCTGCAATCAATTGTCATTCCTAGTCATTGTACACTTCAAAAATAATCTAAAAATGTATATCTTTAATCGTTTGACAATAAAAAAAAAAAGAATTTAAAAAATGTAACTATAAGTAAAGTGAATTCTTCTTTTACATTATTAGCGATATATTTACGTTTTCAAAATCTTTTTAATATAAACCTACTGAAGAGCAAAAACGTTCATTTGTGCATGAACGTTTTATTTTTTTTTAATCTGTGGAATTTCAAAATCAAGTATGAAAATTGAATTTCCAAGAGAAAACGATCAGTTTTATAAGTTCATTGTCAGATCTTCAATGGTAATTAGTGAAAAATGTTCACAAAAGTTACTTCACCACGTATTGATGTGTTTGTGTGATGTCTTTATGCTTCTCGTTGGCTGGTCCTTGGGTTCCCTCCAGGGTGGTCTTTACTTCTCTGGTTTCTGGTTCTTTCGTGTTTAGTGGACCCTTCTAGTCCATCGACTTTCCTTCCTATTGAGTTTTCATGGTGACTACACCAGTGGTTCCTCCCAATGATCCTCGTGGTGAGTCCAGTGGCCCCTTCAGGTGACTCCAAAGATCCCTCTTTGTAAATCTAATAATCCCTTCAGGTAAGTCTGTTGGTCCCTCCTGGTGAGGCAGATGATCACACCTTGTGACTCCAATGGTTCCACCAGGTGGGTCTAGTGGTTCCTCCCATCGAGTACTCATAGTTAGTCTGGTGGTTCTCCTTAGTAATTCCGGAGCCGAGTCCAAAATTCCCACCTCATAAGTAAGAAGTCTAGTGATCCCTCCTAATGAGTCCGGTGGTCCCTCCAAGTAATGCTCATTCAAGGTGAGTCTAGTGGCTACTCTTATTGGTTTCATCTTTTAATCTGATGGTTCCTCTTAGGTATTCCGGATCTGAGTCCGATATTATCTCCTGGTGAGACTGGTACTACTTGCTGGTGAGTTCGGTGTTCCAACCTAGTGAATTCAAAAATTTCTTCTGGTGAGTCAGGGGGTCCCTTCTAGTGAGTCCGATGGTCTTTTTTTGGTGAGTTCAATGATCCCCCTTGGTTAGTCCAATGATCCTTCCTGGGGAGTAAGTTAGTCCCTCCTGGTGAGTCCAAATATCCCTTCTAGTGAGTCAGGTGATCCCTCTAGGTGAATCAGGTGTTCTCTCCTTTTGAGTCAGGTGCTCCCTCCTAGTGAGTCATGTGGTCCCAAATAGAAGTCAATGGTCCCTTCTGGGTGGTCAGTTGGTCCCTCTTGATGAGTCTAGTGGTCCTTTCCATCGAGTACTACTAGTTAGTCCAGTGGTTTCTCTTAGTGTTACCTAAGCTAAGTCAAAGATTCCCTCTTGGTGAGTCCGGTAGTCCCTTTTGGTTAGTCCGACGGTCCCTCCTGGTGAGTCAGGTGGTCCCTTTGTATCCGTTATGTATTAAAGACTAAAATGACAGCAATTTTCGTTCAGGTGATATTACCGGAAATAATTGGTTTTTAGGCGGGATTTGCAAAAGCGAAACCTGGTTGTGGGCAAATCGCCGATTGTACTGTAAATAGCACAGCTCAAAAGTAAACGAAAAACCGAACAGTGTCTAGAAAGAACTTCCTGTATACAAAAAAGTCACACGGAGAAAAATGCTTTTTCAATTAAATCTTTGAGAGCTTGAGAATGGATTTAGCGAGGAAAAATAATTTTTATTATTAACTATAGATAACTAAGAAAGATAAAATACCTTATATAACGTACGTTTTCGGCTGTATATCAAAATTGGAGTATAAATTAATATAGTTGTTTTTTTTCAAATTCCGATAACCTTTTGCTATATATCAGTGAGCTAGCTTGATAAATTCAGCCGCCCTGACCCTTCACCGGTACCTGAAGCTGGCCACCGATAATCCAACGAATGGGAAAGAGAAAGAGAGATACTCGGTCTTAAAAGTTACATTCTTCTGGTTCGGATATTTCAATAAATTACTACCCTGTCTGGAACTTTGTTAAATTCTTACAGAGACATTTCAACAAAAACAGAAACAATCCATTACGCTGTTTTCTCTTATAATTGTTTTTGTGCATTATTTGAATATAAAGAAACACAAAATTACAGTGTGGACGTTAGAGGATAGTTACTTTACTACATATTTGAATGCAGAGCTGCATCTGAAAATATATGCAGTAACGGATTCAAAACAATGCACAATAAGTGAAATTGTTGTACTGAACAAAAGGCTAACACATCGAATTTGAATTCATTTCATTTAATAATTAAGCTTATCTTAAACAACATTTGGTAGGGAGAGGCGGTCTTGAGGGCAAAAATGTTCCTGAAAATTCTTTTCATTGCATCTTTTATTTTTTAATTTAAACAGAGGTAATCTTAACATGATTAGCCCTTCAGTCTGTAGATCGCCCTGTATACGAAAACGTATTGGTAAGTAGAAAGACTTTGCAGACAAGATATTGCAGACCAGATACAGTAAAACACGGTTATAACGAACACGCTTATAATGAATTAACGCTTACAGCGAAGTGATTTTTATTCCCCCAGACTTTATTTCATGTTGTAAACTTGACGGATATAACGAGTTATGTTTATAACGAAGCTAAATCGCCCGTCCCTGGCACTTCGTTATAAGCGTGTTTTACTGTACTTATACATATGAGAATCAAGGTATTATGTTTGCTAATTTGGGAATTAGAATGGCTAACTGCACTAAGTCAAAAGCTATTTTATAAAGAAAAGCCTTTTTTCATTTTGTTTCATAAAAATCTTCAGTAGGTGTCCTTAAACTAAATTGAGTTTATAATCGAAAATAGAACCTTTCAGGTCAAAGAATCTTATTCTTTAAATTCATTGCAAATCACAGCCTTTCCTAAGTAGTGGTCAATCACCTATATCACTGGACATTAATGATTTGTTAATATTTTTTTCGTTTTAGTTTCCAACTCACCACAAAAAAAAAACCAAGTTGTGAATTTATCAAGATACAGAACCCACAGTTGTTTCGTGGTTTTTTTGGTCAAAATTGTATATGACTATTTCCTATTTCTATGTTAATACTCCTAGTAATCATAACAAAATAAGAAAAAGAGATTTCAAAATTTTCATTTATTTATAGACAATTTCAATAGAAATCAACAAGGATTTTATAAAAGTTAGAGCTTATCTTGTCACCACAACCAAGCGTCAGATTACCATCGGCAAAACCTTTGATCTTGTCAGGTTGTCAAATACTTCTATATACTGTACAATTTGAAATTACCAAGATTACAAACACAAAAAAACCACAATAAAAATGTCTTAGGAAAAACATGTATGTTCTGTTAAACAGATAATGGAATACCAATTAGTAGAAATTCCCATACATAATCTTAAAAAAATTATTTCTTATTAGCTGTGCAATTAATCTGGCAAATACATTTGCTTTCTACGACACCCAAAGAGTGAGTGAAAACAATGTACATTCCATCCATCAAATATTTCTAATTCTGTTTTCTTTGAATGAAGTCAAGTTTCCCAAAATATGAAAACAATGAAAGTGCCTTTCATACAATTTTATATGGAGGATAACTAATATTTCCCTGTCCTGTAGAAATAGAAGCTACACGCTATATGTTTACCCTCAACAAGTAGAAATTAAAGCTAGCAAAATAAACAACAGCTTGGTATATAAAAATGAGATGTACTTTGAAATATACAAATATGCCAAAGGCATGCTAATGGAAACCTTATTAAATGCACTAGCTGTGGTATTTGAATAATGTTTTTCAAGATTTAAAAACGAAATGTCCCAAGACTTTCCAAACCTTTTCTAATATGTGATGCACATTGTTGTAAGCATACATAAAGTGACAGTGTTTATTCTGAATATACGAGTCCTGTCCAAGACACGATTTAATATCGATATCGATGATATCGAAGATATTGTATCGATATCGATTCACTAATTTCCATATTATTAACTCAAATCCATATCTGTACTGAGCATTTTAAGCATTGCGTCGATATCGCATCGATATCATTTCATAATCGTTAAACACCATAACTATGAAGATTTTATTTTGTTTATTTTCATGTTTAGACATTTCACAATTGTGTATTCTTACTTTACGTCGATATCGACGATATCGTGTCGATATCGATTCGCATATGTACACAACTGAAGCTATTAAAACATCTCTTAATTGTACTAGGCAATTCTTTTATTTTCTATCGATATTGACAATATTATCTCAAGATATATCATTTTACAATCGTACAATACCATCATTTATATTCGGAATTGCTGCTGTTTTTCCTTGTTGTCGATGTCAACGATATCGTATCGATATCTATTTTACTTTGTCCACAACTGAAGCATTCCATATTTAACGTCGATATCGTTGATATCGACGTTATCGTATCGATATCAATTTTCCTATGTCCCAACTGAAGCTGTTCAAACTTAACGTCGATATCGACGATATCGTATCGATATCGATTTTTCTTTGTTCACAACTAATGCTGTCCATATTTTTTTAATTATTTAAAACAGTAAGAAAAATTATGTAATATTTGTTTCAAAATATTGTATTGTTTGGAGCTTTCTTCAAATTTTGAACCATAGTTTACTCTGAAATAAAAACGTTAAAAAACTGTACATTTATGAAGCGGCGGAATCGAATTTATATTATGCCATTAACATTTATTATTTTTTAATCATTCAACAAAATTTCATCTTTTTTAAAAATTTGAGTTAAGGTTATGATAGGACAAACTTTGATTAATCGTTTTGTATAATGCAAGCCTATGAGAAACGCGGGGCATTGTATGACATTTCTTTTGAATCAACCCTTTTATACATACAATATAAACTATTGAATCTACTAGTTACAAGAAAAAATAAAGGTAACAAAAAACTTTCATAAAGAACGATTTTTCATTCATTATGCTATTTATAGGGATATGATGCAGTCCTGTACTGACAATAAACTGTGGTCCAATCAAAGTCTGTCAGAGCACTGTTCCCTTTACTGGTCCCCAAACTGTTCCCTTTATTGATCCTGCCGTGACTGATGTTGAGTGATAAAGTTCAACAGATAAAATCTGGTAGCAATGCCAAAACTCAACTGCTTCTTTGAAACAGTTATTGCCTTCATCTGCAGTCAGTTTTTTTTTCTATTTATTAACTTAAATATTCTACCGGTATATGTCCTACATTATGGTAACCCTATTTTCTATTATTTTGTTTAAACTTACACTTGGTTAAACATTCAATGCCGATTTTAATCAAGCGAAAAGGATTTTTTTAATAAATGTAATTTAAAACTCATAATGATCAAACGGTAATGTCTGATAACATATATTCTATGTTAAAAACCCAGTATTTCTTCAATTAAAAAAAGACTATCTGATTTCAGTCACGTAGCCTGTCCATAAATAGTCTAGAATTTCTCCTTCAGTTGTTTTTTTTTATTAACCAAACTGTGACCACTTGCATCATCTTTTTTACCTACATTGGAGTACATCTTTTGTTTACATACACTGAGCTTCATGCTTTGTCAACTTAAACATTGTCAACTTAAACATTAAACTTAAACGAGCTCACTTTTGTTCTCAGTCTCGCTTTCATAAAGGAATAAAAAGTGGAAAAGTGAGACTGATCAAAAGTGAGCTCGACTAAATTTTATGGCCCCGGGACCAGGAGTACATCCTTTGTTTACTTACACTGGTGTTCGTTCTTTGCTTACTTAGAATTAATTGCATCTTGTGTTTACTAACGATGCGCTACATTTTTGGTTTACTTACACTGAGTTACATCCTTTGTTTACCTTCACATAGCTACATCCTTTGTTTACTTATTCTGAGCTACATCCTATATTTACCTTCACTGAGCTACATCCTATGTTTACTCACAGTGAGCTACATCCTATGTTTACTTACAGTGAGCTACATCTTATGTTTACCTTCACTGAGCTACATCCTACGTTTACTTACACCCGGTTTCGTCCTATGTTTACCTACACTGAGCTACATCCTATGTGTATTTTCACTGAGCTACATCCTATATTAACCTTCACTGAGCTATATCCTTTCTTTACTTACACTGAGCGACATCCCATGATTACTTACACCGAGCTACATCATATATTAACCTTCACTAAGCTACATCCTTTGTTTACTTACACTCGGTTACATCCTTTGTTTACTTACTCTTGGCTACATCCTTTATTTACTCACATTGCCTTAGGCCCCCAAACAAAAACTTTTCTTAAGAAATCATATTAAAATCACTTTAAAATCATATCAAATTCACGAATTCATGATTTTGTTCTATGATTTAGCCATGATCCATTAAATGAATCATACCCATATCATAGGTGACAAATAAGGAAGTATGATCCTGATGTTGTTTGTTCTTGGTTTTGAGTCTGGTATGATTTTCTTGTGATTCTGGTATGTGTTATTATCTTAGAAGGTAACAGAGCATGCGTTTGAAATGATTCGTTAACTGCCAGATAAACTGACCACTAAGAATTAAGATTACTGCATAACAGGAAGTTGAGTTGCAAATTTTGAATGTTCATCTTGGAGCATAAATGTGATGTACATGTCAGGAGAATTTGTTATTGTTGGGCATCTAGCTCTGTCTTGGCATATTGATAAAGTGAATTTATGGAAGTATTTTTGGGGGAATATATTCTTATTCACTTGAGGTAAATAATATTTTATAAAGACTAATTGACAATACACTATCAAGTGATTTATAAAGTGAAGCAAGCAACTAATGCATGGATGTATCATTAGTTCAGACCGGGAGCTACAGACCTGCAGCTAGGTTTGAAATGCATACGCAATATTTTAACTTGTACAATTCATGTAATAATTGCTAGAAGAATTTGAAATAACAGTATATATAATTATCATCTAAATTATGGAAGTTGTTCTAATTCAGATTATATTGCATTAACGATATAGTTCATGTGACATACATGTATACTAATTTTCATAATTCGTAATTGACAATGTTTTTCAAATATTAAAAGGATATAATTGTCTGTTGCAAATTATAAATTAAGTGTTCAGTTTTTTCTGTAAGAAATTATTGTATAATTGCATGTCCTTTAACAGATCATACCAGGATCATGGTTTTGTTATGAGTTGTTAGTTACAACAGATCATACCAGGATCATGGTTTTGATACGAGTTGTTAGTTACAACAGATCATGCCAGGACCATGGTTTTGATACGAGTTGTTAGTTACAACAGATCATACCAGGACCATGGTTTTCTTACGATTTGTTTTAGTTTAACAGATCATCCCAGAATCATGATCCATTAACTCATTTGCATGTGAAATTTTCCTATACCGAAATCATCTCAAAACCATGATTTACACACGGGTCATTGATATGATCCCGTAGGCTAATTTTTCTGTTTGGGGGCCTAGATCATCATTGTCTGGCCACCGACAATCCGACGAATGCAAAATAACAAAGAGAGAGAAAGATTCTTATTCTTATAAGTAAGATCCTTTGAGTTCGGGTATTTTGATAAATTGCTCATCTGTAAGTAATGTTGTTGAATTCTTAAGCGACATGTCAACAAAAACAATCCATTACGCTGTTTTCTCTTAAAATTGTGATATGAGAAACGTATTGTGCATTATTAGAATGTGAAGGAACACAAAATTACAGTGTTAGACGTTAGAGGATGGTTACTTTACTACATATTAAAATGCAGAGTTGCATCTGGAGATTTATGCAGTAACGGATTTAAAACAATGCACCATACATTAAATTGTTGTACTTAAAAAATGGCCAACATCAGATAAGAATTTGATTTATTTACTGAATAAGCTTATCTTACACAGCATTTGGTGGGGGAGGCGGTCAAGAGGGCAAAAAAACGTTCCTCAAAATTTCTCTTCATAGCATCTTTCTTTTCTTTCTTTTTTTTATTTAAACAGAGGTAACCTTAACATGATTAGTCCTTAAGTAAATCATCCTGCATACGAAAACTTACTGGTATGTATAAGAAGACTTTGCAGAAAAGATATTGCAGACCAGATACTTATGAGAATCAAGGTATCATTTTTACTAATTTAGAAAATGGAATGGCCAAATATGTACGGCTGGTGCTTCTTTTATTACTGATACAGCTTGGAGGTTTTATCAATCATATGCGAGCGTGCATACAAAAGAACAAAACTTTCTCTGTCTCCAACTCTTTTAATCTTAAAAATGGTCAAAACTATGTATTCATTAACTAGGATATATCTAAAAGTGTAAAATGAACATTTGTGTTTCGAAAAAAAGTAAACAAAAGTCAGTGGTCATCCCAATCAAATGTTACCCGCCTTTATTAATGCAATAATCTTTAACTTTAGATTGTAAATAAGTACAAAACAATAGTGTCATCGAGTGTTAATATTTTCATACTTACATCACAAATTCACTGGTATTATAACCGATGTTTAATTTCATGTAATTCAGATTAAAATTTCGATCTACACTCTTAGTAGATATTTGCCTTATCAAAAATAACAATCAATTAATAAAGATAACTGAAGCTGTGTTCATACAATATGAACTTGGATGTCAACAAAAAAAGAGTCTGACTTCAGTACTTTTAGTTCTTTGATTATTTTTCAGCTAGTATTATACGTTTATATGGTACTTGATAATACTACGTAGATTTGCTTTCAGAAATTAAAAAATGCACAAATTTTTTGGCTGGTGTCAAAATGTAAAAATTCTTAAAAATGTGTTTGAATGATTATGTGCCATTTTTTGTAAATCTATACATTTTATTTATTTTGTATGACATTGTTACTAATTCTTGCAAAGTATCCAGTGCACATTTACTGTTTCAAAAGCTATCAAATCTATTTCCATGAACATACGCCTTTTTTCATGCTGCTGGTTTCATGAACATTTTCAGTAGGTGGGTGTTCTTTTTCTACATTGAGTTTATTATCGGAAATAGAAACATTCAGGTTAAAGAATCTTAAAATCCATTGCAAATCACAATCTTTCCAAAGTAGTAATAAACCACCCTCATCACTGGATATTGTATGATTATTTTTTTGTTTCAGTTTTCAACTCACAAAAAATCTAGATACAAAACTCACAGTTGATTTTTGTCACTATTATATATTATTATTTGTAATTTCTATTTTAATATTTCTACTAATCATAACAAAATAAGAAATAGAAATTTCAAAATTTTCATTTATTTATAGACAATTTTAATAGAATCAACAAGGATTTTATAAAATTTATAGCATATCTTGTCACCACAACCAACTGTCAGATTACCATCGGCAAAACCTTTGATCTTGCCAAATTGTCAAATACTATTATATTGTGTACAAATTGAAAATACCCAAGATTACTAACACAAAAAACCCACAATAAATATGTTTAAGAAAAAACATGTATGTTTTGTTAAACAGATGAGGGATTAACAATTCGTGGAAATCTCCATACATAATCTTAAAAGACAATACCAAAAAAAAAATACCTTGCACTCTAGAACTCCAGGGATTAAGAGAGTGAATTAGTTTGAATAAAAACAATGTATATCAATCCATTAAATATTTCTACTTCCTTAGAATGAAGTAAAGTTGTCCCCCAAAATATGAAAACAATGAAAGTGCCTTTTAAAAAGTTTTATATAATAGGTAACTAAAATTCCCCTGTCTGAAAAAAATTGATAAGCTAAATGCTATACTAGTATGTTTAGCCACAACAAGTGAGATTAAGGCAGGCAAAATGAGATGTACTTTGAAATACACAAAAATGCCAATGACATACTATCAAAAACTTAACTAGTGCACCTTATAAAATGCACTATCTGTGCTACTTGAATAATGCTGATCAAGTGTTTTGGAACAAAATGTCTAAGAATTTTCTACACCTTTTCTAATGTGTGATGCACATTGTTGTATGCATACATAAAGTGACAGTGTTTATTCCATATATATATATATATATATATATAGAGAGATAGAAAGAGGTACAAAATCTACTATTTTTATGAACAAATGAATTCAAAATTTTTTTTATAAAGAGATTTTTCATTTATTATGCTATCCATATGGATATGATGCAATCCTGTATAGACAATGAACTGTGGTAACCGTTCAATCAAAGTCTTGGGGCACTGTTCCCTTTACTGGTCCCCAAACTGTTCCTTTTACTGGTCCTCCAATGTTCCCTTTACTGGTCCTGCAGTGACTGATGTTTGGTGATAAAGTTCAACAGATCTATCCTGGTTGCAATGCCAAAAATCATCTGCTTCTTTGAAACAAAGTTATTGCCTTCATCTGCAATTAGATTTATTTTGTATATATTAACTTAAATGTACTATCAGATCCCCTACATTACGTTGACTCTATTCTCTATTGGATTCTAGCATACACTTGGTAAACATTCAAAGCCGATTTTAATCAAGTCACAATGATTTTTCAAAAATAAATGTAATTTAAAACTCATAATGATCAAGAGGTAGAATCTGATAACATCTATTCACTGTTCAAAAAAACTGTATTTCTTTAATAAAAAGAGTCTTTCTGACTTCTCTATAATATCTCTTTCAGTTTTTGTGCTACATCCTTTGTTTACTTACACTGGAGTACTTTTTTTTGTTTACCTATGTTAGGGTACATTTTTGTTTACTTATTTTGACCTACATCGTATGTTTACTTACACTAAGCTTACACTAAGCTTCATCCTTTATTTTCTTACAATGTGCTTCATCCTTTATTTACTTACACTGGGCTACATCCATTGTTTATTAACACTAAGCTTCATCCTTTGTTTACCTTCACTGGGCTACATCAAGTGTTTGCTTACACTGAGCTTCATCCTTTGTTTACTAACACTGTTTACTTACATGGATACTTTGTTTCTGTTTACTTACACAGATATACCTCCTATGTTTACTAACACTGAGCTTCATCCTTTGTTTACTTATACTGAGCTTCATCCTTTGTTTACTAACACTATGCTTTATTCTTTGTTTACTTACAATGTGTTGGTTCCTTTGTTAACTTACACTGGAGTACTTTCTTTGTTTACTTACATTAGAGTACATCCTTTGTTTATTTAAACTGGGCTACTTGCCTTGTTTACTTACACTGAGCTACATTCTTTCTTTACCTTCACTGAGCTACTTGCTTTGTTTACTTACACTAGAGTACATTCTTTCTTTACTTACATTGAGCTACTTGCTTTGTTTACTTACACTAGAGTACTTTCTTTCTTTACTTACATTGAGCTGCATCCTTTGTTTACTTACACTAGAGTACATTCTTTCTTTACTTACATTGAGCTACATCCTTTGTTTACTTACACTGAGCTACATCCTTTTTTTACTTACACTAAGCTTTATCCTATGTTTACTTACACTAAGCTACATCTTTTTTTTTACTTACACTAAGCTTTATCCTATGTTTACTTACACTAAGCTTTATCCTATGTTTACTTACACTGTGCTACTTCCTTTTTTTTTTACTTACACTAAGCTTTATCCTAT
>WFKH01011581.1:70367075-70378107 GCA_016163765.1 Magallana hongkongensis | reverse complement strand
ACTGTGCTACTTCCTTTTTTTTTTACTTACACTAAGCTTTATCCTATGTTTACTTACACTAAGCTTCATCCTTTGTTTACTTACACTTAGCTACATCCTATGTTTACTTACACTGTCTTTGTCCATGAACAACCAACACAAAGTGGTCAGTGTCCAGCATCCTGGATATTTCTCCTAGACTTGTTGCCATGGACACCTACAATAGTAATGTTGCATAGATTAAGTGTTACATCTAAAATATGCTTTTAAAATTTGATAAACTCGGATTAGAATCATAGGTGCTCCCAGTTCAAATCAATGTTAAAAAAAAAAATCACCATATAGATATTAAATCAACGACGCCTGAAACCTCCACCATTTTGGTCTGTTTTATCTAATAACTAAGGTTTTATATTTTATATACCAAACATAAATATAGACATCATAACTGTTTATCCACAAATGTAAACTCTTCATGAAAAAAAAATGAAACAAACCTAGTTTTAAACTTTAGTAACTTCTGGTTAAGATAAGAAGGCTACAGTGGCAGCCAGTTGATTTGATTTGATTTGAACATATTTTATTGTATTTCAAAAAATACAAAAGGTTCAGACACAAGTTCTGACAACTTACGAGGTCTTCACAATTAAAACAAAAATAAATTGTACAAAACTTACAACTGTTTGACAGAATAAATGTATCATTAGAATTACAAAAGAAAGAAATATAAGACACAAAGCGAATACTCAATTGAATCTACCAGTTTCTTGTATGAATGACTGAACAATTGAAAATAGTTGAATGTTAATATCAGTAGACAAAGACTCATCACCCCACAATAAAAGATGTGTATTAATAACATGAAAGTGGTCTAGTTGTAAAAGTTTAAGATAAAGATTGTTTCAAGCATTTGTATAATTTTTACATGTAAAGAAAAAATGGTATGCATCTTCAGGTAATCCATAAAGACAATTTCCACTTTCTGTAATATTAATTTTGAATAAATCGTAATTAAGAATACAGTGATGTCTAAGCTTAGTATGTATAATATTTATCTTGCGTTTATCATGTGTAAAACAGGATGGAGCTTTTGCAGTGTTGTAAGATTCAGATAATGACTTTTTAAAATTTGGCACAGATGTTTTTTTTCTAACATCCAAACTCAACATATTCCAACGTCGAATTGTGTCTGGTACAAAAGATTTCATAAAAAACTCTATCCTGCACTTAGGCAACTGTAATTTTCAAAGTTTCTAGTTCTATTAAGTAGAGTCATCACCTCTTGTATTTATGGGATAATTTGAGATAAATATTCAGGGACACACTTATTCTGAATCTTATACATAGTTGTAAGTTTGGACATTTTTCTCCTGGCAGCCAGTTGCAGGTTTTTGATGTTTGTTTAGTGTAGGGATGATGATTTTTTTTATAAACTGATTTGAATAAGGAGCACCTACGATTTGAATTTGAAAAACTTCTGTTACATTCAAAACAATTATAAATTCCTTACCATCTTAAACTGTTTGTACATGGCTTTTGACACTGGGTCAGAGGGTTTAACCTTTGACCTTACTACCTGAGCCATCATATTGCCAACAGTAACCATGCCCAATATGTCCCTGTAACAAATGTAGAAGTAAAGTATCTCAGCGATCCTTTTTATGAATGAAGAATGAATAAAATGAATGAATAACTTGTTTATCCTATTTAAAGGGGCATGGCCATTTCAGCTGAAAGTTTTAAAATATTCTTTTTCCATTTTGAATAATTACACTAAAACTCGTTTAGTATGAACACGGATATAGCGAAATCTCAGATATTGCAAAGTTTTCTTGAGTCCCCGGTAAAATTCTTAACAAATCTTTGCAAAATTTTACGGTTATAACAAATTCGGATATAACAAATTTACGGATATAGCGAACTGATTTTTAGTCCCATAGAGGTGAAAAATAACGAAATTACACACTTTTATAATGAATTTCTTTACAGTTTAAAAAGTTTGCACTACCATTTAACATAATAGTTTGAATGAATTTATTTTGACATGAATTCTTTAATTTGCAATCCGATTCTTAAAGGTATCAAAAGAATGTATTTTCATTCTAAGCCTCAATTAGCAAAAATTGTCGTCTGGTGAAAGAAAACATGTATATAGTGAATTCGCTATAGTTATTATTACGAATTCGTTATACGGATAAAACGAATTACGGATATAACGAAGTAAATCCATTGGTCCCCAGGACTTCGCTATAACCGAGTTTTACTGTACAATGCCTAGCCAAAGTATTTCTAATAGAGAGATGAATACAAACTGTGGGCAAGTCCATTATATTAAATTTCAACTGAATTCAACAATACTCATGTCATGGCAGTGAAAGACTTTAACTAAAGACACACTACAGTAAATACCAGAACAATGTTACCACCTACAGAAAATTCCTACAAATAAAGAAATCACTAAAAGAAAGGAAAAAAAAACATTGAAATGTAATAATGAATTATCTGGCATTAATTTTTTAAATAAGGTATACTCTGGTCCAAGAGCTAAAAAAGAACATAGACTACATTAATGGGTCCTCTTTGCCCATGGTGGAATTGAGATTATGTCCATGTTCATTTAGAATAGTTGGTCAAATATTGTGCCTTTGTTTTATCAGTAAGTCTTTGCTGCTGGACATTGTTATCTCTTCTGGTACCAAGCTGCACTCCCCCTAATGGTACTCGAGTACACTGTGATGTGGTACAAGGTTATTGGGCCCACGACACAACTGCCCGGGCCCACGGCACAACCGCCCAGGACCACATCATGCACATTCACCAACCATACATCAATGACGGCACACAAAATGATGATTTACTTACCCCGCATCGTTAACCACAGGCACCTGATCAAATCCCTCCTTATTCAGAATTTCAAGTGTCTCTTGGATAGTGACTGTCGGAGTCACAGTCAGGGGAGCTCTTAATTGCAAGGCACTCACATTTAGAGAGGACCACCTAAGACCAGAAAACATCAGATATAGTCAATATTTGAACTGTACATTCAAAAGTACTTTACATAAAACTGAAAGCCCAATTTCACTAACCATAAATAATGGCATTGCTACACACAATACGTAATTTTATACACATGCAATTTTAATACCAAATAATTCAAATGGAAGGAAAACCCTTTTGAAAAATGTTTAAGGCTGTTAATGTCTTTAGTTACTTAAAATTAAAACTCAAAAATCAAGATACAAAGCAAGTTTGATTACTGTAAACTGACATTTTCTTTTTTTAAAAGATTGAGTTTGTTATAAAAATCAGAAATAAATTGGCAGTCGGGTTTTAATGGCACTAGCACGTACAATCAAAAAAGCTAAAAATTAAAATCAAAGTTGGGATTCCCTTTAAACAAAAAACATATTAAGTATATAGTGAAAATCAAAACTTTATATACCTAATGTACAAGAGAACATTGATATTTTGCCTCTATTATTTTAATCTGAATAGATTTTGATTATGTTTCAATAAAAAGAAAATGAGTATAAAAAATTCTAACAAATCCCCACCTCCTTCCAAACAAAAATTATAAGATGTATAATGCAAATCAAAAGAAAATGGGAATATTGTGTCAAAAACAACACAACAATAATATGACTGTTATGATGGAGTTGAAGGTTTTCTGATGAACTCGTTCTGGGTTTTCCCGCCCCGTCCTTTCTCTGTGGTGTGATTATACTCCACTGACTGGTACCAACTTGACGCTATCTTAAACTTATTTCACAGTATTGATCATATTGGGTTTATCTCAATTCAACTAATACCTATTTGTCTCACTGAGACAAGAAGTTCATTCAACCTCTCCTATTATCATTTTTGTTTGATCACTCCTGTGCAGTTGGATTTTTTTTTCTATTTTTTGACATTCTTTAGATATGAAACATGTACGACTACTCTGATTGGTTGCTAAGTCAGACACTGCTTTTTGTATATGTTTGCTAATGAAACATACAGGAAAACGTTAAAACATCAGATCGTAGATTACATGATTGTACCACTTAAACTCTAATTGAGTTTTTATTTTTTATTGTGAAATTCATTATTTAGCACAATATTTACGTTGAATAACAAGGGCTTATAGTACATTAATAACTGTTTTTTATCCATTTTCTTTTAAATTTTTGAGAGACACAGCAAGGACCTTAATTTGATAAAACATGATTAAAGAACCCAAATTATTTTTTAACAAATATGAAAGCATTTCATCATTCTTATATTTTAATTCATAGTGTATTTAAAAAAGAAAAAAAGAGTCTTAGTCTATTGTTGTGTTAATTGTAAAAAACATTAGTTGCTGGACAGTATACAAAGGATTTTTTTTGTTTCATACACCTATGTATGTGACTGGGTACAGTATTGACGAACATATTTTGTCACAGATGTTATAACACACGTGTGAAGATTGCAGTTTTTGACAGATGATTATTTTCCTGAGATAGAAACCACACATTGTGTCACAGATCTAATAACACATGTGTGAAGGTTGCAGTTTTTGACATGTCCTGAGATAGAAACCACACATTGTGTCACAGATGTTATAACACACGTGTGAAATGAACGTTGCAGTTTTTTGACAGATGATTTATTTCCTGAGATAGAAACCACCAATGCTGACCTGTTCTTTCCATAAGTACTGTTAAAAGAGAAATTAAAGAGATCCCCTTAATTCAGTGTCAAATCTGTTTTATGAAAAATCAATTCATTTAATTTCTTTTATTTTGTAAAAACATCAATAAAATCTAATCTTAGATTTACATTAACTCTAACTTTATCCTCATCATGTATTAATTTACATAGATAGCTACAGTGTATTAAACCATATACATTTACTTATTAAATAAGATTTTCGCCTGGCACATTATGCTTAAAAATACAATTCATAGATGAAGATAATTAAATTATTTACATAAAATGGAAAGAGGTGTTAGAAGACAGGCCTTTAAATTGAAAGCAAATTGACCTTGTGTTTCTATAATCTTCACTTTTACTACATGTACCATGGTAAATATATCACACACTATACAGTATATATCAAATGTTAAGGAGGCTGGCTGGTCAACAAATCTACCTTCAATTAAAAAAGAATGGCTTGTTTATCTATAAACAATTATTTAATAAACAATCCATATATTTTAACATTAAAATTTGAATGTTTTCCTGTATCTTTATATAGAGCTCTTCTTTTTAAGGAGATTTATATAGTCTAAAAATGACCAAGACCACCTAGCCGTCTTAAATAAAGACCTAATACATTTCTCTTCTATTTGTGAAGGTCATTTAACACAGTGGGTGACTGGTGGTGTAAAATAATACATCAAATCTTACCAGTCATCTGATTTCCCTGATACATCGGTGGATTCCAGAAAATGCCTCTGACTCATCCAATCATCACTAAGGAACTTTGTCCTATAAGAAGTCAAAGAAAAAAAAAAGAAAGATTTGAGATTTAGAGTAATAATATACAAACAATCAATATCAGGAAATATCAGAGACAAAATAACATTTGTCAGTGAACTAGTATGCTTATTAACTGAATGATCTTTTAAAATCAACAAAATGTTAAAAATCATGTCAAATATTTCTGTGTACACACAGACACATGGAAAAGGTCTTACATGTAGTTTCTGATGGAGTCGGGTAGAATCACCACACAGTTCTGGCCCGCTTTCATCCCAAAGTCTTTTATTGCCTTCAGAGCATTAGCCATGGCAGAACCTGAGCTTCCACCTAAGAAAGAAACATCCAATTAAAACCTTGACAGTCATGTACAAACTCTGTCAGCTTTTGTTTTATGTATGTATAGTACTCTCTTAATATTTGGGCATACAACTACACTAACACACCATTTTAGAGATAGATGTATTATATTTTGAGAAAAAACTAGTGATGTTATATAATTGTTTGAACATTCCATTTTCTACAGGAATGGAGACATGGATAACACAATGTTAATGTCTCCCACAAAGTTTTTCCTCTACTCTTTTATGAACAGTTAAACTGAATTACAACAAAGTTAAATTTCTGACAGTGAAGGATTGATCTAGGCTTGATTAGCTTGAGACAGCAAGAGTAATCTATAATCCATTGAGACTATTAAAATTTGGCACTTATTTGCCATGCCATTATTATTTTTGCAGTATTTGATCCATCATATATTACATATTTTCATAATTGTTCTTACGTTAGCAAAAATATATCTGTATAATAAAATGCAACTTAAATAATGCCAATGCTATTCTCTATTCTCTAAAGGCAATGGTCTTCGGCTCTATTACTATTACCCAATAAAGAGATATGCAGCATTTATCAAGGCTAAAAAAGGATTAAAAGTTAAGTTTCTCAGGCACTGTTGCATTGTGTTAAGTGCTGCCACATTAATTTGACTGCCTTAGTGAGTAGAAGCATAACTCAATTCTTGCATGAAAATTTAAAATCTGAGTTATTCCCCTTTTCAAATCATGCAATAAAGATGAAAATATTATCGGCCTGCCACATTGTAAATTTCTGCCAGATAAACTAAAGATTAATTCTTTTTGGCCAGATACACATGGTATATATACACTGACCACTTACTTACCACACAATAGGCCCTCCTGTCGAATCATGCGGCGAGCCATGATGAAGGACTCCATGTCATTTGATTTATACCATTTATCTACCAGCTGTAAACAAGTACAAAAATCATTATACCATTTATCCACCAGTGTAAACAAGTACAACAATCATCATCACTAGAATTATTTGGGAACTTTGACCAAGGTCAATCATGAATATAAAATGAAGGACTCTTTATTGACTAAAATGATATCCCAATAATGTACCAATAATGTACAAATATGTTTGCAGGAGCATTTAGTCTCCTGCGCGGGAGATTGGTTGGATGCGGGAGATTTTAGATTTTTAGGCCGTTTTGCGGGAGTCTCTAAAATGATATCCCAATAATGCACCAGTTCATGTGTCTTACACAGACTTAGCTGCATTACACAGACTTAGCTGCATTACACAGACTTAGCTGCAGATCTGTAGCCTCTGATCGGAAAAAATTTGGATAGACGACCTGGGAACTACAGTTCCGTAAGTGTTAAAAAGTTGCAATTACATGCACAAAAAGAATTGTACTAATTTTGTTCTGATTAACCTTATTTCCACACAATAAGCTCCCAGGTCTTTCATTTCAATATATCTTCAATATTTTCAGAGAGGGAGTTACAGACCTGCAGCTAACACAGAGTAAAAGTATATATTTTCCCCCCTCTTAAAATCAGACAATAATAATACATGTTTCCCCTCTGTCTCTACCAAAGATTGTTTCTCCTCCATTTCTATGACACACTGTAGGTATAATTTTTCTGACCTTTCTGTCACATACACTTTAGGTAAAGGTACATTTTCCTTCCTCTCTATCACACACATATAATGATAGAAATTTCCTATTCCTTTTTGTTACACATTACTAGGTATAAACAGTCCCTCCTACATTTCTGTACACACTGTAGCTATAGACAGTTCCCCCTACCTTTCTGTCACACACTATAGCTATAGACAGTTCCCCCTACCTTTCTGTCACACACTGTAGCTATAGACAGTTTCCCCTACCTTTCTGTCACACACTGTAGCTATAGACCATTTTCCCTACCTTTCTGTCACACACTGTAGGTATAAAATCGTAGCCCACTCCTTCCACTTCGTAAAACGTGACATCAGTTTTGTTCAGAGATTCTGGCTCTGCAATCACAGACCCGAGAGGATCCACTCCAATCACCTGTAAAAATAGCAGTGTACTGTAGTCATTATTGAAAAGGGAGATGATCAAGAATCATTATGTGTTCTAAACCAATAGAATGCTTTCTCTGGTGGTTCAAGGAATTCAACGAATGCATTAATCATATGTGGTCATTTGATTTTAAATGGTAGATTATGTTCAGTTTTGTCAGTAGATGTATGAAAACAATCATATTTCTAAAGAAATAGGGGAGAAAATACTTAGTAGCTGTAATCATTTAAGCATTGAATGCTTATTTTTGGATATCGTCGGTCCCATAACACACCAGGCCATGCAGACTAATTGAAAACCACGCATTAGAGCCACATGATAATTTGTCTGCATGGCCTGGTGTGTTAAGGACTGATGATATCCAAAAATAAGCATTCAATGCTTATATTCATGTTTATATTATACAATTATTGCTGTTTTTAGGTCAATACTATGATTTAGCTACCTGAGAAGTATAATATTCACCGAGCCGAGCCAAATCAAGAGTGGTTTAATTTACCAGTAATTTCACAAGTTATTGAAAATGATAATATACAAATTAACTATCTACCCTTTGAGGGAAGCAAAGGGGTAATGTCACTTATGTATTCAACCAATTAACATGAACACCCTAGCCCCAGGCGTTCACTACAGTCGTACAGGTAAGGTCCATGCGGAGCTAATTATTCATTTGATTGGTCGCGTTGTACTCAGCCTCCACTTCAAGTTATCAAGACAGAAAATCAATGAAATGTCTATAATGGGACCCAGGTTTTACTTCGCGAGATCAAGACTTCAAGAAATCGGAGTTCGAGAGATCAAGAGTAAATTTGCTTAGTTATAAAGCGAAAAAAATTGGTACCTTGATTTCACTTCGAGAGATCAAGAACTTCAAGAGATCAAAGTTCGAGCCATCAGGTGTCACCTTTTCAGGGATATGACTTATAGATGGAACAGCCATAAAAGATGTTATTTAGTTCACTTCCGTGGCTAAAAAATATTGTGCCAGAAACTTTGTCGAGAAAACTCTATTTATTAACGAACAGATATGATTTAAATATTACTTTTTTATAAGTACATATCAAATTGGTTATGAAAGTTTGAACGTTTCATTTAGTCTTACATTATAATAAATCTATTTAAAACGCGTGATGACGTTTACTTGTGCTCATACATGTACGCCGTGATTAAGTTTGGTGTGTTATTGAAAATTGAATGTCACAGATTTCCAATGCAAACATAAGGGGAAATATACACCGAGTGTAAATATAAACTTACGTAGTTTATTCAAGACAAATATTGCATAACCAAATCTTGCCAAGAAATTTTATTTCATATTTTTGGAAAATGCACTTGTGTTCAATATCTACAATCTAACCTTACATTTGGGACACCTGGTCTTGGTTTACCTCTCATAGTGAGGTGATTTACCTGTCATTGTGAGGAGATTTACCTACAGACTTACCTTACAGTTAGGACACCTGGCCTTGATTTAATTGTCATAATGAGGTGATTTACCTACAGACTTACCTTACAGTTAGGACACCTGGCCTTGATCTTCCTTGCGATTCCTGTCAGAGTTCCACCTGTTCCGGCCCCGACCACAACCATGTCCACCTTATCTGTATAAAATAAGCCACAGTGTGTAAATCTACACAGCAGTCATTAGAAATACTACCACAGATGCTAGGGTTGTTAGAAATAGAAGGCAGTAGCTAAACTATTACAATTTTGTAACAGCCAAGAATTACTACTATGACTATCTAGTTACTGACCATCGCAAGCCTGCAGAATTTCCTCTGCTGTTCCATCAAAGTGAGCCAAGGGATTGCTGGGATTGCGGTACTGAAATCACGGTACAATGTAAAAAAATTAAAAACTATTCCACTGGATATGACAAGGCAGCACTAACCTTTTTGTTTCATTAAGTCTCTGAAAAATTCACAACTGCCCTATACACCAAAGATGTCATGGGCAGGAAGTAAGCAAAAAATTCAGTTGCAAAGGGTATTATTAAAATAAAACAAAGTTAAGCTTACAGATAACAAAACTGACTTTTCAAGAGCTGTGTGATATTGTGTTGTGCAAACACTCAGTTACTACAAGACAACAGGTATAATTACTTGGTCCAGTATGTGGGCATTGGGGATCTCCTCCATTAGACGCTTAGCCACACCTATATGAGACTCAGGGGAATCGAACGCTGCACTGGTTGGGGTCCTCACAATCTCTGCCCCCAGGGCCCGCAAAACGTCAACCTGTGTCAGAAATCAGCTCCATGTCTATTGTCTTATCTACACCTTCTTGTGGATTCAAGTGCCTATCTGTGTTAGGTCAATTATTTCTACTTGTGGGATTACTTAATCCTTATCAATGGTATGGTACCAATTCTATCTATTAAGCTATCTGTTTCCCACCTTTAGGAATGATATGTTTGCTAACTGTATGGTAAGTTGACTATTTGCGTATTGCATTAAAACCACACTTAGAAAGTCTGATAGGAGATACCTTTTCTATTCATATGATAAACAGTCAAAGTTTGATGTTTTATAACTGACCAATTGTTAACTAACAGGAGACTGTGGGAGAAGTTCCCTATATCTAACTGTTGAATCCAATATTATAGTTATTTCAGTTATTAATATTGATGTATCTTTCTATGTGAACAAGTTAAAATAAGTTACGTTTCCCCCCGATAGTCTTACTTTTACCTGTATGTTATATCTCTTTCTACCTGTGTTATAGTGCATTACCTTTTCCATGCTCATTTTCTCCGGCATCACAATGATACATCTGTATCCCTTCACAGCTGCACCCAGTGCAATACCAATACCTGTATTAAAGGGATCAGCCATTCAGGTATAAGTATTAAAATGAAAGTACTGTATATATTTCTATACGTCAAAATATGTATCCTTTCACAGCTGCAGCCAAAGCATTACAAATATGTGCATTAAATGGAACAGGTGTAAACCATTATTGTACTGTAAAAAAGTACTGTTTACAGTCATATACAACACCTATTACTTGTACCTGTATTGCCTGACGTCGGTTCAATGAGCACATCTCCGGGTTTCAGTATCCCAGCAGCCTCTGCATCCTCGATCATCCTTAGACCAATACGATCCTTCACGCTACCCCCCGCATTGAAAAACTCACACTTGGCATCTATCAAAAGATGGAGGGGATCATAAATTAGAGAAAAAACCCATCAGTACAGTACTGTGTAACAAATCTAACACCATCAGTACAGTA
>WFKH01011581.1:70337070-70354085 GCA_016163765.1 Magallana hongkongensis | reverse complement strand
TATATGAGTTCTGTTCTAACCTTGACCTCTCTGTAAAGTTGTATAGTGTTTGATTGTCGCTTTATATTAATGTTGTATTAGAGGCCTGTATGTTGACATTCTCTGTTTCAGTGTCTGCCTATGCGGTGGGAGCTGTTGTGAGTGCAGTGCTGGCAATATTTCTGATTGTTGTCTTCATCTTGTTAGCCATCAAGTTTAGGGTATGCTTCTTCATCAAATCATTTCAACTTTACAACCTTTACACAGTGAAAGAAAATACAATAAACAACTTGGAGAAACATGAAGATTTTTATAAGAAATATTAACCATTTTGTCACTATCATTCTAATAACATTATGAAAGTTCGCTTGAAAGGGCATGCTAAAATTTCATAATTCAAGATTGGCTCTTCAGTTTCAAAGAAATGGAAGACTGCTCAAACACGAGCTTAACAACATAGTATGAAATGATTGTTTCTTCTACTAAAGAGAATGGGAATGCATGGCAAACATGATTTCTAGTTTGTATCAATTACAAGTGAGGTATTTTTAAAGATTTATATTTGTAACATTAATGATAAGGATTTCTGTGTTTGATATTATGCAAACTGCATGTACTACACTTATTCATTTCTTTGAACTTAAAGAGCCAATCATTGAATAATTTTTAGGTAATCATTGTATAATTACATGTATTTTTCGGAATTGTCACTTCCAAAATAATAGGAGTACCACTGCGCAGCTGCCAATTCATTGAACTGCAATCAGCCAAAGCTGTAAGACGTAGGTCTTCTTCACTTAGTATTGGTTATTGTTTATTTTTAAAATATTATATGTATTCATTTCTTTTAAATTGACCAGCCATATGAATTAAACAGTAATCATTGTATAGAATCTTAGCATTTCTGATCAAGCCAGCTGACATGTTGTTAGTGAGATGATGGTATGTTCTCAGAAATAAGGTCTTATGTTATAATCAGGCCATATTTATAATCAGGCCAAACTCTACCATTACATGTATAAACTCCTGTGTTATAATCAGGCCAGATTCTACCAATAAATGTATTGACTCCTGTGTTATAATCAGGCCAGACTCTACCATTACATGTATTGACTCCTGTTATAATCAGGCCAGACTCTACCATTACATGTATTGACTCCTGTGTTATAATCAGGCCGGATTCTACCATTACATGTATTGACTCTCGGTTATAATCAGGCCGGATTCTACCAATAAATGTATTGACTCCTGTGTTATAATCAGGCCGGATTCTACCATTACATGTATTGACTCCTGTGTTATAATCAGGCCAAACTCTACCATTACATGTATTGACTCCTGTGTTATTAACAGGCCAGATTCTACCAATAATTGTATTGACTCCTGTGTTATAATCAGGCCAGACTCTACAATTACATGCATTGACTCCTGTTATAATCAGACCAGACTCTACCATTACATGTATTGACTCCTGTGTTATAATCAAGCCAGACTCTACCATTACATGTATTGACTCCTGTGTTATAATCAGGCCAGACTCTACCATTACATGTATTACCTCCTGTGTTATAATCAGGCCAGCCTCTACCAATACATGTATTAACTCCTGTGTTATACTAAGCCAGATTTATAATCAGGCCAGCCTCTACCATTACATGTATTAACTCCTGTGTTATGATCAGGGCAGATTCTACCTTTACACTAATACATTAACTGTATGATTATGTTTTGACCAGGGCAGAGAGCGGCGCTACAGAGAGAGGATGGCCCTGGTACAGGATGATTTCACAGACGATCAGGAGCAGGAGCTGTTGGACGAGGACATCCCCAGTCCTAGTGATGTCAACATGGAGGTGAGAGAACAGGTGTAATCAGTACAGGTGTAATCAATACAGGTGAAATCAATACAATTGTAATCAATACAGGTGTAATCAATACATGTATAATCAGTTCAGGTGTAATCAATATACGTGTAGTCAGTACAGGTGTAATCAATACACATGTAATCAGTACAGGTGTAATCAAGAAAGGTGTAGTCAGGTGGAAGTGAGGGAACAGATTAATTCAAACCAGGGCATTGTTTTACTAATAAACTTACAACTTATGACTTAATTGATTAATGCAAATCATAAACTTGTTTATTTCAGTTAGGGATGTCAATTTTACTCGGTTGGCTTAGTCGATTAATCGGGGGCTTTAGTCGAGCGATAGTCGAGTACTCGTTCATTTATTTGAAACTCAGTGTCCTTTTCAAATCAAATATTGCTACTATCATACATCTTTTCTTAAACTAAAAAACATTTAAAAACTCATGATAATATGTACTAAATGCGTTTGATATAAAAGAAATTGAAAAGTATCTTTATATCTAAATATCCGTTAGCAAATGACCTGGCTTTTCCCTTTTTTCTTGTGACGCTTACACATAATTGAGGTCCATATCATCTTAGGCAAATCAATTGTATGCCCTGTTCCCTGTTAAATAATGGTCCGTGCCTAATTAACTATAAAAGATTAATGATTATAAAAACAAACGCCTTCAGATAATTATTGATATGATTAAATTTTGAATATACGTCAAACATCTTATCCAATATATAACTGATTAGAAGAAACACAAATTGTTCTCCTCAAGTACACGTCTTCCTAAGTGAATCAAAAGAGATCAAATACTGTATTGGCCGCTTAAATAAATACACCAGGGACACCAATGGAAAAGAGTGAACTAACGGTCCAAACATGCTGAGAAAGAAAACTGTTATTTTCATTTGTAGCTTAAAAACTGCCGTGTTTAGGAAAAATAAATGAAATGTTTTTATTTTTATTCATTTAATTACGAGTAATCGACTAAGAAAGTTTTAGTCGATGATTGGTGTGACCGAGCGATAGTCAAGTACTCGAGTACTTGTTGACATCCCTAATTTCAATTTGATGCCAGTAAAATAATGTTATACAAATAAAAAAATAATATGTGAATAAATGATTTGATATGAATTCTGTTTGTTAAGATCACACCATGTGAATGAAAATATTAGCGACTTTGTTTTAAGCTCTTTTGTAAACACAGCCCAGGTAATTCAGGAGAACAAAATTAATACAGGTAGAAGAACAGGTATTCAGGAGGTTAGAGTGAGCAGAATTTGTTGTGCATAGTATAAATACCATTCATATAAAAGATTATGTGAATGACACAATTATGATGAAATCAGTACACCTGCTAGATGTAATACTAATTCATTAGAATGATGGCATTGATGTACAATGTGTTATAGGTACAGGGTCAGTACAGGAGAGTGGGGGAGGACTGGGAGATCCCCAAGAGAGACTTGATACTAATTCGTTAGAATGATGACATTGATGTACAATGTGTTGTAGATTCAGGGTCAGTACAGGAGAGTGGGGGAGTACTGGGAGATCCCCAAGAGAGATGTGCGGCTGATGGACCTAATAGCTACCGGTTCGTACTGTGAGGTCTGGCGAGGGCGGATGAGGAAACGCTCCGATAGCACCGATGTCCTAAGGGTGGCCATCAAGAAAATGCTAGGTACCATCTCCGACAGAGAAGCTAGAGGCTCTATCCATCCTTTCATGTCCATAACTTTTATGAGAAGAAACACCAGTAGAGGTTCATTCTTGGCATAAAGGTTGCTTTTGACATGAGTGTCATTGACCAAGGTCAAGGTCACATCATCATCAGTATGGCATTTATCTAAAACAGGCCTTTTTGGATGAATGGGGGGTGTTAAATGATATCATTTGTGGTCAGTTTAAGTTAAATTTGTTTTTGTTTTCGATACATAAAGTAAACACTTGAATGGTACAGTAATTATACATGTACATTTGTCTGAATTGATCAATTACTAGAAGGTGTTGTTTTGTTAATCTTTGATTAGAGATATGATATGATTAAAATATCCAGGTGTAACATTGTCTGTGTTACAGATGATTCTACAGCATAACAGTATCCGATGTAAAAGTCTGTTAAACTTTGTTGTATCAGATGATGCCTCAGCTGTGGGAAGAAAGTACTTCTTGGCAGAAATGGAGGTGATGAAGACATTAAAGGCCCATAGTAATGTCATCACCCTCATCGGCTGTTACACACTCACAGGTAATGTAATCATGCTCACAGGTCAACTCCCTCTTTGTAATTTTTTTTATAAGGATCTATTATTCCTAAATCTTTTCACATGCAAGTTGGTTTTCACCACAATACATGAATTTGCTTACAGAGCCGTGGATGCTGATGTTGGAATACGCCCACGAGGGGACCTTACAGCGGTACCTCCAGAAACACCGCCCCGGGGCTCAGCATGTGGAGATACAGTCCCAAGAGTCAGTGCGACTCAAAAACAGCAAAATAGATGCCAAGAAACTGCTGTCCCTGGCCACCCAGGTCATCAATGGCCTGCTACACCTCACAAAGTACAAGGTGGGATCCGTAACAACACTGCAGTGTTTGTATCTACTTGCTATAGTGAAGTAGATATCATAGGGTTAAAATCCATGATTTTCTCTCTTAAAAAAAAATCATTAACCCTATAACCATGAAATTATATTACAGATCATAATTTGTATTGTATTCATGGATGAGTTCAAGATAATTTAAACAGCTATTAATTATGTGCATTTCTTTTGCATGTGTTGTTGTAATGTTAATTTACATGTTATCATAGGTAAAATTTTATACAACAGCTCATATACTACCGCCTGTCGGCATCGAGTATTCTGGTCGCCAAGGGAGGAGTTTGTAAACTCTCAGGCTTTGGATTCCAGAAAGAAATCACAGAAAGAAATCTTTACGAGAAGGTAATAAACATTGTACCTTGTACAGGAGATTTAACACCTGGATGCTAATAAGAGAATCATGACCAATTTACATGTTGATATGATAACAGTCTTTGAGGTTGAATTTGTTTGTATTATGGACACTGGCTGTAGAATCATTTCAAAAGTTTCATTTATTTAAGCTGTTTTCAGTAGAAATCATAGATATTATACGATACAATTTTGTGTACAATGGCATCTAATTTACTAAAATAAAAGTAATGCTGCACAAACTAGTGCACTGTTTTATAACAATATTGTTTCGATCACTTCATTGTTAATAGAAAGAAACAAAATGAAAAAAAGCAGAGCATTGATTTATTCTTTTGCTGTAGGAATCACTTCCTGTTAGATGTATGGCCCCAGAGTCCTTATCACAAAATATCTACGACACAAGGTCTGACACTTATGCTTTTGGCATACTTCTGTGGCAAATAATACATTTTGGTAAGAAGTATTTGAATTTATATTTGTTATGTGAATGAATTTTATATTCTTATCATGCATTTCATGTATACATACATGTGTTGACAAGTTTTATAAAGCACAGTGCACAAAAAATTATTGAGTGTGTGCATCAGTCAGCAATATCTTGATCATTCTGCTAAATATGTCATGATCTATAGATTGACACAGATAGAAAATCAGATAATTAAAGCTCTTTGACATTTCTATCAAATGGAATCTTGATTGTTATAAGTACATGGTCTATTTTTGAACATCACAGGGCAGGTACCTTACCCTACCATGGACATCAATGAAGTGAAAGAGAAAGTACTGAATGGCGAGCGCATGCCCCAGCCCCAACACTGTAGTCCTCAGCTGTAAGTTTATATTCTGTGTCAGAATATTAACTACAGGCATATCGGTATACTGCACATAAGAAAACATAAGGCATAAAATATTGTGAACACCCATCTCTGTGTTGATACAGCATACATGTTTTAAACAATCATATCTGATTTGGATAAGGAAAACAATGCTGTAAACAGCCGTCTCTGTGTTGATAAAGCATACATAGCTGTAAATATCAGTGTCTGTGTCAATATGGCATGCAATATCCCCTGTAAACATTCATGTCTGTATTATTAAGGCATACAACGCTGTAAACATCTATCTGTGTGTTGACAGGTTTGGATTGATGGAGCGGTGCTGGAGTGGTGACCCTGACCAGCGACCTCTCTACCCAGACATCCTACAGACGCTGACTACGTTACTGACCCACAGCAACACAAACATCGTACTGGATGATCTCCCCTGTCTGCCTCTCTCAGAGAGTGAAGTAGACTCAGAACATAACCTGTAGCCATGTCAAACCTTGGAACACAATCTGCAGCTACATTTAAACTTGGAACATTACCTGTAGCCATGTCAAACCTTGGAACACAATCTGCAGCTACATTAAAACTTGGAACATAATATGCAGCCACATCAAACCTCCAAACATAACCTGTAGTTACATTTAACCTCCGAACAAAATCTGTAGTTACATTTAACCTCCGAACAAAATCTCTAGCCCCATCAACGCTCGAAGTGTTATCTGTAGCCACATCATACCTCGGAACATTACCTTCAGCTACATTAAACTTGGAACATCATGTGCAGCTACATTAAACTAGGATAACATCTGGAACTACATAAAACCTCTGAACATAATCAGTAGCCTTAACCATAAGGCATGCAGCAGAATTAAACTGAATGAGTTTTTGATAGTAGAAGCTTGCTTGTATTGTATATTCTGATCTGAATATTTCTCAACATCTGTTAAATAACAGATCCTTGAGAAAAAACAATGACTTACTTTTAAAGGCATTTGTTATTGTGATGTAATGGTCTTACACATTTTTGTCATGTATGTTTTGTAAGTCTGCAAAAGCTTTGTGTAAGAATTTTATGATTTTATTTTCTTACTTTTATCCCTGAACAACACAAGGACATCAATGTGTAGAGAATTTTCTTGATATAAGCATACATGTGATATGTACCGGTGGTACGCAAAATGTTTTTTCGACCCCATTCATGGTGTACCGGTGGGACACCAAAATTCACGGAATATGAAAATTTGTACAGTATTTTGAACTTCTAAATGCTGCCATTTTCCTCTCATTCTCGCTCGTGAGACTCTGAAAAACATCACCTGTGTTTGACACGTGACCTACCAATAACATCAACGTGTAGAGAATTTTTTTGATATAACTTAATAAGATCTCACTGTTACTTATACATATTTTCCCGTCCACTATAAGGGTGATTGGAATAAAAAAAACTCAGCTATATTTTTTATTCACTTTTTAATCTATATACAAATATATTGATATTTCACCTATTTGATAAGCATTAGATATGTATGCACAATGAATAAACAGAACTTAAAGTGTTTGTTATGTGTGTGTATTTATATACTTAGTATGTAACAAACTTCTGTGTGGGTTTGTAATTTATCTGTTTTAATATTTTGGATACTAAAATTCTAGATCTTCATCTTTTATCAGAACATACATACATACATATATACATGTTGTTTAGTATATTTTGCTTGAAATTCAGGGTTAGGGTTAGCACTTTTTACTTATCTTTTTTTACTTCGGACTCTGAATTTGTTGTATAAGATAAGAATTAACTAAAAGTTAAAAATCATGTGGAATGTTACAATCAAACAACCTGTAATGGAAGGAAAGGTTTAAACAAAACCAAGGATGAGAAATATACACAAATATTCTTCCATGTATACTAAAATATATTTTAAGTACAAACTGTGCATACAATGCGATCTTCATGTAGTTTTTTTTGATTTAGACACTAAGTGATGGAACAGTACTTAGCTTTTTTGTTTTAAGTTTTATTATCAGTAACTAAATGATTGCTATATTGACATGATATATTATATTTACAATCTTACAGCTTAGGTTGATTGACATGTTAATGTATACATGTATTGCTAAGGAGTTTACTTATTAAGGTTGGTTAAATTTTTCATATGCTTCACAGGTTTATAATGTAATTATCTTTTTAAGCAAGTTATACCATAACCAATTACAATGCAGCTCTGTTCAAAATAAGGGTATATTATACTGTTGTTGTCTATGAATTATTGGTTAAGATACAGTAGACTGCAAGAATCATGACACAAGTCTACAATGATAATACGTACAGGGTGATTTTTTTTTTTTACATATTTTCTTATATTTGTTGTCGTATTTTCAAAATTATTTCTAAATGATATGAAATTGTTTCATCACTGTTTTCTTGGTAAGCTAGTTTGCTAAAACTTTGTAATTTATAAGTTATTTTTGTACATGTTATCCTTTTGATGGCAGTGTTTTGTGGTAGTATATTTAGTATATTTGTTATATAATGGAATAGTGATACACACATTTCACTAAAATTTATCATGTTTATGTGTCCTATTTTGGTGCTTGATTTGTTAACTTATACACCAGTAGTGCTTATTTATATTTTCTTTCATGCTAATTTTTTTATTTATACTTCGTGCAATGAAATACAAAGTAAATAATAATAAAAATTAAGCAAATGAATGGCAAATTATTATTTTTTCTGTACACATTTGTTTTAGAAGCTGTCCCTATTTAGTATTCAAACAAACATGATTGACTTAGCTCAGACGTTCCCTTGTTTTACAAATTCACTTGTGTTCGTCAAATTTTTGTGTTTATATGTAATATTCTTTTGAAAATGAATACTAGTAATTAGTTAGTGCAATTTTGTAATTAGTGACAAGAAAGAGACTTTCAAAGATGGAGTGTGACATTTGGAAATACGTCTTTCACATTGGATATTCTTATGTTTTATTGCCGTGATATTCAATCTAACTCAAAAGATGCTTGTATCTGTTCTTTATTCGCCGTATCACAGCACTCTATCCGGATGCTTGTCTGTCCAAAGTATATTTTTGTTGTATGATCTACCCTGTCCGGCCAACCATTTTCAGGAGGCATGCTAACAACTTTTCCAATAGATTTGAACCCTTCATCTGTTACAAAAGCCAACTGACCCCTTACCACGTTCTTGACTTGAAAGAGTTCGTCCTTTAACGAAACAAGTTTTCTGTCCTTGTTACGATGACTTGAATATGTCATATGAGTTCTTTCTTCTTCGTACTTTACTAATTCATCTTTGTACACCAAGACGCTAAAAACATCTTTGCAAACCTCTTCCCCGTCAACGATAGCGTGTTTGCTTTGAGGATGTATCTTGCTATCAAAGTCCCTTAGAACGCTAAAACCGTATGTATATCTACTTATTCTCGCAGAAACTGCACGAGGATTGCATCCAAATAAAACCGCTCCTTTAAGGATCACCGTGCCTGGTTCACGGGGAGAGATGAACTTAATGGAAGAGAAAGCAAGGTTGCTTTTTATCTCGTCTGTCAAAAACTTCGAACCTGAAAATCCTCCTACCCAGATGATGAAATTGATTGTTCCTATTTCAACCAAAATGTTTTTGAGAATACCAATAATTCTATCTTTTGGAGTGGTAAAAAAACTCTTGAAATGTTCATTTTGAACATACATGTGTGCATATGTTAGTGTTTGCTTATGCGCATTTTTAACCTCAGTGTTTGCAAACTGCATTAACCGCGCAGGTAGTTGAAGTCGAATGTTCCCCCTCATATTACTGCTGATTTTTCTTTTCTTTGCCTCAAAATCTCTCTCAAATTGTAAAGCATCTAAAGGAGCTAACTCCCACAACTGATCAACACATTCCTTGTTTTGGAAAAGTCCGTTGACAAACTCTTTAAATTGGGCGTCCACAATGGTTCCACCCCAGTCTCCACCGCTGGCTTTATAGACCTCCGCCAACGTGCCATCTTCCATGATTCTGTGAACAACTATGTCAATGGTACCTCCTGATGAAACAAAAAATAAATGCTAATACACTTTTTATATTCTTCCTAGATTCTTCTAAATAGTCCTTACTACAGTATCAAAGAAAAAACCAACTGAAACCAGTCAAACTAATGCAATGTTGATAGGTCTGCTAGGCAAACATAAAAATTGTTAGATCACTCTCAGATAATTAATATATTTGTCCAACTCAGTAAAAATGGGGGAAACGAAAAGCTGTTTGACATAAATCGCAGGTTGCTACTTGAAATTATACTTGCATCTGTAGTAGTTGCAGGTCTAAGAAAACATTTTGACAGGGATTCTGGCAATATATGATTTTTGGACCTCCAGAAAAAGAAATTATGCCCTCAGCCTTCGGCCTTGGGCACAGTTTCTGTTTTCAGGTCCAAACAATCTTACTAATTAATTAAAACAAGGGATTCTTTGAAAAGCTATGGAAGTTCAAACATGGATAAAGCTATGTTTTGTGGAGTCTCCAGCAACATTTTTGAAAAATCATTGCAAAAGTTTACGGTTATGAGAAATTAAGATGCACGTATAACTATTTTATGGATACTGCTAATTGATTTTAGTCCATTAGCGGTGACAAGTAACGAAAATGTAAATTTTTTATAACAAATTCTTTTTTATAGTTTTTATACCAACTGATATTTGACCGTTTGAAAGACATGTGGTGATAAAGAACAGTGTTCAAATTCAAAAGTCCAAAGGAAAATTACAAAACAGGAGCAGAGCGAACACTGACATCTTAAAAAATTGAGGTAGGATCGGGTGCCATGGAGGAGTGAGCATCCTCTGCTGACCGGTCACACCCGCCGTGTGCTCTTTGTCGTAATCGGGAAAAACGAAAAAGTCCGTACACAATTTGGTGATTAATTATGGTCTTTCAATTAGTATGAAAAACGTCAGTCAGCATGCAACCCAGTGAAAGATTGTATTTGCTGATATTAGGTCGTTATATCGACCATAGAACTTACGAAAAGATGACTTCAAACGAGACTGTTGATAGTCCTGTTTTATCAACTTGTTTGTCAGTAGCTTGCCTCGCCTTAGAAACTGTTCATACGAAGAGCATGGCCTTGCGTATCGAATTAACTGAGAGACAAAAACACCATATGCAGGTGATGAAGGTATATTGCTACATAAGTAAGGAAAGTTGACTATAGAAAAATTGGAAGTGATCACATTTATCATAAAGTTTTGTTGTTAGGTTACCATCAATGTCCATTTCCAGTAAAATATCCAAATATGAAACAGATGACGCAGACTCTGTAGTATCTTTTTTTTTTTAAAGTTTACTGGGATATATCGAGTAGATGTAAGTATGAAAGTAACAATTGTTAATTGATAATACGTCGTCGATATACCTGAATGTTGAGTTGAAGGCCACAGCGAGTGATTTATTTTTTCAAGTACAAGTTTTTGAATAAATTCTGCTTCATATGAATACAAATATCGGTCTGCTAACAATGGGGCACAATTAGTACCCATGGGAATTCCAACAGATTGTTGGAAGACCTGATTTCCAAAAACTACATAGATGTTGTATATCAGAAACCCAAGCATATTTTTAATGTCAACTTCAGAGTACTTGTGTGCACAATCCGAATGGCTTTTAACAAAATAGTTTTGCAAATGACCGATGACAAGGTAAATAAATTTACGTGATCCATTTTTATTAAGCAGCATCAATGATGTCAAAAAGACGGGACTTTAATTTATTGTGGGGATGGTTGTATAAAGTGTAGAAAATCGTAAGTTTTGATGCTATTGATTTTGGTAAAATTTTGGGATCTCAAGTTTTCTAAACGTTCCTTGGAATTCTTAAGTATCCACGTCTGATTTACACCGCTTCTTGAATATACTATTGCACAGTACTCTTAAAGTGTCTCCTTTACTGCTGTTAATATTTTGGTAAGGAGCAAAGAAAGAGGCTTCGTAGAACATTTACTGGAACCCGCTATATATCTTTGTTTGTAAGGATTTTTATGAAGTTTAGGTATCCAATAAAGGTAAGGTAATTCAAATTGATTTTGGTTGTTGGGAATATTGAAAATATTCAAAACTGAAATATGATTTTGAAGAATTTTTTCCTTGGAAAGAGAGCTATGAGTATAAGTTGTATTTCCACTTCCGGAATTAAATCCAAGCTCTTCTAATATACAATTTATATAATGAGCCTTACAAACAAAGACAATGTTGTTTCCTGCTTTGCCAGCAGGTACCAGTACAAACTGATCGTGTAATCTATCTAGTTCTTTTTTCACTTCTAAATTATCAAATATAGAAGGATAGATGGTTTTCATACTGCGCTATAATCGCTTAATACGAGATTTTAACATGCATCGAACACTTTTAGTCCATTCTGACAACGTGTCAAGGTCTTCTTTTATGTTTGGCCCATCGTCTGGCGTATTCCTCTACAGAATTCATAATATGTATAAAATTAGAATGCCAGTTGAAAGATCGGGGTTCCCTAAATTTTGGACCTTTAAGAATAAGTGATTTAAAGTTTTCATTGTTTACTATATTTACGTCACCAGTAATGACATGTCCAGCAGGATTATAGTTGAAGGGTGAAGAACAAGAACATCTTGAGGACTACCTTTCAGATGCTCGATGTCGAGGCATTCTAGAGTTTTTTTTTTTTTTGTAATTAAAAATTTTGGTAGCAATGGTCCATGTATAATTGTAAGAAATGCAAGGAGTCTTCAACTTAAAATATGGTGAAATACAAGACTGGATCTTTTTGTGATTGAGGATATTGCTAATATTTACAGCGTCAATACCTTTGTTGGCATATTGAAGTTTAAAGAACAAACGTGGTTGTTCAGCAGTTTCTTCTTCACGTGGCGTTTTAAAAAGCCTATGGTTAGCAATATCCATAACTACCTAACCGAGTCTGTATTCGGGTGTTGAAGAATCAAAAATTGGCATTTCCTCTACTGTTTTAAGCATATTATTTAAAAGTTTCAAAGAGACAGAGTACATTTTGGATCGGTTGTGATGAAGACCTAACTGTGTATTTACATAAGGTAGAAGTGAATCAAAAAAGACATCGTGTATATTGGGTTTCATTTACACATAATTCATGCAATTGACATTCCACGAACGACCATTGAGCTCATTTTCGTAACGGAAAACCAAATTTATTGCAAATAAACGCGTTACTTTTGCGAATCAACGCGTAACTTTTGCGATATAACGCAAAATTTTCGCAAATAAACGCAAAACTTTAATATTTAAAGGAGAGTGAGTAAAAATTCAGAAAAGATTATCTAAATACACTTTCCTACCTCCCATATCAAGAACCATGTACTTGGTACCTGGTTCGAACGAATTTGTCAGCATTCGGTCTGGCAAAGTCTTACAATAAAGGGCTGCCGCCTCTGGTTCTAATGCTAGAATAAGCTGATATTCACAAATTCCTGCCTAATTCAAATGAAATTTACAAATTCAGTTGGTCTAAAAATAATGTACTTATATTATAAAACTAACTAAGAATCATCTTCGCTAGCCAAGAGTTTATGATCTACTCCGCTCCTCTACAAGAAATACTTTGATTGCGGATTTTAGTTTAACCTTATGCGAGCAACTATGCTCGCATCCAATCAAATTCGTTAGCGCGAGTTCTGAAAACATTGACTAAATCGGCCAAGGGTTTTAGAGGAGCGGAGTAGATCGAAAACCCTTGGCTAGCGAAGATGACTAAGAATAAACTCTTCATAATTTAAATAGATTTGTAATAAATTTTCATACATAGGTTTTAATCGCATTAAATTCATCTACAGTTCCATACAATCTATTGTTAATTCGTGAAATATTATGCTATTAGTCATTCAGGTAAAACAAATCAATACCAATTTTTTCCTTTATTTACTAAAATATGTTTCTTATCACCATGCACAAACTCAACTCATGAAACAAATTAATCATGTTGTTTATATACATGTATCTTCAACGTAAATAAGATACCTTGATTGTGGCCTTTTTCATAAACTCTTTTGCAGATTCGGACCAGATAGCAGGAACTGTCAAGACATAAAGGACATTTTCATGTTTGAATGCTACTCCTCGGTTTTCGGCCGCATTTTCAAAATGTGTCTTTAGCGCCGTTATTGTGTGTACAAATATCACCATGGCAGGCAGGGATATTCTCTCTCTATCGTCGTGTATTACAAATGATTCTGTTATGTTCTGCAATCAATTAATTAATAGTAATTTTAACTTTTCCTAATATTATTCGATTCATTTTTTTTTCTTTTACTAAGTAATTGGTAGAATCAAATCTACTACATTCCTTACTTTTTCATGATATAGTTTCATTTTAAAATTGCGAAATCTGTAGCATTCATTGTGAGTTTTTTCCTCCACCCTTTGTGCGTAACGTTCTTCTGCCTCATAACCAAAAGAGTCGAAGGTTTGGTCTCCATTCAACAGAACAGTTGTTGGGGCCTTGGCCTTCGGGTCTATAGTGGAATTTCCTGTCCATTCATTGAGATTGATTGTATTGGTTACAATCTCCTTTTTGTCACTGTAAGCATATCCTGAATAGCTTGTGCCTATGTCAAATGCCACTATTATATCCCACTTGTATATCGAGGAAAGCTCAGATACTTGAACCGGAAGCTTTTCCTGACCCGCCATCTTATTTTTGCAAATTTCATCCGAGTGTTCAACTGCAAAACGAATTCCTCCTTTACGAATGTGTAACCTTTAAATACTGTCGTAAATATTTAACGAGTATATCTTTAGCATTCTGGACTTCTAAAAGATGAACAGCTATAGGATGGGCTATGTATTCTCAAACTGAAAGTAAATATTTATTTCAAGAAGAGTAATCCTGCTTTGTATAAATGAAATAACACGCAAAAAGTAGGTAAAAAATCAGTGCTGATAAATATAATGCCTACATTTTTTTAAACACTTTAAAACCAGAACACTGTCTATCTTTTTATAGGTAAGTACCCTTACCTATAGCGAGGGACCTATATTCCATCTGCACAGGGATCGGTCTCTCTGCATGACGTAGGCATTAAAGTTTGGCTTAAGTCCAATTTCTTACAGGCATTTATCGAGTAAGTCCTTGTGCCCTCTTTTGGTGATTGATTTGTTGACTTACATTTTAATACTATTAATCTTTTAATGCATGTTTATTTATTATTTCTAATGCAATAGAATACAAACCAAACTGCATGTACAACATGTAATTAAATGTGTAAACAAAGCTCAGGTAATGTGTTTGAGTACCTTTTAAATGTTGAAAAGAAATTTCCGGGTTTAGTCCTAAAATGAATGTGGCAAACGCTAGGAATTGTTTATGTTCCAAACGAGTTAGCAGATAGAAAATTAGCTTGAAAAAGAACTTTAACTGATATATTCAACCAATGTAAACAAAACCATGACACAAGCCTTGTTTATATAACAAAGAACTGTATCTTTTTATAACTCTACAACTGGCACTCAAATTTTAATTGATCATTGGAAATGCATTACAAAAGCACTGAAAACAATAAAAAGAAAAATGAAAATTTGATTAAAATTTTGACCATGCCCCTTTAAGTTTCAATAAAGGATTTTTTCTCCTTAATATCATTTAAGATCATCTCCTTTTTGCGTTTTGGTAGTTTGGAAACAATTTTTGACATTACTAATTCTTATGTTTAATTGCTGTAATATTCAGTCTAGTTCAAGAGATGCCTTTATTTGTACTCTATTCGCAGTATCGCAGGTTTCTATCCGGATGTTTGTCTGTCCGAAGTATATGCTGGTTGTATAGTCTACCTTGTCTGGCCAACCATTTTCAGGAGGCGTGCAAACAATTTTTCCAATAGATTTGAACCCTTCATCAGTAACAAAGGCCAACTGACCCTTTACCACGTTTTTGGTTTGATAGAGTATTACCTCTATTGAATGAAATTTTCTTTCATCGTTTCGATGACGCGAAATACCCTTGAAAGTCCTCTCTTCGTCGTACTTAACTAACTCATCTTTGTAGACCAAGGCATGAAAAACATCTCTACACACCTCATCACCATCAATTATAGTAAGTTTGCTTTGAGGGTGTATCTTGCTTCCAAATGGCTTGAGGACACGTATACCGTAGGAATATCTACAGATTCTTGCCGAAACAGCACAAGGACTGTGTCCAAATAAAACGGCCCCTTGTAGGACGACCGTGCCCGGGTCTTTTGGAGATATGAAGTTAATGGCAGAAAAAGCTGGATTGCTTTTTATCTCGTTTGTCAAAAACTTAGAGCCTGAAAATCCTCCGACAAAGATAATGAAATCGACTGTTTCTAGTTCAACCAAAATATCTTTGAGAATACCAATTATTTTATCTTTTGCTGTGGTATAAAAGCTTTTAAACTGCTCATTTTGAACATACATGTGTGCAAATGTTAATGTTCTCTTATGTTGATCTTGAACCTCAGTGTTTGCAAACTGTTTTAACCGCGGAGGTAGTTGAAGCCGAATGTTTCCCCTCACATTACTGCTGATTTGTCTTTTCTTTGCTTCAAAGTCTCTCTCAAAGTCTAAAGCATCCAAAGGAGCTAACTCCCACAACTTTTCAAAACATTCCTTGTTTTCTAATAGTCCACCTACAAACTCTTTGAATTGGGCATCCACAATGGTTCCACCCCAATCTCCACCGCTGGCTTTATAGACTTCTGCTAGCGTACCGTCCTCCATAATCTTGTGAACAACAATGTCCACGGTACCTCCTGATGTGACAAAAAAATCTCTTAAAATGAAGTAGCCAATGATAGTTGAGCGTATTTATTTGCGAAAATGCGAATATTAGGTACAAATCAAAAATATCTCGATGCAAACGCTTTAACACATGTCTAGTAATTTCTTATTTGTTCAACACTCTAACAATTACACACAGACAGCCAGACGGACGGAATGAAGGACGGGCAGACAGACAAATTTGATAGATTAGATATATTTGATAGATAGATTGATATACAAAGAGCAAAATAGTACAAAGTAAAATCATGATTGAGAAAATTCAGTAAAGATTATCTAGATACACATCCCTACCTCCCTTATCCAGGACCATGTACTTGGTTCCTTGTTCGAACTTCGCTGTCTGCATTCGGTCCGGCAGAGTCTTACAATATAGGGCGGCTGCCTCTGGTTCTAGTGCTAGTAGAATCTGGTACTCTGCAATGCCTGCCTAGTTAAAATAGAGTTAACGAATTCAGTATTTGGTGTTCATAGAAGCCTAAAGATAATGCAACTCAATCCAAGAACTGGCCATGAGTAAACCTTTAATAATAAAATGAGATTTTACAGATCATTATATTGGATACATTATATTCATCTACAGTCCCC
>WFKH01011581.1:70252720-70289839 GCA_016163765.1 Magallana hongkongensis | reverse complement strand
AAGTTCGCTTGAAAGGGCATGCTAAAATTTCATAATTCAAGATTGGCTCTTCAGTTTCAAAGAAATGGAAGACTGCTCAAACACGAGCTTAACAACATAGTATGAAATGATTGTTTCTTCTACTAAAGAGAATGGGAATGCATGGCAAACATGATTTCTAGTTTGTATCAATTACAAGTGAGGTATTTTTAAAGATTTATATTTGTAACATTAATGATAAGGATTTCTGTGTTTGATATTATGCAAACTGCATGTACTACACTTATTCATTTCTTTGAACTTAAAGAGCCAATCATTGAATAATTTTTAGGTAATCATTGTATAATTACATGTATTTTTCGGAATTGTCACTTCCAAAATAATAGGAGTACCACTGCGCAGCTGCCAATTCATTGAACTGCAATCAGCCAAAGCTGTAAGACGTAGGTCTTCTTCACTTAGTATTGGTTATTGTTTATTTTTAAAATATTATATGTATTCATTTCTTTTAAATTGACCAGCCATATGAATTAAACAGTAATCATTGTATAGAATCTTAGCATTTCTGATCAAGCCAGCTGACATGTTGTTAGTGAGATGATGGTATGTTCTCAGAAATAAGGTCTTATGTTATAATCAGGCCATATTTATAATCAGGCCAAACTCTACCATTACATGTATAAACTCCTGTGTTATAATCAGGCCAGATTCTACCAATAAATGTATTGACTCCTGTGTTATAATCAGGCCAGACTCTACCATTACATGTATTGACTCCTGTTATAATCAGGCCAGACTCTACCATTACATGTATTGACTCCTGTGTTATAATCAAGCCAGACTCTACCATTACATGTATTGACTCCTGCGTTATAATCAGGCCAGGTTCTACCATTACATGTATAGACTCCTGTGTTATAATCAGGCCAGACTCTACCATTACATGTATTACCTCCTGTGTTATAATCAGGCCAGCCTCTACCAATACATGTATTAACTCCTGTGTTATACTAAGCCAGATTTATAATCAGGCCAGCCTCTACCATTACATGTATTAACTCCTGTGTTATGATCAGGGCAGATTCTACCTTTACACTCATACATTAACTGTATGATTATGTTTTGACCAGGGCAGAGAGCGGCGCTACAGAGAGAGGATGGCCCTGGTACAGGATGATTTCACAGACGATCAGGAGCAGGAGCTGTTGGACGAGGACATCCCCAGTCCTAGTGATGTCAACATGGAGGTGAGAGAACAGGTGTAATCAGTACAGGTGTAATCAATACAGGTGAAATCAATACAGTTGTAATCAGTACAGGTGTAATCAATACATGTATAATCAGTTCAGGTGTAACCAATATACGTGTAGTCAGTACAGGTGTAATCAATACACATGTAATCAGTACAGGTGTAATCAAGAAAGGTGTAGTCAGGTGGAAGTGAGGGAACAGATTAATTCAAACCAGGGCATTGTTTTACTAATAAACTTACAACTTATGACTTAATTGATTAATGCAAATCATAAACTTGTTTATTTCAGTTAGGGATGTCAATTTTACTCGGTTGGCTTAGTCGATTAATCTGGGGCTTTAGTCGAGCGATAGTCGAGTACTCGTTCATTTATTTGAAACTCAGTGTCCTTTTCAAATTAAATATTGCTACTATCATACACCTTTTCTTAAACTAAAAAACATTTAAAAACTCATGATAATATGTACTAAATGCGTTTGATATAAAAGAAATTGAAAAGTATCTTTATATCTAAATATCCGTTAGCAAATGACCTCGCTTTTCCCTTTTTTCTTGTGACGCTTACACATAATTGAGGTCCATATCATCTTAGGCAAATCAATTGTATGCCCTGTTCCCTGTTAAATAATGGTCCGTGCCTAATTAACTATAAAAGATTAATGATTATAAAAACAAACGCCTTCAGATAATTATTGATATGATTAAATTTTGAATATACAAACATCTTATCCAATATATAACTGATTAGAAGAAACACAAATTGTTCTCCTCAAGTACACGTCTTCCTAAGTAAATCAAAAGAGATCAAATACTGTATTAGCCGCTTAAATAAATACACCAGGGACACTAATGGAAAAGAGTGAACTTACGGTCCAAACATGCTGAGAAAGAAAACTGTAATTTTCATTCGTAGCCCAAAAACTGCCGCGTTTAGGAAAAATAAATGAAATGTTTTTATTTTTATTCATTTAATTACGAGTAAACGACTAAGAAAGTTTTAGTCGATGATTGGTGTGACCGAGCGATAGTCAAGTACTCGAGTACTCGTTGACATCCCTAATTTCAATTTGATGCCAGTAAAATAATGTTATACAAATAAAAAAATAATATGTGAATAAATGATTTGATATGAATTCTGTTTGTTAAGATCATACCATGTGAATGAAGATATTAGCGACTTTGTTTTAAGCTCTTTTGTAAACACAGCCCAGGTAATTCAGGAGAACAAAATTAATACAGGTAGAAGAACAGGTATTCAGGAGGTTAGAGTGAGCAGAATTTGTTGTGCATAGTATAAATACCATTCATATAAAAGATTATGTGAATGACACAATTATGATGAAATCAGTACACCTGCTAGATGTAATACTAATTCATTAGAATGATGGCATTGATGTACAATGTGTTATAGGTACAGGGTCAGTACAGGAGAGTGGGGGAGTGCTGGGAGATCCCCAAGAGAGACTTGATACTAATTCGTTAGAATGATGACATTGATGTACAATGTGTTGTAGATACAGGGTCAGTACAGGAGAGTGGGGGAGTACTGGGAGATCCCCAAGAGAGATGTGCGGCTGATGGACCTAATAGCGACCGGTTCGTACTGTGAAGTCTGGCGAGGCCGGATGAGGAAACGCTCCGATAGCACCGATGTCCTAAGGGTGGCCATCAAGAAAATGCTAGGTACCATCTCCGACAGAGAAGCTAGAGGCTCTATCCATCCTTTCATGTCCATAACTTTTATGAGAAGAAACACCAGTAGAGGTTCATTCTTGGCATAAAGGTTGCTTTTGACATGAGTGTCATTGACCAAGGTCAAGGTCACATCATCATCAGTATGGCATTTATCTAAAACAGGCCTTTTTGGATGAATGGGGGGTGTTAAATAATATCATTTGTGGTCAGTTTAAGTTAAATTTGTTTTTGTTTTTGATACATAAAGTAAACACTTGAATGGTAGAGTAATTATACATGTACATTTGTCTGAATTGATGGTACTGGGAGGTTTATGTCAAAAGATATATCCTTCCTTTTTGTCCTTCTTTTCTATAACTTCAATTACTAGAAGGTGTTGTTTTGTTAATCTTTGATTAGAGATATGATATGATTAAAATATCCAGGTGTAACATTGTCTGTGTTACAGATGATTCTACAGCATAACAGTATCCGATGTAAAAGTCTGTTAAACTTTGTTGTATCAGATGATGCCTCAGCTGTGGGAAGAAAGTACTTCTTGGCAGAAATGGAGGTGATGAAGACATTAAAGGCCCATAGTAATGTCATCACCCTCATCGGCTGTTACACACTCACAGGTAATGTAATCATGCTCACAGGTCAACACCCTCTTTGTAAATTTTTTTATAAGGATCTATTATTCCTAAATCTTTTCACATGCAAGTTGGTTTTCACCACAATACATGAATCTGCTTACAGAGCCGTGGATGCTGATGTTGGAATACGCCCACGAGGGGACCTTACAGCGGTACCTCCAGAAACACCGCCCCGGGGCTCAGCATGTGGAGATACAGTCCCAAGAGTCAGTGCGACTCAAAAACAGCAAAATAGATGCCAAGAAACTGCTGTCCCTGGCCACCCAGGTCATCAATGGCCTGCTACACCTCACAAAGTACAAGGTGGGATCCGTAAAAACACTGCAGTGTTTGTATCTACTTGCTATAGTGAAGTAGATATCATAGGGTTAAAATCCATGATTTTCTCTCTTAAAAAAAATCATTAACCCTATAACCATGAAATTATATTACAGATCATAATTTGTATTGTATTCATGGATGAGTTCAAGATAATTTAAACAGCTATTAACTATGTGCATTTCTTTTGCATGTGTTGTTGTAATGTTAATTTACATGTTATAATAGGTAAAATTTTATATAACAGCTCATATACTACCGCCTGTCGGCATCGAGTATTCTGGTTGCCAAGGGAGGAGTTTGTAAACTCTCAGGCTTTGGATTCCAGAAAGAAATCACAGAAAGAAATCTTTACGAGAAGGTAATAAACATTGTATCTTGTACAGGAGATTTAACACCTGGATGCTAATAAGAGAATCATGACCAATTTACATGTTGATATGATAACAGTCTTTGAGGTTGAATTTGTTTGTATTATGGACACTGGCTGTAGAATCATTTCAAAAGTTTCATTTATTTAAGCTGTTTTCAGTAGAAATCATAGATATTGTACGATACAATTTTGTGTACAATGGCATCTAATTTACTAAAATAAAAGTAATGCTGCACAAACTAGTGCACTGTTTTATAACAATATTGTTTCGATCACTTCATTGTTAATAGAAAGAAGCAAAATGAAAAAAAGCAGAGCATTGATTTATTCTTTTGCTGTAGGAATCACTTCCTGTTAGATGTATGGCCCCAGAGTCATTATCACAAAATATCTACGACACAAGGTCTGACACTTATGCTTTTGGCATACTTCTGTGGCAAATAATACATTTTGGTAAGAAGTATTTGAATTTATATTTGTTATGTGAATGAATTTTATATTCTTATCATGCATTTCATGTATACATACATGTGTTGACAAGTTTTATAAAGCACAGTGCACAAAAAATTATTGAGTAACTGTGTGCATCAGTCAGCAATATCTTGATCATTCTGCTAAATATGTCATGATCTATAGATTGACACAGATAGAAAATCAGATAATTAAAGCTCTTTGACATTTCTATCAAATGGAATCTTGATTGTTATAAGTACATGGTCTATTTTTGAACATCACAGGGCAGGTACCTTACCCTACCATGGACATCAATGAAGTGAAAGAGAAAGTACTGAATGGCGAGCGCATGCCCCAGCCCCAACACTGTAGTCCCCAGCTGTAAGTTTATATTCTGTGTCAGAATATTAACTACAGGCATATCGGTATACTGCACATAAGAAAACATAAGGCATAAAATATTGTAAACACCCATCTCTGTGTTGATACAGCATACATGTTTTAAACAATCATATCTGATTTGGATAAGGAAAACAATGCTGTAAACAGCCGTCTCTGTGTTGATAAAGCATACATAGCTGTAAATATCAGTGTCTGTGTCAATATGGCATGCAATATCCCCTGTAAACATTCATGTCTGTATTATTAAGGCATACAACGCTGTAAACATCAATCTGTGTGTTGACAGGTTTGGGTTGATGGAGCGGTGCTGGAGTGGTGACCCTGACCAGCGACCTCTCTATCCAGACATCCTACAGACGCTGACTACGTTACTGACCCACAGCAACACAAACATCGTACTGGATGATCTCCCCTGTCTGCCTCTCTCAGAGAGTGAAGTAGACTCAGAACATAACCTGTAGCCATGTCAAACCTTGGAACACAATCTGCAGCTACATTTAAACTTGGAACATTACCTGTAGCCATGTCAAACCTTGGAACACAATCTGCAGCTACATTAAAACTTGGAACATAATATGCAGCCACATCAAACCTCCAAACATAACCTGTAGTTACATTTAACCTCCGAACAAAATCTGTAGTTACATTTAACCTCCGAACAAAATCTCTAGCCCCATCAACGCTCGAAGTGTTATCTGTAGCCACATCATACCTCGGAACATTACCTTCAGCTACATTAAACTTGGAACATCATGTGCAGCTACATTAAACTAGGATAACATCTGGAACTACATAAAACCTCTGAACATAATCAGTAGCCTTAACCATAAGGCATGCAGCAGAATTAAACTGAATGAGTTTTTGATAGTAGAAGCTTGCTTGTATTGTATATTCTGATCTGAATATTTCTCAACATCTGTTAAATAACAGATCCTTGAGAAAAAACAATGACTTACTTTTAAAGGCATTTGTTATTGTGATGTAATGGTCTTACACATTTTTGTCATGTATGTTTTGTAAGTCTGCAAAAGCTTTGTGTAAGAATTTTATGATTTTATTTTCTTACTTTTATCCCTGAACAACACAAGGACATCAACGTGTAGAGAATTTTCTTGATATAAGCATACATGTGATATGTACCGGTGGTACACAAAATGTTTTTTCGACCCCATTCATGGTGTACCGGCGGGACACCAAAATTCACGGAATATGAAAATTTGTACAGTATTTTGAACTTCTCGCTAAATGCTGCCATTTTCCCCTCATTCGCACTCGCGAGACACTGAAAAACATCACCTGTGTTTGACACGTGACCTACCGATAACATCAACGTGTAGAGAATTTTCTTGATATAACTTAATAAGATCTCACTGTTACTTATACATATTTTCCCGTCCACTATAAGGGTGATTGGAATAAAAAAAACTCGGCTATATTTTTTATTCACTTTTTAATTTGTATACAAATATATTGATATTTCACCTATATGATAAGCATTAGATATTTATGCACAATGAATAAACGGAACTTAAAGTGTTTGTTATGTGTGTGTATTTATATATTTAGTATTTAACAAACTTCTGTGTGGGTTTGTGATTTATCTGTTTTGATATTTTGGATACTAAAATTCTAGATCTTCATCTTTTATCAGAACATACATACATACATACATATATACATGTTGTTTAGTATATTTTGCTTGAAATTCAGGGTTAGGGTTAGCACTATTTACTTACCTTTTTTTTTACTTCGGACTCAGAATTTGTTGTATAAGATAAGAATTAACTAACTAAAAGTTAAAAATCACGTGGAATGTTACAATCAAACAACCTGTAATGGAGGGAAAGGTTTAAACAAAACTAAGGATGAGAAATATACACAAATATTCTTCCATGTATACTAAATATATTTTAAGTACAAACTGTGCATACAATGCAATCTTTATGTAGTTTTTTGATATAGACACTAAGTGATGGAACAGTACTTAGCTTTTTTGTTTTAAGTTTTATCATCAGTAACTAAATGATTGCTATATTGACATGATATATTATATTTACAATCTTACAGCTTAGGTTGATTGACATGTTAATGTATACATGTATTGCTAAGGAGTTTACTTATTATGGTTGGTTAAATTTTTCATATGCTTCACAGGTTTATACCGTAATTATCTTTTTAAGCAAGTTATACCATAACCAATTACAATGCAGCTCTGTTCAAAATAAGGGTATATTATACTGTTGTTGTCTATGAATTATTGGTTAAGATACAGTAGATTGCAAGAATCATGACACAATGATAATACGTACAGGGTGATTTTTTTTTTTACATATTTTCTTATATTTGTTGTCGTATTTTCAAAATTATTTCTAAATGATATGAAATTGTTTCATCACTGTTTTCTTGGTGAGCTATTTTGCTAAAACTTTTTAATTTATAAGTTATGTTTGTACATGTTATCCTTTTGATGGCAGTGTTTTGTGGTAGTATATTTAGTATATTTGTTATATAATGGAATAGTGTTACACACATTTCACTAAAATTTTTCATGTTTATGTGTCCTATTTTGGTGCTTGATTTGTTAACTTATACACAGTAGTGCTTATTTATATTTTATTTCGTGCTAATTTTTGTATTTATACTTCGTGCAATGAAATACAAAGTAAATAATAATAAAAATTAAGCAAATGAATGGCAGATTATTATATTTTTTTGTACACATCTGTTTTAGAAGCTGTCCCTGTTTAGTATTACAACAAACATAATTGACTTAGCTCAGACGTGCCCTTGTTTTACAAATTGTTCTTCTGATTTTTGTGTTTTTATGTAATATTCTTTTGAAAATGAATACTAGTAATTAGTTAGTGCTTTAAGTCTTTTTTTAGTCCTTTGGTCATGTGCTATCACCTCAATAATGTTAGAAATAGCGAATACAGACTTGTCATTGAAGACTGCAAGTAGGTCCAATGAACAGAGAAATATTTCTAGGTTAGCGCCAATACCTTGTCACGCTACCTCCGATTTAAAAAGTCTGTACTGAAAACTCAACTGTATTCTTGAATTATATTTTTAGCTATCTTCTACTCTTTAAAAGATATTTGAAATACGTGACTAATTTCCATTTTCCACTTCAAAGATCTTAACATAAGCAGATGTCAAGAAACCATCCAAAATTATATTCCAATTTCGTCCTAGTATTTGGTTTCATTTAAGTGAGAAGTTCAAGGAATTAGATATGGGTTTGACAATTTAGAAGTTGGACAAATATCAAAGAACTGATTTTATTGGATGAAAGTATGTTCTTTCACAAATCATTGTTCTTTCCCAATAAATAATAGTATCAAACTAGAAATATCTATATTTACATTGTTAAAAACGATAGATGATGATTTGAAGAGACTTAAATTTTTAGTTTCACTAAATTATTCACGCTCTTCTTTAATATTTTTTTTGTTTGTTGTTTTTAATATTTGTGTCTCATTCCTTTTGGGTATGTTTAAAATAACAAATGCCGGACCCGTAAAACTCGAAACAAATCTTTTCAGATGGACGATTCTTGTATACAGGTTGGTATTTGAACTAGAAATAGAGAAGAGCGGAAAATATTTGATGTTTTATTTGGCACAATCACGAGAACCATCATACAATAACCATACAATAACCAAGTCTCGTTCTTAAAACAATTAAAGCAATTTATAACAATGATAAACAAGATGCCAATGGACCACATCGCTCACCTGAGCAACAATAGCCATAAAAAATCAGCTTTATGAAGTAATGTACAAAATATCTGGAAAATGTAGTAGAATAGATCCTGTATAAAAAGATTTTCAAAATTTTCTCCGGATATTCTCTTGTTATATATTGAGCCCCTTTTATTACAGAATGATATCATAGTTATATCACATATTGAGCATTGCAGTTCTCAAGATCTTATTAACATACATGTATACACCTACATCAAACTTTGAACCCCTAGTGGGGCCCTAGAATTGTCCAGGAACCATGATTTGAACAAACTTGAATCTACCCCACCTGATGATGCTTCCACACAAGTTTCAGCTTTTCTGGCCGAATGGTTCTTTAGAAGAATTTTGAAAAATACCAACAAATTTTCAATTATTCCTATTTATCTCCCTTGAAAGAAGGCAGTCTTCAATTTAACCAACTTTAATCTCCTTCACCCAATGATGCTGTATGCCAAGTTTGGTTGAAATTGGGCCAGTTCTGGAGAAGAAGTCGAAAATGTAAAAAGTTTACAGACAGACAGACGGACGGACAGACAGACGGACGCCGGACAAAAAGTGATCAGATAAGCTCACTTGCGCTTTCAGCTCAGGTGAGCTTAAACACATTGAAATTGAGACTATACAGTAGCAAATGTACAAAACAAGTAAAATTCATCGGTTGAATCAAGAAAACATATTGTATTTGGGCTATTTTTATTGGTTTTTTTACATTTATATTTATTTATCATTTTTGTTAAGTTTCAGAATAAAAACATTGTACACTAAAACAAGATTAAGGCCTTTATAACTGACCAATCAAAAATGTCAAAACTGCGGATTTCTAATTTGTCACAAGAAAGAGACAATCAAAGATAGAGTGTCATTTGGAAATAAGTCCAGTCTTATATTTTACTGCTGTGATATTCAATCTAACTCAAAAGAAGCCTTTATTTGTTCTTTATTCGCCGTATCACAACACTCTATCCGGATGCTAGTCTGTCCAAAGTATATTTTGTTAGTATAGTCACCCTGTCCGGCCAACCATTTTCAGGAGGCGTGCGTACTATTTTCCCAACAGACATAAACCCTTCATCAGTAACAAAAGCCAACTGACCTTTAACCACGTTTCTTGCTTGAAAGAGATCCTCCAGACTGAAACTTCACTCGGCTTTCAGCCATGGGCAACAAATTGGTCTTCAGGTCCAAGAAATTATGTTGCATTCATGCTCAATCAATACTGTATATTTAAGAATAACTTTTTGCTTGAAAAATTGTAGCTGTTAACATTTTTATTAAAAAATAAGAATATTGCGAATCAATTAAAAGCAAACGTTTTTAGCTCGTCTATTGAGAGTCAGACAGATAACTTACAGATAGATAGATAGATAGATAGATAGATAGATAGATAGATAGATAGATAGATAGATAGATATAGTAAAAATCATTTAGTTCGAACTCGGATATAGCAAAGTTTTGTTGACCAACATTTTAACAAACCCTTGCATAAGTTTACGGTTTTTACGAATTAGCATATAACGAGTTTACGGATATTTCTCATTGATTTTGAATATTGAAAGTCCCATAGAGGTGTCAAATAACGAAATACAAGAATTTTATAACGAATTACTTTAAAAGTAATACCAACTGACACTTGGCCGATTAAAGATTATTTCCACATGGATCGTTTACGTTTCTATTATTATAAGGAAGAATGCAGTATATAAAGACTTTTCTATCCTTTTTATAACGAATTCATTTTACGGATATAACAAATTAAGGATATAGCAAGTAAATTATCTGGTCCATAGAACTTCACTATGACCGAGTTTTATTGTAGATAAATATATGTAAAATCATGATTGAGAAATCTTGATTATCCAGATACACATTCCTACCTCCCATATCAAGAACCATATGCTTGGTTCCTGGTTCGAACGGCTCTATCAGCATTTCGTCTGGCAAATTCTTACAATAAAGGGCTGCCGCCTCTGGTTTTAACGCAAGGAGAATCTGATATTCTGCAATGCCTGCCTAGTTCAAATAGTGTTTACAAGTTCAGTAGAAGTCTAAAAACAATGCAGTTTAATTCAAAAACGGACCAAGAATAAACTTTTCTTATTAAAATTGTTATTTTTGGACGCATTAAATTCATCCACAGTTCCATAAAATCTATTGTAAATTAATGAAATACTTAATATCAGTCAAAGTGTTAAATAAATTAAATGAATTACAAATTCATTACAATTTTTTTTTATTATTCACGAAAAATGTTTTTTTTTTTCGAACTAATTAAATAAATACATTATAAGGTTTATGCGCATGCATCTACAATGTAAATACAATACCTTGATTGCTGCCTTTTTCATGAACGGATTCCGACCAGATTGCAGGATCTGTTAAGACATAAAGGACATTTTCAGGTTTGAACACTACTCCTCGATCTTTGACCGCATTTTCAAAATGTGTCTTGAGCGCCGTTATCGTGTTTACAAATATAACCATGGCAGGCAGGTATGTTCTCTTTTTATCGTCTTATCAAAAACGCTTCTGTAATTTTCTGCAATCATTTAAAAACATTCATTTAAGCATTACGCGATTTAATTTTTTTCTTTTAATTGCATGAACTATGTATTCTTAACTCTAAAGTGGATGAATACTTATTTTTGATTAGAGTAGAGCTTTTTATATGATTGAAACAACAAACAAATAGAGAGGGAAAAAAATTAGCTATGTAATCAATTCACCATGTTAACGTCTTTATGTAGTTTGTTTACGCTGATACGTTTTATACCCTGTAAACCACAAAAATGTGTTTCCTTTCTATATCAACAAAATGTTTTCCTTTGTAAAATTGGATCCTGAATGTGGCCCCACCCTACTCCTCAAGATTTTAATTTTAACGAATTTGAATCTACACTACCTAAGGTTGCTTTTACTAAATTACAGCTTTTCTAAGCAAATGGTTTTTAGATGATTTTCTCTATATATTCCTATGTAAAGATTTGTCCCCTCTCCCCTCCCCGTTGTGACCCCATCCTACCCCCGGGATTTGAACAAACTTGAATCTACCAAGTCCTTACCTGAAGATGCTTCCACACAAGTTTTAGCATTTCTGGCCAATCGGTTTTTGGGAAGAAGGTTTTTAAAGATTTACTCTATATAGTCCTATGTAAAAACTCGACCCCCATTGTGGGCCCACCCTACCCTCGGGGTCATGATTTTCTCAACTTTGAATCTACACTAGCTGAGGATGCTTCCACATAAGTTTCAGCTTTCCTGGCCAAATGGTTCTTGAGAAAAAAACTTTAAAAATTTCTCAAAAATTTCCAATAATTCCCAATTATCTTCTCTTGAAAAAGGGCATGGTCCTTAATTTTCACGTTTGAATCCCCTTTGCCTAAGGGTGCTTTGTACCAAGTTTGGTTGAAATTGGCCCAGTGGTTCTGGAGAAGATGTTGAAAATGTGAAAAGTTTACGGACAGACAGACGGACCGACGGACAGACAGACAGACGGACGACAGACAAAATGTGATCAGAAAAGCTTACTTGAATTTTCAGCTCAGGTGAGCTAAAAACTGTATGAACATTATTTTTACGTAACATAAATAGAGGGGTTTTTTTCTTTTTTGTTTGCTGCGAATGTTTTTTTTATCGCGAAGATATTTCTGACAAGAGAACAATAGATTTATAATTCTTACCAAGTGACGTAAAAATTCAGACTGCTGACTAGTTTTGGAGAGAACATATCTTCCCCTTTTCGCAGCGTCTCCAGTTAAAGAGTTAAAGAAAGAAATGAAACATGGAATTTAACAGTATCACAGTTGCACGATTCCGGCATATTTTTAACAAAAAAATGTTTGTGATTTGACTTGCTTCATCCCTATATCCCTATATTTTGTTAATTTGATGGTTATGTTTGTACATATTTTGCAATTTGGATATTGCGACAGTGCTTTATACATTTAACTACATTTTCACATATCTCTGTGTATTTTAGTGCTTGATTTTTTTTACTTATTTGATGCTTATTAATCAATTATTAATGCTTATAAATTATAACTGCAAATAAACATAAAAAAAACAACATGTTATTATATTCAGCAGATAAATGGAAAACTATAATTTTTTTTCTCTTGACGACTGTATTTAAAATAATAATTGACCTTATCAGTATTTTAACAAACGTAGTTTCTATTTTCTGTGCTTTTTCTGTAATATTCTTTTAATAATCAAATTACTTCTCTTTTTAAGTAAAGGGGGTCCAAGGATTTCTAAACAATGGTTCAAAATGATACATTTTTTACCATTTTAGGTTGAATATTGAGAGATTGATTTACTCATTCATTTCTCCTTGTCTCAAGAGGGTTTTTTTTAAATACGAGGGTCAATCAATAAATACGAAGACTTTTGTCATAGCTATGTTATTTAACGTCATAATATTACTAAATTTAGTAGACATAATTTAGCAATTGTTTTAAACCATTTGAAATCAAAAAAGTTCAAATATTACTTTATTTCTAAGAATAATTTAGAATATAATGAGGTCACGGCGCACGATCAAACTTTGTGTTCTGTCAACAATAAACCATATTATGTTGAAAGTAATACCTCTATAAATTGGGCTTAAAGCCGACTAATAATGAAACTTAAAACTAAAAATTGTTATGATATTCAATGTACCAAATAATTACAGGATATATAGATTTGTTGAACAGATATCAGTAACTAAAGACATATAGTCCTCTTTAAAACTGACTAAAAAAATTGACGTCGCCGGACGTCACGGCGCAAAGAAAAGTATAAACAGTATGGATCTAACTCGGGAAAAAGCCGATAAACACTATGAAAATGCTCAATGGTGGAAAAAAATAAGTGAAAATTTATTTGCACATTTGTGTTTAACTCTAACACATTTTGTGGGGGTTGTGGTAAATGTATTTTGAACATCAAACAGTACGAAAGAGAATGGAATATCTGTAAATATTTGATCAAAAAATAAACAACGTCATCTGACATTCAGGGATTTTCTTACTGTAAACGAAGAGACATGCGGTAAAAAATAAGAAAACTTCGAGGAACTAACATGATTTTCGAACAATTGTGAACAAATTAGATGTCAAGTGTTATATTACCGATTTAAATTGTATGGTGAAAAGCGTAAAAGACTCAGGGTGATATAAAGATTGGATATTTCTATTAACTCTGCTTGCGTCATCTTGACGTCATGTTTTCAACGTTACCCTACGCCGTAGTGACAAAACATGTTGATTTTAAAATCGGGTAACAAAAATACCTTTTCATCAAATGGAATGAAACTTCGTATATCAATAAAATAAGTATTGCTGCATAAATTAGTCCGTTAGTTATGACTTTAATGATAAATATATTATAGACAGCCACATTGTCTTCGTATTTTTTGATTGACCCTCGTATTTGGGGTTTTTTCCTGTACACTAGGTCTTTTAATGGATTTTAACATAGGGCTTGTCGTCCAATTATTCCTTACGCAATTATTTTCTTTGTCAATGTCTGAAGAATTGTTTTATTTTTATTTTTATTTTTATCGCCCTCTTTCCTTAATCCGCAACTGTAGTATTTCTGTGTCAGCACTAATACCTTGTCAACGTATTTTACGGACAAATTCAACTGCGTTCTTGATTTCACGCCTTTGGCTATTCTTTAATCCTTCAGAGGTTCATTATTTTTAAGTACATGAACAACTCTTATTTTCTATTCAAAAGCTTGATAGCGTATCTACAAATCGAGAAACTAATAAATACATGTATTCTACGTTTAATGATTTACTGAATCATAAAATGAATTAATGGGTTTTTTTTAAATTTGTTTATCAAATCGAAAATAATCTTTTTTTTGACAAATACAAAAGTCATGCAGACAGTTAAGCAATTAGAAATAAACTTTAAAGATTAGGAGACGAACAAATCTAAAACACTAAGTTTTATTTAATTAAAGCAAGTGTGTTATCCGACAAACAAAAATTATTGTAACTTCGCAAATAATGATACAAATATTGAACTAGAAATATCTAGTATATTCATATTGTTAAAAACAATATTTGGTGATTTGTACACATATTTCACCTCTTTAATATCATTTCATAGACGTTTTGTTCTTTTTTGCTGTTTGGAAAATACGTCTCTCACATTAAGAAGTCTTTTGTTGTAATGCTGTGGTATTCAGTCTAGCTCAAAGGATGTCCTTATCTGTTCTTTATTCGCTGTATCGTAGTTCTCTATCCGGATGCTAGTCTGTCCGAAGTATATCTTGGTTATAAAGTCTACCCTGTCCGGCCAACCATTTTCAGGAGGCATGCAAACAATTTTTCCTATAAACATGAAACCCTCATCTGTAACAAAAGCCAACTGACCTTCTCTGACGTTCTTAGCTTGATAGAGCTCTATCGTTATTGAAACAAATTTTCGATTCTTGTTTCGATGACGCGAAATACCCTTAAAAGTCCTCTCTTCGTTGTACTTTACTAACTCATCTTTGTATGCTAAGACATGAAAAACATTTTTGCACATCTCCTTACCGTCAATGATAGCTTGTTTCCTTTGAGGGTGTTTCTTGCTGTCAAAGGGCTCGAGAATACCTATGCCATAGGTATATCTACAGATTCTTGCCGAAACAGCACAGGGATTATAACCAAAAATGACTGCACCTTTTAGGACCACTGTACTACGCTCGGGAGGAGAGATGATCCGAATGTGAGAAAAAGCAGGATATTTTTCTATTTCCTCTCTTAAAAATGTTGAGCACGAAAACCCTCCAACCAACAAAATCAATTCAATTGCTCCTATTTCACCAATGATTTTTTCAATGATGCGAATTATTTCTTCTTTTGAAGTTTTAAAAAAACCTTGGAACTGTGTTTGGTCAACGTAAATGTGTTCTAATGTAATTGATTTTTCCTGATTTTGGATTTCTGTGTTTGCAAACATTTTTAATCGATTGGGAATCTGGAGTCGGATGTCATCCAGACTTGTATTACAGCTGATTTGTCTTTTCTTGGCCTCAAATTCTCTCTCAAAATCTAAAGCATCCCTAGGAGCTAGCTCCCATAACTGATCAATACACTGCTCATTCTTAAATAATCCAGTGATAAACGCCTTAAATTCCGCGTCAACGATGGTCCCACCCCAGTCTCCACCACTGGCTTTATAGACTTCCGCTAACGTCTCATCCTCCATGATCTTGTGAACCACTATGTCAATGGTACCCCCTAAAATTACAGAGATGTTACAGTGGTTGGCTTTATGTGAAAAAATAAATAAACAAATATACAGCTTAATGGTGCCCCAAAACCCAAAACAACTGCTTCAGCGACTTGAAAACTGTTTTATTGTTTAGAAAATTGAGAATTTTTTGTACTCATTAAAAGAAAATATTTATTGACCCTGTTAATGTGACTCTAGTGTTTTTCGTGTCTAGTTCTTCGTTTTTACACAGCGTGATAAATTTCCGGTTATAGTTTTGGGCAAATTAATGATCATTTAATGATTTAAAGTATAGTACAAGTATGGTTTGGTGGCTTCAATACAAATATATAGCTCGTATTTTTCAAAAGGAGAGGAAAATCATAAATATGTCAAAACACTTGGTGGGAAATAACTTGCCGGACCGGGGATACTAATGGAATTCTTTCTACGATTGTGCCAGTTAGGACCAAAATTTCAACACTTATAATAAATTTAAATTAGTTTATGCTTTTTAGTGACTGAAAGATTATTTGGTACATTTCAATTTTTTCCTATGTTTGCAGAAAAATACAACTTGTAAAACTAAATCAAAGAATATGGGGTAATATATGTTCAAGAGACTATCAAACAAAACTAGCTAGTCAATTTAAATGAACTGGGGTTTTTTTTGGTTGTTTGTTTTTTTGTTTTTTGTTGGTTTTTTTTTTGTTTTTGTTTTTTTTTTTTTTTGGTTAACAAAAAAGAGAACTCTTCAGAAATGTTTAATAAAGATAGTAATTTGTAAACGTAAGTTTTTGAAAAATTTCCAATAATATGAAATTTTGCGAATTTTTTTGGAAGGTTGTGTGAAGAATAAATGTAAAATTTGTTTGTATATTTTCTGGAGAAATCAATAAGACTTTTTCATTTGATGACTATCATTAGATTTTCTTAAATTATAACCTAACATGATGTATTTTGGTGAATAGTTTAAGAAATTATGAGATCATGCTTCATTGTGTTTAAATTTGGTGTTGAATTTTTGGACCTTGTGAACTGAAGCTCACTGTAGGAAAACTAATGTGCAAAGGTATAAACATTTTGGCCTCCTTAGTAAATCTATAAGTTGTTTTAACTGTTCAAATTTTAAAAAAAGTTTGGTTTGACACAAATTTCTAAAAGGCCGGGTCTAATTTAAACATAATGTAAATATCGTTAGCAGGTAGGGTTTTTTGGTCTTAATTTCATGGTTTATATGATGTGCATCTCTTTAGATCTCTTGTTAGTTAATACAAATTATAATTTTTGTGCATTGACAAAAGCCGTATGTATGGTATTTCATTAAAGATAACAAAGTGTTTTTGTCGTAAATAAGAAATATAATTTTGTAAAAAGCATGCATATAGATAATGATTTAATGTTAAGGTTACTTTAACATCGGTAAAACAGATGGGTTGAATGGTTCTATTGGAAACCAAACTCTTAATTCAACAAAGAGGTATGAATAATATATGAGTGTATATTTTAATATTGGAAAATATATTTTAGTTGTATGTTGCTGTATGTTTTGCCAGATATGTTATTGTGTATGAGAATATAAGTACTGGTACTTGTTTTTTGTTATATATTATTACTAGTATAGAATAATATATGACACATTGTCATTTCTTTTTAATAGACTAATAATGTCGCATATAATATTCATTACAAAACAAAAAATAAATAAACTCATAACCTCCCATATCAAGGACCATGTACTTGGTTCCTGGTTCGAACGCCGGTGTAACCATATGTTTCTGTAGTTCCTTACAGTACAGTGCTGCTGCTTCTGGTTCTAGTGCTAGAAGAATCTGATGCTCTGCTATATCTGCCTAGTTCAAATAACATTCAATCAGATTTATAAATGTTAATGATGCTTGTAAATAATATTCTGTAAATGGAGAATGATTTCCTAAAATTTTGGTCATTTACTTGATAAAATACATTGTTTATCAACCTTAATGGCGGCCTTTTTCATGAACTCTTTTGCAGATTCGGACCAAATTGCAGGGACTGTCAAAACGTAAAGGACATTTTCAGCTTTGTACTCTGATCCGCGTCTCTCTACAGTGTTTAGAAAGTGACCCTTTAACACCCTTATTGTGTGTGCAAATATATCAATTGCTGGTATCTTCCTTTTTCCCCCGTCTTCTTGTATCTCAAAAGTTTCACTGATGCTCTGTTGCCAAAATGAAATATTTCATATTGATTATGAATTATGCTTCTTTTTTTTAATTCCAGCAAACTATTATATGGGAAAACTTACCTTCTCGTGGTACAGTCTCATTTTGAAATTACGAAATCTGTAGCATATATGGTGCATTTTATCCTGAACCATCTTAGCGTAATTCCTCTCTGCTTCATAACCAAATGAGTTAAAGGATCTGTCTTCGTTCAATAGGACGATGGAAGGTGCCTTGGCTGTTTTATCGTGACTAAAATTTCCTATCCATTCATTGAGATTTATTTTGTCTTCTTTGATCTGTTTTCTGTCACTGTAAGCATACCCTGAGTAGCTTGTTCCTATGTCAAATGCTACTACAATATCCCAATTGTAGTTACCGGAAATACGTGCTGATACATGGACTGGTAGCTTTTCTTGATCAGCCATATCACTTTCGAAATAACATTTACACACTTTTTCTGCTGCAAAATAAATTGTTATTATAAGAAATCACAACTCATCAAAACAAATTTACAAATAAAACAACCAAATTGAAATATACGGCATTGTTGATAAAGAAAAGAGGGTTCGTAATACCTAACAACCTTGAAATATGGGATTTCCATTATGAACCGAAAATGAAAGTAAAATAACTAATTTAAAACTTGGACAATAATTAAACTTTACAAAATGAAACAATAAAAAATGACTAGAAAAGTTAATCAACATATAAGTAATGTTTAATCTACGTTTAAACTTCAAACAAAAATTACATAAAATAATGGCCACCACGATCAACATTTTGATTTTATGCATATGCACTAGCTATGCCAACAACTTTTATTTTAATTTAATTCGTTGTATCTACATCGCTGTATTTTCTGTGTTGTAAAATGACTTTCTAAATCTATACAAAATAACAGAACACCAACATTAGGCTAGTAATCCACGTGCCATCTAGGTCTTTTTAAACAGCAGAATGACGTATTTCAACTGATAAAACAGGTGTATGTTTGACATAATACCAAAAACTTTAAGGGGCATGGTCATGGTTTGACCTGATATTTTCAATTGTATCTTTTTCTATTTTTACTCATCTCAACGCTTAACTAAGGTATTTCTAACGTGTAAGCCAAAACGTCACTGTCAACTGCCAAGTAAAAGATAGAAAGCATCTTCTGAATCCCAATCTGAGCTAGGACTACACATAAGGTGTTTGTGTATTTGTCAATTCTACGTTTATGTTGGCTACAACTTTTGTCAATAATACTCTTCCCATGTCGAACATGCATTTAAAGTTAAGATTAAACATAAAAAGACAAAAAACTACTTAGCTACGCAGACAGGAAGGCGATTTTATAACAGCAATCCAAGGAGCCTTTTATCTTATAATTAGAGGAATTGGATAACATACTTCATAATAGTAATGAGACGAATGATGTAAAGATATCAAAATAAGATCTTTCGAAGTTAATTGAGCTCGTTATGAAGGGGTTGAAGGAGCAAAAATAACTTGAAATACCATTAAATATGAAATGAAAAATGACGATAACAAACTGTCAACAGTCTCAAAATCAGTCAAAAGAGGAAATGACTGAAATTCTCAAAAGATGTGTACATGTGTTAGGTTTTAAGCTGGTCTTAAATTAAAGTCAATGCAAAGAATTATAGTTCCTCTAAAAAATTCGTAAATGACTTTTTAAGATTGCCGGGCCTTATCCAAGTTGACCAACAAAAAGGAACATTTCAATCGAATAATGCCGTTCGGTATTTCACAGGCTAGCACGGTATTGGCTAACTCATCAGACCTTTCATTATCCTTTTATTTTCGAAAAAGAGTCAAGTGATTAATTCATCACAGCTTTGTATTTGGATTTTACTGCATAAGCAAGCCGCATTCATCTCAAATAAAAGCGGAAAGATTATGGGAAAATATACCTGTGCAGGCAATTGTTTCATATGTAATGTATTTCAGACACACCTTTAAGAAATAGTGTTTATCATTTTAACCCATTGCGTTTTCCTTGGATGAACTATTCTTTAAAGAAGCAGATGGTATGTTCTTACGTGGGCTAGACATAATGGGTTTGTATGAAATGAAAATATAGATGACACGATACATGTAAATTATTGACGGCTTCATAAACAGGGAGCTTTGGTCATTTTTTCTTATATCACTATGCAATATTCATCGTTTTAAAAAAAAAGCTCCACAGTATTTGACACAAACCAAATTGTCGTTTTGTAATATCAAAACAACAATTTATTTAAGATGAAATCTTGGCGATTAAGGTGAAATATCATAAATGAGGCAAAAACATAGTATGTAATGAAAGAACCACTTCAAAGTAAGTTGACAAGACCTAATTTGATTTAACTTGTGTTTAATTTTTTACATCATTTATTATAATATACAATAAGATATGTTTAAAATATCGTATCCGAAAAATTGATTAGTTTTGTTTCACGTATTTCTCTCAGATGATGTTTAAAACAATATTTAAGATTTGTAAAGTCCAACAAAAAGGCTTTATATTATTTGAACTTTGCACTTAGATACTGATAACAAGAATGTATAACGTCTATATGTTTGATACACATGAAGTTTACAATAACCCCCGTACGCCTTTCCGTAAAATTAAGTCTCACATTACATGTTCTTTTGTTGTAATGCTGTGGTATTCAGTCTAACTCAAACGATGTCTTTATGTGTACTTTATTCGCCGTATCGCAGGTTTCTATCCGGATGTTAGTCTGTCCGAAGAATATTTTGATTGTATAGATAACTGTGTCTGGCCAACCAATTTCAGGGGGTTTGCAAACAATTTTTCCAACAGATTTGAACCCTTCATCTGTAACAAAAGCCAACTGACCCTCTGTAACGTTCTTGGCTTCGTAAAGTATAATTTCTATTGAAACAAATTTTCTTTCCTTGTTTCGATGTCGAGAAACTCCGGTATAAATTCTCTCTTCGTCGTATTTTACTAACTCATCTTTGTACACCAAGGCATGAAAAACATCTTTGCATATCTCATCACCATCAATGATAACAAGTTTGCACTGAGGGTGAATCTTGCTACCAAAGGGCTTATTTACACGTATACCGTAGGAATATCGGCAGATTCTTGCCGAAACAGCACGAGGACTGTATCCAAACTTGACAGCACCTTGAAGGACCACCGTACCCGGCTCGGGTGGAGAAATTACCTTAATGGTAGAAAAAGCAGGATGACTTCTTATGCTATCTCTTAAAAACTCTGAGCATGAAAACCCTCCAACCAGTATGATGAACTCAACTGATTCTACTTCAGCAATGATGTTTTCAATGATATGAATTATTTTGTCTTTGGCAGTTTTAAAAAAACCTTGGAACTGTGTTTGGTCAACGTAAATGTGTTCTAATGTTATTGATTTTTCCTTATTTTGGATTTCTGTGTTTGCAAACATTTTTAATCGATTGGGAATCTGGAGTCGGATGTCATCCAGACTTGTATTACAGCTGATTTGTCTTTTCTTGGCCTCAAATTCTCTCTCAAAATCTAAAGCATCCCTAGGAGCTAGCTCCCATAACTGATCAATACACTGCTCATTCTTAAATAATCCAGTGATAAACGCCTTAAATTCCGCGTCAACGATGGTCCCACCCCAGTCTCCACCACTGGCTTTATAGACTTCCGCTAACGTCTCATCCTCCATGATCTTGTGAACCACTATGTCAATGGTACCCCCTAAAATTACAGAGATGTTACATTTTTTTTCAGTAATTAGCTTTACGTGCAGATAAAAGCTTGTAGCTTACTATTGCAAAAAAAAAAGCCCAAAACCACAGCAAAACCAATTTTTAAACAGTTTAAAAACAGATTCATGTATCTATTAATGTAAAGGAAGTTTGATAATATAACAAAAAATAAGTATTCATTGACCCTGCAATGAAGGTATAATATAAATATCAGTTGGAAGGATAACTTGTTTTTAGAATTTATCTAATATTCATTTCTTATAGTGTCTAATCCATAAAAATATACCATTAATGCTATATGTTACATCCCATATTGTATTGGTAAAGTATTCACTTTTTTTTTTAATTCGGTCAGCTAGTTTGTTTCTTTGCGCTTTATCAAAATTTTACTGTGTACGAGAGTCAAAAAATTGATCCTGAATTGTTGTATAAATACTAATTATTATGCTGTACATGTAATTATTATATTAATATCATATTAGCATCGATTATTATGTTTATTAAAATTTTCCTAACCTCCCATATCGAGGACCATGTATTTGGTTCCCGGTTTGAACGCCGGTGTAAGCATATGATCCTCTAATTCCCTACAGTACAGTGCTGCTGCTTCTGGTTCTAGTGCTAGAAGAATCTGATACTCTGCTATCTCTGCCTGGTTCAAATAACATTTAAACAGATATAGACGTCTTTATGATACAGGTTAATAGTATTTTATATGTTGATAATCATTGTCTTCTACATAATTAAATGAAACATTTTTTATCAACCTTAATTGCGGTCTTTTTCATAAACTCCTTTGCGGATTCGGACCAAATTGCAGGAACCGTCAAGACGTAAAGGACATTTTCATCTTTGTACACTAATCCGCAGCCCTTAGCAGCGTTTTCAAAGTGACCCTTTAGCACTCTTATTATGTGTTCGAATATGTCAATAGCTGGCAATGATAAACTCCCTCTGTCGTCTTGAATCTCAAATGTTTCATTTATGTTCTGTTACAAAAATACAAAAAAAAAAATAAAAACAAATGAATAATAAATTTCGATATTTTTCTAAAATGCCGACAAACTATTATAGGAGGAAACGTTACCTTTTCATGGTAGAGTCTCATTTTGAAATTGCGAAATCTGTAGCATTTAAGGTGGGTTTTATCTTTAACCATCTTAGCGTAATTTGCCTCTGCTTCATAACCAAATGAGTTGAAGGATCTGTCTTCGTTCAATAGGACGATGGAAGGGGCCTTGGCTGTTTTATCGTGAATAAAATTTCCTATCCATTCATTGAGATTTATTTTGTCTTCTTTGATCTGTTTTCTGTCACTGTAAGCATACCCTGAGTAGCTTGTTCCTATGTCAATGGCTACTACAATATCCCAATTGTACATGGAGGAACATTCTGATACCTGATCCGGGATGTTTTCTTGACTCGCCATATTTCCTATAATTTTTATTCTGCTGGAAAATGAGTTGCTCTTATAAGAATATACTACTCTCTCAAGATGTTAAACAAAGTAATATGTTGCATTGTTGGTAACGAAACGAGGATTTCCTACCTCTAACAACACTGAAGTATGGGATTTCCATATGGAATCGAAAATGAAAGTAAAGTTGAGTAAAGTAATTTTTAGATATAAAATAATTTAAAATTAATTTTTGCATAATGAAGCAATACAAAATATAAGGGAAAGTTAATAAATATATAAATAATGTTTAATCATTCTTCAAACTTCAGACTAAAAATACAATAAACAATGGCTCCCACAATAAAACAAAAATATTGATTTTATAAAAATGCATTAAATAAACCAATACTTTTAATCTTAAATAACTTCATTGTATCAACTCTGATGTATCTTTTGTTTTGTAAAATTTCTAAATATATACAAAATACCAGAACACCAATCTTGGACTAGTAATCAACATGTCAGCTAGGTTTCTTTAAATAGCATAATGACGTTTTTCTGATAAAAAAAAATCTAATGTTGACATGATACCAAAACTTTAAAAGGGGCATGGTCACGATTTAAGCTGAAATGGATAATGGTTGATACGTTGGCATTGGATATACAACGCTGACCCAATGTTAGACCAACGTCGGGTATATGTTGGTTCTTTGGCATTGGGTACAGAACGTTGGCCCAATGTGGGGCAAAGACCACATAACGTCCACACATCCTTACTTGAGTAACGATGTTAGTTGGGAACACAACCCTTAGTCGACGTTAGGTCATTGTTGTAAATTTTCTTTTAATTTTAGTTGAAACCACGACATTCTCGAAACATTGATAAAACGCCTGTTAATTAACAATTATCTTTTTATATTGATTTAAAAGAATTTTTGGTCGTTCACATACATTGCAGAGTAGTTTATATTTGATACACACAGACTACTGTAACATTTGCTATCTGTATATCAGAATTCCAGAAAATCGGATTGTTTAATAATTCAAACCTAACAATCTTATTTATAGTCATTATATCATCAAAGGAAACGTGTGAAAATATACAATTTTATGTTTTACCGTTGAAACAAGTTTAAAGCTGCATGCAAAGAGCCGAAATCAAAACAAATAGATTGTGCAAAATAATATTCTGTTGCACAATTGTTCAAAAATGGAGAATTTACAGATGATCTTGAGATCAGAGCATATTCACTGACCAACCAATTAAGAGAGAGAATTCGAGACCAACCAATTTTCATGGGATTTGTGTTATTTGATCGGTTGTTATGTCCAAGTATGCTCTCACTTAGCTTGTCCATAGGATAAAGTTAAACAGACTCATGATAAATTCAGTTTTTGTTTTAAGAGAGGATTTAACAGTCACAGCCAAGCAAATAAAACATAAATTTAAGTATTTATCTCAAGTTATTGTATTGAAATAAATTTGATTTACCTAATTACTAAATTAGTAAAACTCTATATTAAATACTGTGACTTTTTTTAATAAAAACATTTAAACTGGCCACCATGCTGTTGAGTTTTCTTCTGACAAGAAACAATCTAATACTCTAATAATCTAGTAGTCTGCGAAACACATTTTAAGTGTCTCCTAATATAACGACACTTTGATACATAATAACTAAGCCATGCCGATCGGCAGGTTTCTTACCTCGGGCATTTGTACAACCTGATTAATGTTATACAAAAAACATTTCCTTTCATCCATTTATTTATTTAGAATCATTTTAACAAGGCCTTGGACTTTCAGCAGGACATAACTATCTTTTTCTTGCGTCAAAACAAGTTAAAAATGACGCTGGTTTCAAGTGAAATATATACAGACTACAAAGTCTTAGCTAAAAAGGCAGACAAATCTTGTTGATTTTAATAAGCCATGGCTGAGTAGCCAACAATGAAATAGACATGCATACGTTTTCACATTTCACATTTTGTTGTTTAGCGGGTAGTAGTAATTCCGGCGGCGGTAAAGGCTCTCTTTACGAACTCCTTGTCTTTTCCTAGTTTTTCATGAACACGCAACATGCTTACTGGCGAAAAAAAACGAATTCGAATAACTACCTTTTATAAATGATTCGACACGAGTTCATTAGTAGCCACTACTAGCCAAGGGCTATGTCTATATCGTATATAAAGAAACAAAGAAAGATAACTCTCTCTCTCTCTCTCTCTCTCTCTCTCTCTCTGTGCAAAGAAAAAGATAACTCTTTTCATTTGAAACAAAGAAAGATAAAACTTTTTTTAATTTGCAAAATGTAAAATCGTCAAGTTTCCACTCGTCAATTTTTTTTTCAGATTAGAAAATCGTCAAACTTTCATACCGCCAATATAACCACTTTTATAGTATATTAAAATAGTGGAATGGATACAGGAGAGTGATTTGTTACTTTTTTCAATTTTCGAAACCAAGTTAAGTGTGGATATTAATTTACCTTTGTATGAACATATGCTTGCTACACCCATTGATGGCATGTGATTCATTCAAATGAAATTTATCATGGTTTTTGCATTTTGGATTTCAATGTTTTAATATTTTGTAGCAGATGTATTGTTTAACCTACATTATACTAATATAACTTAACATTTGGCCAACGTTAAACTAATATGGGACCAACGTTGACCCAACATTAGACCAACATAGGTCTTATGTAATATACGTTTGCCAACCGTCATTTGCCAACGCAGATCCAACGTAACCGATGACGTTGGCCAAACATTTGCCTAACGTAAGCTGTCTATTACACGCAATAGCTGTGGATAGAAAAAATGGTTCAAACCAGCTACCATCAAGGAGGTTCAATATTTCTTCGCATTTTGCAGTTCATTTCGGAGATTTATACGTTTTGCTTGGATGAACTAAACTTTAAGGAACAAGAAGGTCTATTCTTAAGCAGGTTAGACATTTTGAGTTTTAATTAGATGATAATAAAGATGACAATATACATATAAATCATTGGCGGCTTCTTAAATATAACTCTGGTTTGGTTTTGTAGATCAAAATTTTCAAATCTTGATTGCAATTCCATACATTGGGTCGATGCTCTAGGAATAAGAAATGGGTTTGACAGTTAAGAAGACGAGCAAATTCAATGCTGAGTCTTAATTGATAATTGAAGGTATGTTCTTCATAAACAGTTTGTATCAACTCAGTTTTCATTATCAAATTATGATACTAGTTGAATTATCTATATTTATATTCTTAAAAACCCTTATTAATGATTTTTAGAGACTCATAAGAAACTTATAAGTTATGAATTTCATGGAAATATTTTCCCTCTTTTCAAACTCGGTCTCCTTTTTAGGATATTTGGTAATAAGTTTCTACCATAGCATTGACTGTATTGATATTTAGTCTAACTCAAAAGATTACATAATTTGTACTGTATTTGCTGTCTCTTAGTTCTACTATGTCCGAAGTATATCTTGGTGATATAGTCTACCCTGTCCGGCCAACCATTTTCAGGAGGCGAGCAAACAATTTTTTAAATAAACATTAACCCATTTTCTGTAACAAAAGCGAGCTAGCCCTTTACCACGTTGTTGGATTTAAAAAAATCCATCCTAATCGAAACAAATTTTCTATCCTTATTGCGATGACTTGAATATGTCGTTTGCGTTCTCACTACTTCGTACTTTATCAACCCATCTTTATATACTAAGACACTAAAGATATCTCTGCAAAGCTCTTCGCCGTCGACGATAGCCTGTTTATGTTAAGGATGTATGTCGCTATCAAAGTTCCTTAGAACGCTAAAACCGAAAGAATAGCTACATATTCTCGCGGAAACAGCACGAGGATTTTAGCGGAATAAAATGCACCATGAAGGAGACCTCATCAGGGTCCTTAGGATAGATGAATTTTAAAGAAGAAAAACTAGCATGGTTTTTAATCTCATATGTCAGAAAGTTTGAGAATGAAGTTCCATCAACCAGGTATGGAGGTAAATAATTCGTTATTGTAAAAATAAGCTGCACCAATCATGAAGGAATCACGATAAAATTTACAATGTACTTTAAATATAAGTCAAGCAATATATTCGTAGTGATTAAGAATTATTTGACAGGCAGAACAAACAATAGACCTCAAACTTATTGAAAAAAAAATTATTTTAGTTTATTTAATTGTTTGGAAAATGTAGTACATTTTTACCTCCCATATCAAGGACCATGTACTTGGTACCTGGTCCGAACGACTCTGTCAGCATCCGGTCCGGCAGAGTCTTCTGGTTTTAGTGCTAGTAGAGTCTGGTATTCTTCTATCCCAGCCTGGATTAAATAATGTTCTTAAATATATATTTACACATCCATGTGATTTTTTTTTTATTATTTACTGTTTTTCATTTTACATTATAACACATTTACACACAATTCCATACAAGCCATTATCTAATAAATACAAAAGACAATTCATGTTGATAAAATTTTGTTGAGATTGAAGTTAATGAAGCTCTTGAGGTAAAAATATTATAGAAAAAGTTTTTTCCATTCAAGCCATCTACCATTATGTTTATCATAAGAAGAGTTTTTTTCAATTTCATATTAAAGGTTTAAATGACATAAAAGACCTGCAAAAATTGGAACAGTTTGTTGTACAGACATTGAAAAAATATATCGTTTTGTATAAAGGATCAAAAAATTGATAACTATATTAGATTCAGGAGGAGGAGTCTCTCCAAATAATACGTTAAATTCATTAAAGCCAACTCTTTTTGAAACAGCATGATATATATGCATACTTAAACTACTCCATAAAGCTAAAGCAAAGGAACAGGATGTGAAAACATGTTCAATTGTTTCAAAAAGGAACATGTATCATTATCAACTATTTTTATCTTTTTTAGATATGATTTTACTGGAAGAATTCTATATTGAAGCCACTGCACAGAAGTATCTGTTATAACGTTGAAACATACTTTAAACACATCCTTCAAAATTAATTCAGACTAGCCTCTCATGACAATTTTTGAATTCCATCTGATGATTGAGTTTGGAATAAAACATTTAGCATTACTATTGATTAGAATGTAAATAGGTTTAGGGCATTTCTTGTACAAAAGTAATTCTACACAGTAAAAAGGTACAAAACTGTTGCATAGTTCTCCATTGAAAAATTTGAGTCTTTTAAAAACTTTCAAACAGCGCTAATTATGCTGTTATATTGCATTAAACATAATTTGTTCAAACTAAATCTTTTTTCAAACTCAGGTTTTGATAAAAATGGCCCGTCATCATGTAAGAAGTCTTTTACAATTGTCACACCTTTCTTGTAGCATTCCTTATAGAACACAGACTTCTTCTCTGCTTTATTATTTGAGATAAACCATATTGGAGTAAAAATTATATTATTGTTGGAGTTAGAAATTTGGTTAGAGTGTATGTTCATAACATTAAGCCGAGCATCAAAAACATCTTTCCAAAATGTATTATTGCATTTATCTACATTTTTTTTATGAAATAATCACCAAACTCTAAAAAATCAACCACAATATCACCAAACACAGCTTTAAAAATGCTCAACCATGAGTGTCCCCCTTGCACAACTCTTTTAATCCAAGAGCATTTAACGAGGCCGGGTTTAATTTTTTCTGCCCTAGATTTTTAAATAAATTTTTTGGCATTAATTTCTACTAATATAATTATTATTTTAAGATAAAAATATTTGACATTTACCACATCGTTTGTGTAAGGGGTCATCTCAAAGTTTGTTAATTTTTAACATAGGACTCTATGGGATTTTGCTTGAAATGTATCAATTTTGCACATTTTTTTCAATTTTTTTAAACTTCTGCCCTAGGGATTTTTTTTCTGTTCTACATATGAAAGTTATTGCTAAAAGGCATCAAATGATCAAATAAAAAAAACCTTTTACCTCCTGGTTTGTTCCAGGGGTCTTATCAAAGTTATTTTTTTATGCCTAATTTCCCAAATTTGTCTGAAAATGGCCATTTTTTATTTGACAAAGGCGGAAATGATGATCTTTATATTATTATTAAAACATTCAGACATATGTAAGTATTAAAAATATATATAACATCACATATTAAGGGTTATAAATATAAAATACATGGTTACTTTCTTGAAATACATGTATTAAGCTATATTTAGGTGGGGTAAGAAAACGTGACAGAGGGCAAGGCTTGCTGACTCCTCTTCATGTTTTCGACCCGAGCCCAAATATAGCTTATATTTCAAGACAGTTATGTTAATTCTACAATATAATATCAATTTTACGCTTCCAACGAGTTATTTTTGACAAATTTCTCTGAATATCTGCTTTTAAAAACCATAACCCCATGGCGTTAACCAAGCAAAAAGATGACGTCACAATGCAAATGAAACGCTGCGCGAAAGCGTGCGTACTCGAACTGTACTCGGCCTCGTTAAGAGAAATCATAAAATTCTTAAAATTCAACATTTTCAAACCTCCAGTGCAAATTTTTCGGGCCAAAATTGAACGTTTGACTTTGTCACAATTGGATTTCCAAACAAATCTAAAAAAAAAAATCGTTATTCAAAAAAGCGATAGTATCTTTCCTGGGATTTGGCAAGGAAATGGGTAAATGATTTAATTTAGGGACAATAAGACTCTTAAGTACTGTAATTCTTCCTATAGGAGTAAGAATTCTCCTTTCCCATTGTTTAATTCATGCAGTAATTTTTGGAATTTGAATGTCATAATTTAAGTCTGGAATTTTTTCTAAGTCAACTGAAAAATGAATACCTAATAATACAAATTTATTCAGTGGCCCCCAATCTAATTTCCATCTAGAATGATGGAAAACTTCAGAAGAGAATTTTTTTGAGCCAAACCATACAATTTTTGTTTTTTGCGCTATTAAAAATTTTTGAGAATAATTCTTAAGTTTCAAGAGCATTAAACAAAGATGAAGCTGAACCATCAAGGATGGATGACGTATCGTCGGCGTATTGGGAAATGTTGTGTTCCCTATCATAAACAAAAATACCTCTCATATCCTTATTTTGTTGTATTAGTATAGCTAAAATTTCTGCACATAGAATATAAAGATATGGGGCTACAGGATCACCCTGGCGACAAACTCTCTGTATTTCAAACTGCTGCGATAGAAAGCCGCTTTGAAGGATTGAAGCTTTAAAATTTGTATTTAGAATTTTAACCCATTTAATAATATTGTTTCCATATCCAAAAAAATGTAGCACTTTATAAAGAAAAGACCATGAAACAGAATCGAAAGCTTTTTCGAAATCAATAAGCATAAGTAATTCAGGCAAATTGTTGATTTCTGTGTAAGACATTAGATCATATATAAATCTAGTAATTTCTCCAGTATATCTACATGCATGTGATGTTAGTATATCCCCATTTTATATGGTAAACAAATGTACGAGTGAAACGTAATGTAACGAGCTAAAATGAATTTACATGATATAATGGTACATTGTTTGTCGACCTTAATTGTGGCCTTTTTCATGTAGTCTTTGGTGGATTCGGACCAGATTGCAAAAACTGTCAAGACGTAAACTTGACTACAAGATACATGCAGTAGCGGTATTAAATAAACTGTTATCTTATCTCAATATGTAATCTTTAACCCCGAAGTCGTGATGTACTTTCCTACCGCAGTATACATAATTATGTTTTTTTTCACAGCGAATTGGAATATTGATAATGGAATGTGCACGGATTGTTCTGAATTTCAATTAAAATGCAGGTGTATTTAAAGTTTCAATCTTACGCAAATAGTTACTAGTAGCCCGTGTGCTGACTAAGAATTTCAAAGATGATATTCTTACAATGAGAAACTTTCATCTTGTGATACTGTGTAAGCACACCTACAGTTTATGCCATACATAAGGTAAAATTTTAGTGTATTTAATTCATAAAACACATAATCATACTATTTCCTTATTATAAATATTTTTATTCAATCTTAGATTTGAACGTTTGAATTAGTATTCCCTTACGAGTTCCATAAAAACAAAAGCAATTGTGGGTGATTAGACAGCAAATTTAATAATAAGCAAATAATACCAATACCTGTATTTTTGCGATGAATTGTATTATCATTGTTATACTTATTGAGAATAACAAATAAATTACAAAATATATCTACTACATGTATAAATATAATAGAAAATTGAATTTAATTTTGTAGGAACTGTTCAAGGTATACACTGGTTTAAAAATTATACAATACTCATGCACTGATCTAGATAAAGGTCAGTAGGCGGTCCGGACCCCCTCCCCCTGAAAAGTTAAGACAAGTTAAAATCACAAGGTAAAGTTATCAAATACGCCTTTGACCCACCTAGGTAACAAAATCCTCCCCGGGAAAGAAGAAAGGTCCGTCCATGATATTAGACTAAAACTGAGAGAAATATCTGACTGGCAGGATGGCAAAAACCATTTGGTTGTAGTTGTAAAAGAAGTAGTTGCAACTGCCAAAATAGTGGCACATTAGCAAAGAGGTTAGCATCACTTAAACTAGAATAGCTGATATTTACAAATAATACATTGTCTCACAATATTTTTAACGATGTTTGATATCATAGAAAATCAAATTCAACTTTAACAGTCACATTATTGGTAATATCAAAGTCTTCTATTTTGATTTCAGTTTGTCCAAAGTAAACTTTAGTTTTGAATTCTACAAGGTTTGACCACCCTTCTTTAGGGGCATGACTAATAATTTTCCCTATGGACTTGATGCCTTCCTCAGTAACATACACAGTTCTATCTCGAGGGATGTTTTTCCCAGCAAACAGTTCCTTCTTTATTGGAATAAGCTTCCTATCAGCTTGTCTGTGACTGCTTTTGGAGGTGGCAAATTTTGGATCGTCGAATTTGACTTTTTCTCCCTCGTACACTAGAACATCAAACACATCCTTACAGACAATTTCACCGTCCACCACATCTCGCTTGTCCGCCGGATGTTCCGATTCATCGAAGTCTTGCAGAACACCGAACCCGAAGGTATACCGACAGATTCTGTACCGAACTTCTTCGGGGTTGTACCCAAACAACACTGCTCCTTGAAGCACGGCCAGACCCGGTTCTTTTGGGCAACAAATATCGATGCTGGAAATGTCACTGTGGCTCTTAAGTTGATCGTAAAGATATCGAGAACTGGAGAACCCCCCGACCAGGATGATTTGGTCCAATCGCCCCACCTCATTCAAAATGTCTTTTATCAGAGATATAATGCGGTTCTTGGGGTTCTCAAAAAATTCCTTGAATTTCTGAAACTGTACGTAGATATGGTCAAACGTTATTGACGAATTCACGGGCATATTCCCGACCCGTTGTAACCGCGCGGGTAACTTCAGACGAATGTCGGCAGCTTTGTTGCTGATCTGTCTTTTCTGCATTTCGAACTCTCTCTCTAAGTCATAGGCGTCTCTTGGGGATACATTCCAAAGGTCTCTTAAACATGTTTCGCTATTAAATATATTTTGAATATATCGTTCAAACTCGCGATCTACCATCGTTCCGCCCCAATCACCTCCAGATGCCTTATAAACTTCCGCCAGGCCGCCATCTTCTAACACATCATGCACGACAACATCGACTGTTCCGCCTTTAAAAAGACAATATAGATATTACTTATATTTCCTTTCGCTCTCAACAGACGTATTCTCACACGACATAATAAATAATGTGCACTAATTATGCGGAAACAAGTTGTGTCAATGTTATATATTCTCTCTCTCTCTCTCTCTCTCTCTCTCTCTCTCTCTCTCTCTCAGTAACTTTGTGTCAACTCACCGCCCAGATCCAGCACCATGTACCGTTTGTGTGGTTTGAACGTGTCCGTCAGAGTTTGAATCGGAAGTGATTTACAGTACATTGCTGCAGCTTCCGGTTCCAAAGCAATCAGAAGCTGGGCCTCTGGAATTCCGGCCTATCAGAAATTTTTACAGTTCATAGTGACGCTTATAATATTTCATGAGATCGAGGAAAACAGTCACCAATACAAAGGTAAGAATTATTGAAAGTTATCATTTCTATGCTTCCATTTGTATAGATTGAATCAATGTATAAAAATTAATCTTGTTTTTGGCACAATTTTGTCATTTGTTCTTTTCTACTCGAGTACGGTTTGACACAAAAATCATGTTATAAAAATTAGACACATTCATATGATTCATATACAGTATGTATAAACTTTAGCTCAATGGTCAAACTTAACATAAGGTTATAAATACGAATTCTAAACCAAAGATGCTAGCTTAATTCTTATAACATGTACCTGCATTGCAGCTTCCTTCATAAAGAGTTTTGCCGACTGTTTCCAAATGGCGGGAACTGTGACGACATAGAGAACATTGCCCCGATCAAACTGCAGCGCCCTCTCAGTGATGGTGTTCTCAAAGTGAGACTTGAGGGATTTGATGGTCTGAGAAAACACCTCTGACGCAAGCAGTGACGCTCTCCCAGAGTCATCCAAAATTTTTAAATCTCGGTGTACATTCTGTGAAAGAGACACACAAAATAATCGGACTGTCACTCAAGCAAAATGTTGAAACATAGACTGAACGTACAAACTTCTTTTAAATCATACTAACCTTTTCCCGGTATAAAACCATTTTAAAATTTTTGAATCTAAACCAGTCGTCGTTTTTCTTTTCACAGACTTGAGTAGCGTAGAAATCCTCTGCTTCGTAACCAAACGAATGAAATCTCATGTTTTTGTCGAACAGCACAGTCGTTGGAGCCTTAGCCTTTGGGTCCGACACCATATTCCCCGTCCATTGGTTGAAGGAGATGGACTTCAGGTCAATCTCTTTCCTGTCGCTGTAGGAGTAGCCCGAGTAGCTGGTCCCGATGTCAAAAGCCGCCACTATGTCCCACGTGTGACGGAGGGACCGCTCGGACACCTGAATCCCGTACTTTACATCCATTTCCTGTGTGTCCATATCCAACTGAAGAAAACTCGCGTCTAGGGGGAAAAAAGGTTGGTTATTTGTGTTGTCATAGGGTCAAGCCATCTACAGTTTTATTGGAGTAATAAAATTGATGACGTCATTTGTTAAACAAGATCGAATTGTTTATATCGAGAAATAAAATAAATCAAATGTGAAGCTGTCTCGTCAAAAGATGAATATCTATAAAAATATAAATATTAAAAGTACACGACACAGTTATCTAACAATGGAGAAATACTTACATTAGAGACCAGATACTGCCCGTGCCCTTTACGTTATTAAGTATCTGTTGGTAAACATTCGATATTTTCAGTGGCAGGTTTTAACAGACTGATCTAAAGGCGCCTATTTAAAACACCTTATTATTTATGTAGGTCACAAGAATCCCAATATATGTCGGTATCTATCTATTGATCAGATTCCTCTATTAACGTGAAGGTGTGACTCTTAGAATCGACAAAATGTGTGTACTCTTTGTTCGAATTGGTAACCTTTTTTCTATTCAATTCAAAAATTAAAACAGTTCAAAACAGATTCTCTCGGTTCAATTATTCTTTTCATAAATACATACGGTGCTCTTAGACCTTGAAATCACGAGGCATACGTTTTTGTAGAGATGTTGGGTGTTCAAGGAAAAAAGGAGATTTAAATCCATCTCTCCAAATTTGACTTTATTTCCTCCGTTGGAACGAAAGTCGATTTAAAAATTAAAGCTTTTTTTTTAGTCATGGGTTTTTGGGTTTTTTTTAATTCATATCAAGCAGTTTAAATATTCAGAAAACATTGGTAAGTTATTCCGAGTTATCTACATAGAAAATAGTACACTCTGAAATAGATCAAAGAGGTCTGACCGAAACAGGAAATTCAACCCCAGGTGCGAGATCAAAATATGTAATCTTGTTTCATATGCCTCAAACATAACCAGTAGTCAAAGTAGATGTTTATTATTATACACATTTTTGTAATATACGTATATGATATGATAAACGAAAGGTTGAAACAGTTGCAGAACTTTGTTCAAATTGCTGTTCTATATTGTCAGCTAAGGAAGGCAGATGCAACCATTATATATTAACAGATTTGGACTAATCCTCCAAATTGGTTAAAAAATCAGGTTTGGGGCGTTATATCTCAAAATTTATATAATTTAAAGTACAAAAAAGAGAAATTGATTTTTTTTTTTTATTTTGAATCCGCATAAATATAGTTTATTCTGTAAACCTACAGTTTGTAAGATTGATTCTAGACGTTTTGGATCTACTGAGGGATCAGACGATATGGTTGCAGAAAAACTTTCCCATAACTTATTACATTTTATATATTTCAATGCGGATTTATCACGTTTTTAGCAATAAAAAATTCTTTTGCCGGTTTTGTATTATGTTCCAAACGTGATATTATAACTTATAACTGGCCTCGACTTGTTAAAGTGAAGCCTGTTTTATGCATTCATTTTGAATACAATACATTGGTTAGCTTTATTTTGTCAAATTCTGGCGGGTATTCTTTTAAAATAAGAAATAGCTTTAATTCTTTACCTCTATATTATCAATGATACCGTTTGTTTATTGAATTTGAATTGAAAGCGTGTTTTTTTCTAAATGCTTTTATCGGGGTAACCTCATTTTGCTTGAAGTTTTAAAAATGTGATTTCTATAACTATATAACATATTATACCATTCTATTTATAACGTGCTATTGTTAAATAAAAAACCGCCTTTCAGCATAAAAAGTTAATGTTTCACATCAAAACAAACATACCAAATATTCAAACAAAATCCAAAAAATGTCTAAAAAAACCAACAAAACCTAACAAAATCGAAGTACAATATATTACAACTTCATTCTTTATCAAAAATGCTTTTCAAACAATTTTACAACGTTTATGATAACTCAACATCTTGTTACACAAAAGTCGCGTTAGGGCATACTATACACATAATAATTACACAAAATACTTCATGTACATTTTTTTTTTAAAGATATTTTGGTTAATACTTTAGTTACTTACATTTTACGTTACAAACTATTCTTTGATTTCTTTTTGTTCTAAAGAAGAAAGCACCACGTTTATTAACAGAAAGTTCATTTGAAACGCGTTATATTTCATAAGGTTTTTGTGAAAACACGTGTTATATATGTTTATTAAATTATGTGATATATATATAATTGCTCGTATCCAATGACAGTAACTTAATGAAATTGTGTATTCCAACAGAACTTTGTATCTGAATTAACTAAACTTTTATGTTTTCCCTTGAAAAAAAAATCAATTTATCCATACTTTGGAATTAGTTAAATGTTTGAGAGTTAATGTTCTTGGATTATAATTATTTTAAAGGTTCGTTGGGTTATTTTGTTACTTTGATTCTATGTACATGTATGATGAATAGGGATTGTGTTTTATGATTCGTTGGGATTTCCACTGAGTCCCACAAAATTTAGTGGCTCCACAGTAAGTGACGAAAAGACTTGTTTAAAATTTTCATTATCATTACCAAAACCGCATAAATGAAGCTTTTGTTCAAGGTTTTGTTCATAAGTCGATTTCTTGGAAATGTTCGTCATCATCTATTGAAAAAAAAACATGTAAATCAGAGTTGACACTTACCAATAATTTTATTTAAAGTATTAAAAATTAATGTTATTTGTGAATCGGTGGGGGAGGGGGTTGAGTGCTGTTAAGTGTTAGTCTGGGGGGGGGGGGGGGGGGGGGGGAGTGGTCCGTGCCCCACCGTGCAGTGTTACAGAGAGCTGAGTTCATCCACTGTATCCAGTGACT
>WFKH01011581.1:70230293-70250870 GCA_016163765.1 Magallana hongkongensis | reverse complement strand
CGTGCAGTGTTACAGAGAGCTGAGTTCATCCACTGTATCCAGTGACTGTGACAGCTGGTCCACACAGCCGTGTCACCGTTCCACTCCACTGACGCCGTGATACCGTACATCACTCAGTCTCAACAGCAGGTGGGAACTATGGCTTACCTCTGCAGGATTATTCTATTGTTATTGACCATTATTGTTACTACAGCAGGTAAGGAGGACTTTGACAAAAATGTCCAGTTGTAATATAACCATTACCTAGTCAATCAAACTTGATACATGATAGCAATTACTTTAAATACTCTTGTTTGATATATTTTTAAATAGGATACATTTATGTACTTTACTTGGTATTTGTAAATAGTTGACATTTTACCATTAACAAGGAATTTTTCATTTACACTTTCCGTTTATCGCATTTAAGATACTTGTGTGGGTTATTTATACCGATCCATGTGATCAGATTTTATATCATGTGTCTATAAATAATACCAATGAAACCAATCACTTTCTACTGACGGTGATCTTTAAGAGATATGTCAGTTATAACTTTAGGTCCTTCGCGGGCATTGTGAAATGTTTCAACTTAAAGGTGTTTTTTTTTCTTGCTTGGATTAAAATTTTGGTCTTTAATATTGACACTCATTTCAACGAAACAGTGGGTAAGGGCTGGATTTAGGGTAAACCTAACCTTAACCTTATGTAAACTGTCGATTTGATTTGATTGAAAAGGTGAGAAAGACTTTCCCTTTGAGATTTACAGACAAAGCCCCGGACTTTCTCTTTACATGTTTAAGCTATAGACTTTATTCTGTCGACAAAACCTTTTTTCGTTCATGAAAATAATCAAGTAATTGATTTTTATTTCAACGTCCAACCGATTTTAATGTGAAGACCTTTCTTTCTTTTATAAACATACAGGTGTTAGCGCTTTGGATTTCCAGTACACTTCTATCGGACCAGGTCCTTGTGTACATGTCACACTTGACGCCATTTTGACCCTCAACTTAAAAAACGAACAGAACACACAGACCTTGTCTATGACCGGGGCCAAGGTCACTTCCGGGACGTGTAAGGCGGACAGGACGGAGCTGACCGTGTCTACTGCACAGTCGCACACAGTCCACTTCCTGTTTACCAAATCAGCTGATGGCGCCGTGTCTATTTCTTACAAAGTTGTGTACAAGAGGGAAGGTAAGGGTAGATGTGAAATATGTTAACCTATTTCCTGTATAACTTTGTCTACAAGAGATTAGGTATGTGTATATGTGTAACGCTTGCACCTATTTATTTCCTATACGAGGTTGAGTGAAAGGCAAAACACAGGTAAAAGATATCAATCCCCCAAAATGCAAAGATGCACTGGTCATTGAACCAACTTAGTACAAATACCTACCTTGGGTCAATAATTCTACCTGAACAGATTAGGTTGATCATCTTTCAATAATGTTTTCTGCCTTTTCTGTCTTTATGTAACAAAAAAAGGGTCTTTATTGCGTTTGTTGCACAGAACTCTTTGATGGGTCATCATGGCTCTTTATAATTTATAAACATGTGGAAAGGGGGATATTTTTTCTCATCTCACTACATGTATGAAATGTACACATTTAAGGAAACCTCATTGTGAAATTTTGTTAAAAAGGAGAAAATATATAATTCTCTGGGAAGATGTTTTTAGCCAAAAGATATTTCAATATGTTTATCTAAAAATGGTCCTTCAATAGCAGTTTCACCGTACAAATGGTTGAAAGGCAAGATTTTGTTTATACTTCAGTATATAAAGGGATTACTAAATTATCCATTCAGTTATATCCAGTAAACCTTGCATTTATCAGTCCTGATAAATCAAGCGATAAATTTATACAAGATATCCTTAAACTTTCTTTGTTATTGATTTTTGAGGTTTGATCTTTAAGATTAAACATTTTATAACGATTTCTCTATATATTTACACGAATATGCATTGAAGCATAAACTTCATTATATGTTTAAATGAGAATTAACAGATTGTCGATAAACACAAAATTTGCAGAAATTAGTTATAGTCATTCTTTTATATGAAACAACACAGCATGTATATATTTTAAAATTAAAAAAATAGATTTGTAAGAAAGCAACATCGTGTGGCTTTTAAATCACATTTTAAAATGCAAATCAAATTTGGCAAGTTCAGATATCTAGGCTTACACTAAATACTACTAGTTGATTATAAGACAAATAAAACCCACAGTGCATTTTTGGTCACTAATCTGTTGTATGCAATAACATTCTAAAGAAATACCTTAATAAAGAAATCAGAAGTTTTGCTCTAGAAACTGATGATAACTTCATTAAAAAATTTTATATATGTGTGAAAAATGAACCTGTCTACTCTGTAGGTTCCATAAGATCATTCCAACACTTTTCTATAGACTTCAATAAGATCATTCCAACACTTCTCTATAGACTCCAATAAGCTCAGTCCAGTACTTCTCTACAGACTTCTATCAGATCACTTGTACATAGACGTCTATAATATCAGACCAGTATTTCTATAACGTTTTTTTACGATCGGTATTTCCCAACAACCTTCTTAAAGATCAGTCCGGTACTTCTCTACAGACTTCTATAAGATCAGTCCAGTACTTCTGTATAGACGTTTATAATATCAGACCAGTATTTCTATTTAGCCTTTTAAGATCAGTATTTCCGAACATCCTTCTTAAAGATCAGCCCAGTACTTCTCTTTAAACCTAAATAAAATCAGTTCAGTACTTCTCTATGGATTACTATAAAATCAGTCCATTACTTCTCTGAAGACTTCTATAAGATAATTCCGGTACTTCGCAATACAAATCTTTTAGAACTGCTTTTAAAACTATTTTATACACTTCTACAGTACTTCTCTGTATACTTCCACAACACAGGTCTACTCTTATACTTCTAAAATATTGAACAGTTTATTGACATTTCCAGCACTTTTCTGTATAGACTTCTGTAAGATCAGTCCAATACTTCCATTTCGTCTTTTATAAGATATGTCCATGTCCTGTTCTTCTTTATAGAATTTCACAAAAACAGTCCACTACCTCTCAAAAGTCTGAATCAGTTCGGTATCTCAATTAAACTCAAGTCCTTCTCTATAAACTTCTATAACAAATTCTTCTCTCAGACTTCCTTAAGATCAACCTAGTACTTGCTTTCGACTTCCATGAAATCAGCCCTGTCCTTTTTATAGATTTCTCTATGGACTTCTAGAAGATCAAGCCAGTATCCCTCTTTAATTATCTATACCATCAAGCCAGTTCTTCTCTATTGAATTTTATAAATTTAGCTCTGTCCTTTCTTTTTATTTCTGAGTTTGGACTATTACTTTTTTAAACACGATGAAAGATATGTCCAATACTTTTCTACAGACTTCTTTAAGATCATTTCAGTATCTCTTTATAGACATTAGTCCATTATTTGTTTACAGACGTCTGTAAGATCAGCTCATTATTTTCATTAAAGGTTTTCTATCAGATAAGATCAGTACTTTTTATGTTCTTCTAAAGTTAAGATTCGCACCTCTGTTTATTGGTTATCATACTTCTGTTACCACCTCTCTCTCTCTAATGGATATCCTATTTTTTTAGAACACCTCTACTTTGGCTTTTTGCCTCTCTCTTCATTGGTTAATATACTTCTGTAGAACGTCTCTATTTTAGTTGTAGGCCCCTCATTTCATTAGTCGTCCTACTTCTGTAGCCCCTTACCCTATTGTTTATCACTGTATGACTTCCCTGTTCCAGGTACGACTGACCTGGTCATGGACAGTGAGTCGGCGCCTCTGACGGACATTGACCAGACCTACACGTGCGCCTCTGTGGATGCCGTCCTCCTCCACGACGACTCCGGACAAAATTTCGGAACCTTCTTCGTCTCCAACGTGACCTACCATGTGTTCGGTTCCCTGAATGGCACCTTCCCAGAAAAAGGTCGGATAAGCCATTGATTCTTATGTCCGTTTTGTTACCTTTTTGTTGTTTTGTTGTATTGTTTTTGGTTGGGTTTTTGTTTTTGTTTTTTGGTTGTTTTTTTTTGGGGGGGGGTGATTTATTTCAAATTGTCAATTAATAAAGTTTGATGATTTTTTTTTTGTAAATACTTCTGATTGTTGTTATGTTAAGTTACCTGTATGAAGGGGTTGACACTTTCTGTAAAAAAAAAGCAAAGTATTAAGATATACATGTAACTTTATTTCAAGCTTACATGTTGCATTACATTCAAGGCAAATAATTTTCTTTATAATTATGACTTATAAATACAATTAGCCTTCAGCCTATTTTTTTTCAACCTGAAATGCAATATGTGCAGGTAAAACCGTATTTCGTGTACGTTTTAGTTAAGACGTGTTCGATAGATAACGCAAACTCCACGCTACATCCTGGGATCCGTTCTGAGGGCGAAGACCTGACGGATGGAAGTACGGAGTTCGTTCTAAAGAACGGGTCCGGTGCCGTCTGTGTTCGGATACGTGGGGAGCTTGAGTTACAGTATCAGTACCATCTGAGCGACGGAAACCTGGTGAGTACAACTAGTAGTGGTACTAACAGGCCACTAACAGCGGTCCAAGTGTGTGTCTGCGCCATGTGGAGGCGTCATTTGTCAGGGTAGAACTTGTAAGCGTTATCATGACATTCTATATAATGTATTGATCAATATTATCAGCATCTGTTTACTTTCGTTAAACTTTGAAAGTTTGGTACAGATGTTTGAGTAAAGTGATATATTTAGCCGTGATCCATCGCTGTTTTTCAGTCGGTCGATCATAATTTATAAAAGAAGGGGAGAAAGAAAACAAAGTATGAAATTTCAATCAAAATAGAGGACCAATATACTTAAAAAGGCTTATTCTTAAAATATGGATACATATTGGCGAGGACTATTTTCCAATTTGACGAAACAATTGGAAATTGTTTACATGTAAACGTATCTCATTAACATCGACGTGCAACCTTTAAAACATTTATGCTGATGCATGTTTTCATGTAAAATTCATTCTGATAATAAGAATTCAAAATTCTTGAAATAATCGATTGTACTCCATATGTATACGATGGCATAAATCTGAACAACATCTGAAAGTTGGATGCAAGTCATTTTTTTAACAGATTACCACATGCAATTTATTTAAGTTAACTTGCAATTTATTTAAGTCAACTTGCAATTTATGTTAACATGCAACTTGTAAAGTACTGTGGGGTTTTTTTTTTATTAGAACGATATATATATCGAAACTTTTCTTAATTCTAAGCTACATTTTTTAAGCAAGTCAACATGGATATGTTACATACTGACCTAATAATCTTGCAATTCAATTTAACATATAGGAAAATATATTTTTATTAAGGAACAGAAATATGCCTCCTTTTACACGTATACATGTATTTCTGGGTTTTTTTTTAAACTCTACAGACCACTGTGAAACTAGCTGTTCCAAAAACGGCCCTCGTCAGTGGTTTTTGTGATGAGGAGAGGTCTTACCTTGTATTACGTTATAAAGAAGGGGAGGCAAACAGAGCTGTCGTCCTCTATCTACGTCACAAAGGATCTCAAACATTATTGGAGAACATCGAAACCATCATCAAATTAGACTCCGCTAAATTCCCTCGCGCCAAACTTGCAAATGGTAAAAATTGGAACTTGTCACTTTGAAGTCAAGACAGTGGATATATTTTGGAGATCATCATATTTTTTCTCCCAATAAAAATATTATACCGGTACCCGTATTCTGTATGCTTGCATTAGAAGCTATGATGCTTTTTCAGTTTTTGTTCGGTCTTACGGACGAATTGATGAACATCTCGAAACAGAGGGTAGTTTCTATGGGTGCCAGCACGAGAAGCAGTTTTTAGGAGGCGACTTTGCTCTAGTGACACGACATCTAAGATTCCAGTCCTCTGGCGCTGATTTGGCCGACGGTTTCTCTACTACAAGTAAGGTTAAAGAAGTAAGGTTAAAGTTTGTTAGTCAGATTCAGTCTGATATCGTCATTATGTTATGACTTCCAATTATTTTGGCTTGTATATGCGATTCAGATCAAATATTCAATATTCAAGTATGATACCTGTCTTTTCATATAGTCTGTATGTACATGTATTTGTTGCATTAAATCTAACTAAAAGAATTTGAATTGATAACTTCTACGGGTATTAGGTTTTAAACACAGTAAAACATTCTTTTTATTCTGAAGACACGTCTACTGTCAAATATACAAATATTTGTCAAAATGCAAATGCGCAGAAAGTTTTAAATGTAATTACAAGTTCTTGCTCAGTGATATCAGATTGACAAAATGGGCAAGCTTATCTAGATGACAGGACCAATCGATAGAAGCACTTATAGATCACAGCCAAATTAACACATTCTCTTGTTTTTGTCAAACTTTATGTATCAGTCCCTGATCGAACACAGATCGCATGAATTATAACACAAGATTTCTTTTGCCTTTACTGATATGAAACAGAAATGAGCGATCTTGTCGAAGTATTATCACACATTGTGCAAGCAGCATGTATAAGTTGTAACAGTAATTATATATGCAACAGGTGCGCCGGCAATTCGATATTGATTACTGTCCTCTTGTCTCTAGTTGTTTAACTTTAATTCACACTTCTGACTTGTAACAACACTATCATTGGTTCTAAGATGATAAAAGATAAACTGTAATTAGTTTTGCTATTTCTACAGGAACTGGTTGTCCTGAGGATGTAGTCAAAATGACAGAGACAAAAACGTTTTCCTCCAAGCAGGGTAACCAGACGTGCCTTCTCCTGTCTGCTGCCCTCAGATTCTCCATTCCTTATACCTCCCGCCAAAACAAGGTACGTATACGTCCCTCACTCATACCACGTGACCTCCCGCCAAAACAATGTACGTCCCTCACTCATACCACCTGACCTCCTGCCAAAACAAGGTACGTCTCTCACTTTCACGTGACCCGAAGTTAATATGTGTTCCCCACTAAGGACATCATTCGATCAGTAAAAAATCTATCAGTGATGACACATTAATATATTATTTGAAGGATCTATAAGATTTTTTTAAAAATATGATTTCCAAATGTACGTCAATTGAATATATAATACGGTGGGGTGAAGGGTCTTACTTTAGTCATATTGACGGTACATGTAGGTTGTCCTGTAGAGACCGTAGACCTAAGATCCAATTTCACAATCGTTGCATGCTGAAAAAAGCACGATCGATGAATGGCGACGTCAGATGACGTTTGACCCCTTCACGTGACGTCTCCATTTAAACGAGTAGCCTCGAAGCGACGTAAAACAACGCAAAATCAGTTATTTTCAAGACTGGCTACAATTGGTGTCATACTCGGTATTTTTGTCTGTAGGTTCTTAAAATAAAATTTTTGACTTTTCGTTGATTTCAGGTCACAGAGTAAATGTAGTAACATGTAAATGTGTAACCTTTATTTTAATTTTTTTTAAAATTCTATTTTGCAGACCGAGAATCAACTGGTTAATGTCCCAGTCTCCCCAGACGTTGATGTCTCTGGTAACTGTAACTCTACTGTACAGCAGGACATGACATTGTATTTCTACAACAGCTGGAAACTCAGGTACACAGAGGCTCCGATAGACCAACTTTAAATCCAATGTTATACTCCGTTGTTCCACCCCAACCCATTCTTAAGTTTTTCATACACTACCTTTCTCCCCCTATAATGCATTGAGTTTTCTATGTGTACAAGTTGTTTAGATATTAGGCGAGTTTTCCGTTGTACAGGTTTGTATTCGTGTCCACGCCTAGTAGAGGGGGTTCCCCAGCGTCCTCCATCATCGGCTACACCCTGGATAACATCACTCTGACGTACGAAGAGAACCCGCTGATTTTCTATAATTCATACACAACGAAAACAGGTGAGTGTAACCAGCTTGCTGCTGGCCAGGGTGTACACTTTTTGTAAGAGACAATTATTTTCAAATTTGAGAAAAGAACAACACTTTTTCTTTCTTTGCCATCCTTTTACTAGTATACGCGATGGAAAATGCTAAACCATAAGGCGTCGAGTACAATCCACTGTATGGCTATCTTTTATAGGAAAAAGCCGCATTAAGCGACGAGCTGCACATTTCATACATTTTCTTGGCACTGTAAAGACCTCTCTATGGAACGCCATAGCTGCCTTATGTGGCTATTTCATGTGAAGATGGTGCTTTATTATATTATGCTGTGGTTATTTCATGTGAAGATGGTGCTTTATTATATGAAGATGGTGCTTTTTTTATGTGAAGATGGTGCTTTTTTATGTGATGGTGCTTTTTTATATGATGGTGCTTTTTAATGTGAAGGTGGTCACTAGGAAATCCTCTTTTATTTTTGAATACTGAGTTTACCATTTATTATCTCGAAATTTTGAAAGTAAAACAAAAAATTAATGCAATCAAAATCCATTTGATACACCATTGCTAGTTCCTCTTTTTTCTAGCATAATAGTATATAAGGTAATGAGATGATCTGTGTACGACTTTAACTCAACCGAACTTACATCTATTAAGTGACAACTATATAATGACGGAATATTACAAGAATTAAAGCCTAGTAACGTTATCCTGAACTTTACTTGTGTTTAAGCGAAGAACAGTTTATTCGATGAGGCGTAAATGCCCTAGCAATCTGATTAAAATCAGATCTTTGATCCGCTCTTAATTTTGTTATTGTCACCGCCCAGCCGGTCCTCGTCATTGATGACCGTTCCTCTCCAACCTAAGTGGCGAGTTGGAGGAAGAGTTCACATTCTGAGTGGTTTCAAAACAAAACATTATAAAAAAAAAAAATAAAGGAGCGGATCGAGGATCTGATTTTAAACAGATTGATGCCCTGGGTGATAGGATTTGACTTGAAGAGAAAGTAAAGGAAAGTCACAGGGAAAGGTCTAATATACTATAATATAGCTCAAAGAAGGTCCTTTTATGGGTGGTAAAGGCAAAAGTAAAATGTCAAGAAATACTGACGAAATATTGTATTATTCTATTAATCGTATTTGTCAATTCAGTTGAGGTCAAGTCGTACAGTTCATCTCGTATTAAATACTTATTATTCTAAAAAAGAGGAATTAGCAGTAGTGTGTTAAATGGATTTTAATTGTATTAATTTTTGTTTTAGTTTCAAAATTTCGCGATAATAAATGTTTAACTCAGTCTTCAAAAATAAAGTACCGCGTGACCTTCACATTAAAAAGCACCATCATATAAAAAAGCACCATCACATAAAAAAGCACCATCGTCATATAATAAAGCACCATCTTCATATCATAAAGCACCATCTTCACATGAAATAACCACAGCATAATATAATAAAGCACATCTTCTTATGAAATAGCCACATAAGGCAGCTATGGCGTTCCATATCTCTCGCCCTTTTCAATGATGGGCTGTTCCCTGACAACCAATGACCATTGCTCCTATCGAACGCGACTTCAAATAGAATACTGCAATACATAATACAAATGTGATGCATCACCAATGACTATTTAAAGGGACTTGGACACGATTTGAGATGAAAATTTTATTTTCAATTTTCATTTATAAAATTGATTACTTGTGTATTTTGAATGATTCACCAAAATTTGAATGTTAGAAGATGGGTTAGAAGTAAGATACAGGGAAAAGAAATCGTTGTTATGTAAACAAAGCTCGAGTCTTATATTTGTTTACAAATAATATAAAGTAAAGAAATTACAATTTCTTTGACAAAAAAACTTGTGAAAACAAGATAAACTGATTCAGTATGTTCATAAATAATTTTATCAACAGCAAAAAGCAGCATTAGATTGAAACTTATACCAATACAACACATATGTAAACAATCACAGGACTCGAGCTTTGTTTACAAAACAAAGAATTCTAAACTCTGTAACTCACTTGTAACTCGATATTTGACTTCCAAATTTTAACAAAGCATTAAATACATCCATATTGACCATTCTAGACATTAAACATGAAAACATAAATTTGAGCTCAAATCGTGTCCAAGTCCCTTTAATATATTAAATTTTAATACTAAGAATTAAATACCAGTAGTTGAATAATTAGAGGATAAATGTGCTATTACTGTTCATGATTTTTTTTCTATTAGGCCGGGTTATGACGGTTTCCAGTGAGTCTTTTGAAACTCCCCTTAAAGCAACAGCTGAAGGCTTTTATCACTGCGACAGCACCATGGAGATAACCTTTACAGACGGGGTCATGCTAGAGGTCAAGGACTTACGTTTTCAAGCTTTCAGGAGGAGTGAGTCCGGAGACTTTTCTGGGGGTGAGTGTCGATAGAACGCTTGTTTTGGGGGTAGAACTTCGTGTTTATTGAATTTTCCTCTCAGTAAAACGTTACAGTATGATGTACTGTTCTGATGTGTTCTGTTGATATTGTTTTGTGCTCAAATTAAACGTTGCAATAAAATGAACAAAGTGGTCATGATTTTTTTCTCAGTTAAACGTTATTAGAGTGTGTATTACTCTGTTGTCTGTATTCCAGACGTGTACACGTGTGACGCGCTCTCCAAGAAGGAACGTCACTACACTGTCTACGTCATAGTGGCCCTGGGGATCGTCGCTATCATCGCCATCATTGTAGTGGTCGGGGTAATGGCCATGAAGAAAAGGAAACGTAACTCTTACCAACACATGGAGTAATAATTTTAAAGGAAATGGGACTTTCTCGGGTTTTTTTCTTCTTAGCTCAAAGTCCATAACGATTTGGGAATATTTTCTAAATCAAATGAAATTTCAAAATATAGTTATATTTAATCTTTAAAGTGTAATATTTTGTAATTTTCAGGGTGTATATTCATGTACATATCAGCATTTACGAGCTTTCTGAAAATTCGTAATTAATGTGTAATGATAAATTTGCATGTCCATCCTGCTATGTGTAATGAATGTGAAAATTGTTAAATCCAAAATTAATAAATTATTAGATTTCTAAAATACTTCCCCTTAATATTTCTAAAAAATGATTTTCATGAGTTTTGAAATAAATTGTTCTCAATTTTACATCCACCAAGTACGATTATTTCTTAGGAAAATTGATTGTAATTCATAGCTCTGTAGAAACTGACAGGACTGAACTCTACACGCCCCGTCTATCGATTGGTCGAAACCTTCAGCAACCTAAGAAAATTCATGGACTGCACGAAATAATTATGATGATGTCAGACTCAAATTCCCATGGAAGACGATTTGGCTGTTTCATTTGTCTAATGTACCAATGTACATTAACAATTTAGCTAATTTTACTTACTTTTTACGATCAATTTATTAATTTGTTAAAAGAAAGATGTAAATATAAACAATAAAATGCTTTCTTTGATGATATATGTGGGTTATGAAGGTAGCGATCATTGCAGAAAAAAATTACATAACCCGCGTTCCGCTAACGCGGGTTATGTATTTTTTCTGCAATGTCGCCACCTTCATATTCCGCATGAATAACCAAAGAAAGCATTTTTATTGTTTAAATGAATTCAACAAGGATCAAACTTCAATAACAATCACCCAATCACTAGTTGAATTTAAACTCATACGAACCATTCAGTAGAAAGTATATTTAAGAAGTAAACAGCAAGTTAAAAAGTTCACAGGGATATGAACTTGGTTTGTCACATGATCAGGAGATTTGATCACGTACCAACCAAGTTTATAACCAGGTGAACTTTTTAACATTGCTGTTTATTACTTATATTTACATTTCAAAAAGGCAAACTCTTCAAAATTATTAACATAACTGTGTTTTTATGTTTACAATAATGCAACCATCAAACAATAAACCCATGCGGTATTTGCGACATCATTAAAAAGTTCACACAGGATTGAATTTTTGCTATTCTATAGGTTTATAAAGGGAAACATATTTGCAAATGTAAATATTTTATTTTAATAAATTAACATTTTAGCTGAATAATATGAACATTTTTATGATTATTGATGTAAAACATATATCAAGTAAGAGTTTGATCAAGTTAAAGACTATGATTCATCAAAAAATCCTTATCTGCAAACTACCAGAAAAAAAAAGAAATAATTGACAAACATATATTTTATACATACACATGTATGATTTTGTGAAATATACATGTATGCTTCTTAATATCATACATTTAGAAGCATACAAGAAACTTTTTAGGATGGAGTATCTTTTAAGAACACTAACTTCTATTTTAATGGTGCTCTTATTAAATTAAAACTCACATTTACAACAAATACAAGTGTACCTGGTACTATAAATTCTAATCACGTAAATTTGGAAAAAAAAATAAATTAGGTACCACAAATTTAGTATCATCAACTTATTAATTACACTTTCACTCTACAAATAACCAGTTACAAACATAAAAGCTGCCTTCACAATTTCATTCAACAATATTTATCATAAAAGTTCATTCAACTACAATGATTGAGGATGTTGCTGAGCAATACATCAGCTGCTTGTTGAGAAGAAATACCCCGTATTGTATCAACCAATGAGTAACCGGTCAAAATTGATTTAGTGGAATTTCATAATTTCACTAAACAATATCTTTCATGAAAGTTGATTCACTCTGAGAATGTCAGTGAGCACCACCGAGGACATCAGCTGTATTAGACACAGACTCAGAGAATGCCGATAACAAAGGTTGTTTCACTCCAAGAATGTAAATGAGCACTGCCAAGGGTATCAGCTCAATAAATCTAATTAACACAGACGCCGATGGTGTCACTGTCACCGAGCAATATCTCAAGCAGATTCACTCTGAGGATGTTGGTGAGCAAGAGAATGTTGCCTAGCAACACATGGACATCAGCTCTGTGAGGAGGAGAAGAACTCGTGCTGCAGGGCTTGATCAGCTGTGATTCGGGTGAACGGATTCATGTCCAACAGTTTCTTTAGTAGGTCATATGCAGAGTCAGGGATGTTAACCCATGATGTGAACGCCTCGTTCTCTTTATCACTGAGCCCCTCTTTTTGTGCTGCGTGCTGATTGGCTGCAGGACCGGCACGGAGTTTGGTACACAGGACCTTAAGGTCCACAGGCTTGTTACCTGGGTGACACAGCAAATGTTTTCCTAGAAATTAAAAATTGTTCATTAGATATAGAAAACAAAACATTGCATTAAAATGATGACATTCCAAAATTTCTATTTAAACAAAAAAAACCCCATATGGTATCAATGTATATGCCTTACAAACTAGAATCAACTTATTCAGTACAAACTATTTCTAAACACGTGAAATGGCTTTTTAAGGGGGAAGAGGGGGTTGCAGTGTAAAATTATTTGTCAATGAATTTTTTTTACTTTTTTTAACACATTTACATTAAGATGTCCACTACAACATATATCATTTTCTTGACTACTTTCTTACCTTGCAAGGGAGATATTTTGATAGGAATTATCCCCTTTTTCTGGCATTAAGAATTTTTTTTACAATTTCAATTTTCTGCAATAATTATTTTATTTGATGGAATTTATTTGCAAATCATATCCATTAATTTGGAGAACAAAAACAAATTTCAAAATTGCTTACAACATTGGCTTTTTTACATAGCAATATCATAATTTTATCAATATATTGCTGAAATCAGCACTTCAAATTTTGAAGTTTTTGATTCTAAATTTGAACAAAATGTGATGGCACATAAAAAATTGTCAATGAAATTTTTTTTAAAATTTCATATATCAACGTTAGCATGTGCTTTATAACTTTATAAAATTTTCATGGCAACTTTCTTGGCATTTAAGAGAGATACTACATGTACAATAGGAATCACCCCTACCCCTTATTCTGGAATTATGACCTTTTGTGACAAATTCTGTTTGGAACCATCAAAAAAAGTAATGCATTATTTAGATTTATCAATTATGATGAACAGATTATTATCAGAATATATATCTGATTATATTAACCGCTTATGATTTTGTACATTTACATTTACAAAATTAAAAATGTTAACTTTCCACCAGCTCATGTTTTGACAAAGACTACTTTAGTACGGGAAAAAGATCTATCAAATCCTGTATGACGTCATAATGAATAATTGACATCATAGCAATATACAATCAAATCAATTATGATGTCATAATAGAGTTGGCACATCAAAGCATCATTGCAATGATAGTCACGTGATACGTGCCCTGTTCCCCCTTAACTTTTTTAATAACATTAATTTAGAATTTGTCAATTGGTTTTGCATTTCCAACAGCAAAAGTATAAACATCGACTTACCATATGCCTTGGCTGATTGGCTGACTTCCTCACTTCCCATGATGCTAATGATCTGTGCGAGTGCCGTCATGTCATCATTGGCTCGGAAAAACGGATACCGTCCACTCAATAGGGAGAGGAAGATGACACCGGCTGACCAGATATCCACAGCTGTAATCACAAAATGTGTTTAATCATAAAATTAGTGTACTCACAAAACAAGTTTTACTGTTTACTCACAAAACGTGTAATCATAAAATGTGTAATCACAAAACGTGTACGGGCATGTGTAGTGAATCGAGACGGTGGCATAAAGCAAGAAATGACTCTTGGATATGTCTACAGCAGTAATAGCAAAACATATGTAAAGGTGTGTGAAGTGTACATGTTGTAAGGAAACAGGTACACACTGTACATTTGACAGGTAGGCTTAGCTTTAGAATATTGGTGCACTATATAAAAAGACTGTACACAGGTCACTTACAGATAGAAAAGCTACTATAGAGTTATTTTCTCATTTTTTTACATTAGTTAAATATGCGGAAATTGTGTTGGATAAAGTTAATAGCACTAATTCCAGGGTTCTCCATCATTCAATAATTCCAGGGTTCTCCATCATTCAATAATTCCAGGGTTCTCCATCATTCAAAATTTGAATGTGACACAAAGAACTTAACGACTCTTTTACAGATCACTGACATTTTGTCATCTGACAAATACATGTACAATTGTTGTAGTAAACATATTAAAGTTTTAATATACATCAATTCTTATTTGATTGATATCTACATGTAAATAACCCGACTTCCGAGCAGACTTTTTAATAACAGCAGAACTTAATGAAATGTGGCATATTTTATTGTGGCGTAGATATAATTCGAATGTTTTAGTGTGGTGCAAAAAAAAAATTTACAGTTGCATTTGTACACAGTAATAAAATTGTTCATTCAAACCTAAAATTCTATTAGAAGACATGTGCGAATATATAATAAAAGAAATTTTAACATACCTGTTGACTGATCAGGAAATTTCATCAGCACCTCTGGGGCCCTGAAACCTGGTGTCCCAGCTCGGGGGGCTTGCTGATTTGCTCTGTGGGGGAAGATCAGATTCATAATAATAGACCACACATGACTGGAAATGTTGGCGTCCATACCAAAGAATTATTTTTTATTACCAAATATGACAAATATTATTCATATACAGAAATGTTTGAAATCATCCACTTTTCTTGGATGAAATATACACAAATTGAAGAATGGAAATTTGAAATTTTAATATAAATTTTTAGATTAAAATCTACAGCTACGTATACTTGTCTAATGTCATTTACCTTGAGTTACAAATACTGCAGACTTGAGGTTTCCCATAGCAGTCACAGGTGGACATCACAGCACTGACCTTGGCCCCTTTGTCAAGGTCAGAGGTTTTATTTTTAGCCAGCAGTGCTCTTTTAGCCAGTAACACCCTTCTGGGAGACTTTACTCTCCTGGCAAACGTTGAGTTCTCAAGTTCAGGAGTGACGTAGTTCTGTGACTTCTTACCAGCTACTATTTTCTGTAAATTCACAAACATACAAATTAAATCTGAACTTAGCTCTACCACTAAGTCAATGATAAAATAAAAGTACTGTATTATCTTACTTGTTTCATTTTAGTTTGCGTTAAGGTTAAGGGATTATTTAGATATAAGCCAAATATAACTATTAAATAAACATAATGTAACCTTTATCCAATATGGTAATCCTTATTTGTAAACATAATCTTAATCCATAATAGTCCCTATGTGTAAACATACTCCTTATACATAATAGTCCTTATGGGCAAACTTTATCCTCAAACATTACCATACATGTAAACATTCATACCTGTTTGTTGTCCTGTGAGGAAGTGGTGGGTGACAATGGATTTCTGGGGGGTCTGACTGAGGGTGAGGGTTTGGTCTCCATCTTCTGACTCTTTAATTTCAATTCATTGGGCTGGGATTTCACTTTGTGGGCTAAACCAAAATCCACCAGTGCATATCTGCAAATAAGGAGGTCATTATTTCTTTCAATTTTGTGAAGTTTTGTAGAGTTGTATCACTTGAATTACATGTCAGAGCCTACATAAAACATAACACAAACTTGAATTTTCTTAAACATATATTGTACGTGATACAACAAAAAACACCTCTTTATCTAATATTTTTTGAAACAAATTTTAAATAACAATTTTGAAAGACATAGTCACTCTTTTAATTATTTTCTATACAAATGCCCACACCCTGTATAATTATCTTATAAAATTATTTAATAATTATCAGCTATGTCTAACATAATAATAATTAATTTAGCATGATTTTAGTTTCCTGAACTGTTTGCCTTTGCTTTGCATCAATCAAGCTCTAAGACAGCTGAAATATTGTGAACTTACTCAATGATACTTTGTACTTCATATTTTAATGCTTACTTCCCAACACCATACAATAAGTCCCCACTCAACATTGTTCTTACTGTTTGGTGGCGCTGTCATACAGGAAATTACTGGGTTTCACATCTCGGTGGATGACATCAAATTTATGCACACGCCTGAGAGCGATCAACAGATTTTTTATATATTCTCGGACTTCGTCTACACTGAGTGTCAGAATATAGTCCTATAAAGATACAGAAATAGGATGTCACACAGATTATTGGATTAATGAAACATTCTTTAAAACAATCTGACTTTTTTGAACATTAATTATAGAAATTAAATATGACAGCAATGTCATTATTGAAACAGAATCACAATAAATATCAAGCAAGGATTTCACATAAAAGCATTTCCACTGGACTTGGGGAAATAAGTTGTAACTTGATTCTTTTCTCCACTTTTCTCCTCTCTAAGAGGATAGATTTACCTGGAATTTCCTGTGTGGAAAGTAGGGCATCACTATGACAACATGGTCCTTGTGCCTGATGCAGAGTTCTACACCCATCACGTTGTCACATCCACTAAAAGAAATAAATCAGAGTTCACTGTCAGTTTAATATTACTTGTTATAGTGGTTTAGAAAATATATCCTCAAGGCAATGAAGATATGGCTTTTTTAAAAGTAAATAAAGTATATGCATAATTTGAAAAATCTCTATATTTAATCGGTTCAACCATTAACCCTTGCATACATCACAAATCTTCTTTTAAGATTAAATTTCAATTTTGTTAAAAGAAATAAATTTGAGGATAAAGGATACCCACAAAATCCTGAGAAACTGAGACACCATGATAAATAATAATAATTTTACATTAAACACACAATCTCTTGCAGGTAAGGAAGATCTCTTTCTAACATTCTATAAATACACACCCAATCTCCTAGCATTCTATGAATACACACCCAATTTCCTGCAGACACCGTAGTTCTCCTTCGATGCGACTAGGATGACTCGTTGGTATGATGTGCTTCAAGGCAAACTTCTGTGGTAACTCTTTGTAGTGCTTTAACTGGGCCAAGAAAACAGAACTGAAAGTCCCTACAATAATATGATAGAACAATATCATTAATACATCATAAAGGAAAACCGAACTGAAAGTCCCTACAATAATATGATAGAACAATATCATTAATACATCATAAAGGAAAACGGAACTGAAAGTCCCTATAATAATATGATAGAACATCATCAATACATCATAAAGGAAAACGGAACTGAAAGTCGTACAGTAATACGACAGAACAATACATGTATCATCAATACATCATAAAGGAAAACGGAACTGAACGTTCCTACAATAATACTATTGAATGATATCAAACCATCATAACATAATTGAATCTTCAACAGATTAATAGTAATCCTGAAAATCATATCAACGTGCCTTGTCTCCTTACAGAACACCTCTCTCTAGGTATGCAAATGTAATGGAATGGGAGAAATAATGACGGACCAGACCAGGATTCGAACCTGGGCCCTCTGAATCTCTAGTCAGGTGCTCTACCAACTGAGCTATCTGGTGCCGTATTCAAACCGTTCTGACCCGTCGTTATTTCTCCCATTCCGTTACATTTGGTGCCATACCAACCCCTGGAACTGACAGGTAAACTCCTGCCAGGGGAAGAGTCTGGGGTGATCTCGAGGGCGAAGATCATTTAAACCGGTTCGAATACGGCTCCAGATAGCTCATTTGGTAGAGCACCTGACAAGAGATTCTGGGGGCCCTGGTTCAGTCCCGGTCTGGTCCGTCATTATTTCTTCCATCCCGTTACACAAGATTTAACTCTCATTCAGAAGCAAGGTGATTCTATGCTTTCATAAATCAACCCTAACAATTCAAAAATTTAGGGAGGATATTTATTAACCCCTGTAATGAAACTGTATGCAGTAGCACTTACCCTCTCCTATTTTGTCTAAAACCACAAAATGGTGATCAACTTCTGGAACAAACTCATATAAACACTCAATCTCTTCCTGTACATCATCTGCAAGAGATATAACAATTAAATTTTTCTTTGAGATATCCTTTGTGTATTTCACCATGTTCAAAACTTTTAATTAAGCATAACTAAGTGTTATTCCATTATGTATGAACAATTCATCCGAATTCCAAAAATGTTCAAAATTGTAAAAAAAAATATTTCGATAAAACAGAATGATTGAAATCTTCTAAAGAGTCAATTATAATGTTTTTTGATACATATCTATAGACAATTACATGTATAATTTGGCTTATTTTTGAAAAATGTCAGTCTGTTATCTAGAATTTTAAAAAAAATGGGCCACATTTAAAATCATAAGATTAAATCTTAATTTTCCAACATACATGGTAAAGACTTGATGTCTGGTGATAATACTGCAGATTTCAACTTTTTTGGAGATGAGCAGTTTTCTTCTGGTTCCTCCTCCACGTAATGAGAGCCAGGGGCGCCACTTACATTCTCTGTTCTACTGAATGTAGGATTTGTCAAACTGGCTGGATTGCTGAAACCCCCATATGACAAACTGGCTGGTATATCATCTTTCATTATTTCTCCCATTCTCTCCTCCATTATTTATTAGTCGATTAGTATTCTGTACACTGTATGGGTTGGTGTATTATAGCTTAATATTTAGCCAACTTCATCTGAAAACGTTGCAGAAACAATTAAAATATTACTATTATCTATGAAGGTTTATATGTAACCTATAATATGATAGATCTACACATTTTCGAGTATTTTTCTACAACAAAAATTTACATTGGACTTAAAAGACATTTTCACACTGTCAAATCCGAGAATACAATTTCATTATTGTAACTGTACAATCTCTTCTATTAAACATTAGCATACGTAATCTCTATCATAGAGACTATGTAATGTAGATGACTAAAGTCTATGACTGATAGCGTACATACCTCGGTCGATTTTTAAAACATTCTGTTTATGTGAGTCAGGAGAGATAAAAAATTCAGCTCAATATATTTCAGCTAATGCGTTTAAATACGTATGGACTGCTGTGGGTCAACCAATGGATATAATATATACAACTAAAATTGTCGTTTTTTCCTGTTGTTTGATACAAATAAAGCGCCAACCGTTTCGCGGCCAATCAATTTACTTTGTTCTATTTTATCTGTATCCCGAGCCCGATTTATTGGTCTGTGCCCTTCATGCAATCGATCTCTACATGAATAGAGTTGGACCATATTAGATTGATTAGTCCGCAACATAAATAATGAAGAAATTATAAGATGCTGACTGTTATTTGTTGAAAACAACTGACCTAATTAAAAGCTTTTAATTTGTGTTTTAATTATTAATAAGAAATGTTACTTAATTAAAATGAAGAAAAATGAGAATGAAATAATTTTTACACTGAACCTTCAAAACAAGGCTCATTAGCAATTAAAAATTTTAAAAAACCTCTTTAGAAATTATTGACACAACAGAAGGAACGACACATAGACATGCATATTAAAAACGTTTTCATGAAGCCGGTACAAGTTGAAAAAAAAAACCCACCGTCAGTTTATCAGAATTTTTGTCAACGACAAAATTCTCATCTTTGCCATGAAACGAGTTACCGTGGCTTACGATTAGACTTACATTGAGTTTAATTCTCAACATTGCGGACGCTTTTATCGTCATTAACCGAATTAGCAGCTACAAGTATATAAGTTAAATGACTCCTTAATTGTAATAAGGTGAATAAGCTAATGTGAAATCACACGAGACAATAAAATTAATGTGAGTGTCGAATCAGCGACGGTTTACCAAAACTTTCTCTCTCAATTCATACAATGTCACTCTCATTATGTTTGCTGTCCCTATCTTATAGTATTTATTTTTTGGCAACTTTTGCTATTTGAATTTAATACATCTGTAATTTCCAGGATAAGGGGGAAAGGGTGATTTAATGACATAAAAAAT
>WFKH01011581.1:70196717-70220636 GCA_016163765.1 Magallana hongkongensis | reverse complement strand
CAACACCATCACCAGTCCCGTAAATTCATGTGGTCCACTTTGTTTAAATGTAAAAATGGCGACTCTCGATCTTGATGAAAATTCAACATACTTGATTTTTCGAGGTCGGTAGTACGTTTCGGAGAAAGTCTGAGGCAAGTGAAGAGACGATATCAGTAGTAAATTGCATGAAGAATTTAATGGTACTAATTGTTTTCACAGAATTTGCATATAAATAAGGTTAATTAGTCGAAAACTAGCGCACTTTTTTCTGCGCAATAAATATACAATTTTTTCAATGGGTGGCCCTGTAGCTCCCAGGTCGTCCATCCGAATTTTTTCAGACCGGGAGCTACAGAACTGCAGCTAATGGTGAATAGTCATCTAAAGTATTCACCAGCGGCATTCAGTTTCCTTCGTTTTTAAACTCGGAACACCTCTGACGTAATCTGAGTCGCTACATTAAATTCAAAGTCCAATAACTCTAATTTGTTTACCAACAAGAAAATCTGCATCGCCGATACCTATTTACTGACTATTTAGACGATAGCAAGTTTATTGTCCCCCTCGAAAGCAAGTTTATTGTCCCCCTCGACAGCAACTATTTCACGAGGCGAAGCCCGTGAAATTGTTGCTGTCTTGGGGGACAATAAACTTGCTATTGTCCTCATAGCCAATAAATAGGTATAAAATGTATACTAATTACTATTGTACTACAATATAACCCCAACCCTTTTTTTTTTTCTTGCTCAGATTGTGTCAATCAGGCTGTATATGGATGTAGAATAAATGTTGAAATTATCCTGATTTGGGGGGGGGGTGGAGATAACTCCATTTTACAACATTTTCAGTTCGGACTAAATGAACAAAATGCTTGCTCTCGATTTCTGTTATCTCTTCCAGTGTAGTGTCAGAATTATATATATATATATATATATATATATATATATATATATATATATATATATATATATCTTATTTTTTATTTTTTTTTTTATATATATTATATTATATAGTAAAAAAAAAAGATGAAAGATATATATCATTAAAAAAAAGCAAATGCTTAAATATCAAAACCATTTGATACTTTATGGTTTGATGGACTTGATAGTCTCTCTTTTTACTCCATATGTATGTATTTGTACTTAGAAGGTGGTTATAGTATATACAGGTGTATATTACATGTAGATAATGATTGCCCTGTCTGGAACGTGAAGGCTAAGTGTGTTGATAGCTAGAGACTTGTCAGGGTCATAAGAAAGGTGATCACCTTATCACTGGCTCCTCCTTATGTAAGGTCAAGGTGACAGTAGGTCAGTATCGAGGATATTCAACTGACACAGGACACGCACAATACTTATAAACTTACGTATGTTATTAAGTGGTGGATGTTCCTAAACCATTCTTTATTCCTGTCCCGTAAGTTGTTGACTCAGCTGGGAGTTACATTGACTACAGCTGATGCTGATAGTGACAGAGCAACTGATCTCTGATGGAGATGTGTTTATGTTTGATATCAGACGTGAATGAAACTGAATTCCTACACAATAACATATACACATGTTGGTGATATGACTTATATTTTGATTCTTGTGATTAGTGTTTATATTTTGGTTATACGTTTACTAGATATACTGACAAGTACAGGATCTGGTATTAAGGAGAGCTAATATGTGACAAATTTCTGTGTGAACTCTAAATGAAGAATATGTACATGGGGAATTTTATCAGTGGGACCTTGAATCAGGCTGTCTTATATAAGCAGACATATAGTTGAGTAAATTAGACCTTGAAGATTATGTATACTTAACTAGAGTTAACTGACTTATAACTGGTGTAATGAGTGGAAGTTTTGTGAGAACAATTAGCCACTGAACAGTTGCAACAAAATTTTCTGTCTCATTTGTGCAATGCCTGTTTATTAGTGAGAAGTAAATATTTTGAATGGGATTTTACATTAAGTGCCACTTAAAGTTACATACATTTTAATTTTCTGTTGCAGATTTCAAGTAAGAATTTAGCCAGATCACTTGATTGATAAAGTCCTGCTGTGTATTGATGTGAGCACCTGCTGATTAGAAAGAGTAAATCTTCTAAGGGCTGTCTCCTCCTCTCACTCTAAAAGGTACAGTGTGTAGACAGATATGTGAATGTTTTTGTACAAAGACTGTATGTATGTCTATTGATTAGTTAATATTCATCCTAGAGAGTGGGATTTAAATGCGAGTATCTATGAATTATCATATGTTTGTATGTTTCATTGGAGCCAGAGGTAAATGAGTTTATAAGGCTGTCTTTTTGGTGTGAGATTCATTACTTATAACTATATGTTCTCATTTATCGTTTCCCTGTACTTTATAGCTATACATGAATTATGAGGAAAATAAAACATTTCATTGATTTTTCATTTCTAGTAATCCAGATACCTTTAATGAATTTTGATAACTGATTTTCAAAGAAGAAATTAAGAACTTATACTAATAGGACCCAATTAGTTAATTTTTATTTTCTTATTATCACATCAGGTGTAATGTTAATTGTTGCATTGATTAATTTTATGCTGTTTTGAAATCACTTATTTTTTTTTTTTATTTGAATTTTTCAAAAAATTAAAATTGAATTATTCCCCTTATCAAATAATGCATAAAATTTAGAATAACTTCTCCTTTATATTTTAAAATGTTTGGCCAAAGAAACTTATGAAGGATAAACTTGCTTAAGCCTGGTATGCTTGCGTTTTTCTGAGATTGTACAGATACATTATACAGATACATTTTATCTTGTTTGTCATATGTTTTATACAGTGTGTTTACCTATAACTAATTACTCCTTGTATTATGCTTCAATGCACCCTAATTTTAGTAAACAGATCAATTATCCAACAAAAATTGGAGAAAAATGAATGAATAAATAAAATCAATATTATTAGATAGCAATAAATTAAGGCATGCAAATTGTCAAGAGATGGTCATTTTAGCTAGAGCGTCAAGATTCTAGACAAGGCAAATTGGAAGACCAGACTTACACAGCTTGGAGCAATCAGCTGTTCAGAACCGGATTTAATCTGTGAGGACCAGTGTAAACTGGAATAAATTATTTCAAAGGTCAAAGACACAGTAAAAATTGCCTAGTATACCTTACAGATGTTAAACCACTTTGCACTAGGTACCCTTTATGAATTCCTTGTATAGGTCATCAATAGGTGAATATCCATGAGGAAAAATATTTTCCTGATAATTTGGGATTTGCGGTGATCAATTGATTAAAGTTATTCTGGTAAGACAATTCACATGCTCATTATTTTGAATAAAAATTTTGGGTTGTCTTTCTTTTTTCCTTAAACCAGAATAAAAAAAAAATCTAACTGAATTTTGATTTTGATAGCATTGTGATACGGTAATTGTTTGTTGATTGCTTTGCACATGTATGCTACAAAAGTCCTTGATTACTAGTAAATTGAACATTATGAATTTTAAATTAATAGTATATGACACTTTTGACATTTTAAGCCAATGATGTGGATGACAGTGTCAGCTCATCTCTGTTGACTTATAAGCACTTAAGAAGGATTAGCTGATAACAATATCTTAAATCTGTTTATCAGTGTTTATCCCAGACAAAAAGTCAGTGTCCCTAAGTCAGCTAGGGATTAGATGACAACACCTGTAATCATTTCATCAGGGATTTATTATTAAGGCTGTTTTCACTACAGGTTCAAGGTAACTTTACTTTTTGCAATTTCCATATGAAAGAAAATGTTTTTTAATGCAAATTTTTTAAACTATGAACTCATAATGCAAATTTTTTTATACGTTTTCCCCAAAATATTTTAGGAAGGGGGGGGGGGGGTCACTGTGGCGTATAGACAACTCTGTTACAACATTTGAATATTTCAGTTTTTTCTACCATTAAAATGTTGTCAATCATGTTGTATATACATGTACTAATCTACTAATACATGGATCTATCTTTTAATCTATTAATTTACCATTCACTTAACTTAAATTATCTACATTTCTGCTGTAGTATACTATAAAAATCAGAGAAACTTTTCATGTTTTAATGCCACTGTTGTTCTGAATTTGAACCAAAATCAAATAGAACTATGTAGGTATTAAATCTTCCTCGGTTATTGCATTGATTTGTTTTTAAGTACATTTATATACATGTACATGTACACAATATTTATATTTATGTACACAATACTTGTATACATGTACACAATATTTATATTTATGTACACAATATTTATGTACATTTACACAATTTACAACAGACTTTTGTCTTTTCATTGATGTCCTGGAATTGGAATAATTTTGTGAAGCATATGGTACTTATATAGACATATGGTACTCGTATAGACATATGTACTTCCTAGTAAGACTACTGTAGACTTAAAAGTATAAAAAATATTGCGGGGACTATACACACCAGAGTTAATAATTGAGCATGTCATCAGATTGGAATAGGGTATGGAATGTTATTACAACAAAGAACTAACAAGCGGCCAAAAAGATTATGATTATTCCATGTGTCTATTAATGGAAATCTGCATTAAAATATTTATCTGCACACCATATTGCAATAGCATTGAACTTGATTTACAAGTACGTGTAGTCACACACAACAGGAGGGGATCATGTCCACTCAATTATGGAATGGGGTGGGGCATGATTGAAAAAAAAATAATTTTAAGAGATAAAGTTGTAGTAAATCATAGATGTATAAGGAATGGAAAAGTTAATTCTGCTGTGTTCCTGATTCAAGTTGGCATATTGTTAAGGCAGTAACTGCTGAACTTCTTTTTTGAAACTATGTATGTCTTAATTAGACCTTACCTGGATGTACAGGTGAATGGAATTGTGTAGTACTTTTAAAGTTGTCTTGAATTCAGGACTGCTCAATTTATTCAGGTAAGCACAATTTTTGGACACCTATGTAAGGATATAAAATTTACGGTACAGTTTGTAATGAGAATCAAATTTATTATGAGTGGAAGTTTGCGGTGGCAGGTTGGTCAAAAGAATCGGTGGTCTGTCTGGAAATTGATTGAATACAATTAGCAGGTAATTTGTAGGTATGGCAGAGTTTGTTAGATTTGAGTCATTGGCAAGAACTAGAGATCTTGGGTGTGTGATCTTCTATGTGTGATTTTTAGTGTGTGAAGTTTAAATTAGAATACCCGGTGACCCAGATACTGTAGTACAGGGTCCAGGTTTCTGAGTTGGATGAACAGGTGGGAGCTTTATAAATTGACAAATGACATTTGTTATGACGACTTACATTGGATTGGAATCTTTTGTATTTGATTTATACACAATTCATACACAGACTGTTTTAACCTGATTAGAGTGTTCAGCTACCAGGTATTCATGGAATACCTTTTGTTTTTGATGACCTTTTAATTTTTGCACTCTCAGGTTGATATTTTATCTGAACACTAGCTTTTGAGAAATGAAGTTTATGCAAAACAAAGTATATTTAAGGAATAAGGAATCATTCTTTGAGTATTATGAGGTGATAATTTTGGTCGGGGCGTGGTAAAATCCAATAAAGCCCGAAGGGCTTTATGATAGATTTGATCACGCCCCGACCGATATTATCACCTCATTAATATTCAAAGAATGATTCCTTATTGCTTATATTTATATAATTTTCAGCAATTGTACGATTAAACATTAGAAAATTAACATATTTATGTGATTTTCATTTATTTTAATTATGCAAACCCCGCTTGCGCCCCAACAATACGTCATCTGAATTTATTGGACTGTACATTACAAAATCGATTTGTTGTGTTATCACAGACAAAGGCACTGAAAAATGTAAATATTGAGATATAAGTACAAGGTGTAGATGTTTCCAATAGATCTGCTGTAGAGATAGCAGGCTAAGGGGGTGGGGTATATATGGTGTTATTTGAAATTCATAGATGTCTCCTGTCATTTGATATGCATTACATAGTTAGCAAAGCTCTTAAATGTTTGTACTTAATTTCATGGTATGATGGGAATTGGAATAATCTTCTATAAATTGTATGCATTACCATGATTACAGCTAAGAAATAAAATCAAGTTCAGTGAGTCTTTTAATTTCAAACAGGTTTCCTTATGAATTTAATATTAACATGTAGTGAATTATGAAATATTAAAATTCTCACTATTAGTTAAAACTATTTATTCTGGCTTGTTGGACCATGGCAAAAGATCAATTTTAAACATCCTATTTCAAGAAGCTTGTTGAATTCTTTTTTTGCAGCTAGTAAATAAAACCTGATTTTTCAACTGGAAATTTTTAATGTTCATTTGTTGTTCATAAGTCTAATGGCTCAGGTTTTGGATTAGGTAGGTGTTTCTTAAATTTACAAGTAAGATAGATATAACGTTATATTATCACTGCAAGTTTGATGTTACAGACTGATCTATAAGTTAACATTGCATAATATTACATACAACTGTCTGGATGCTTCCCTGTGACACCTTAGTTATGGATTCACGTGTGTTTTATATTTATTAATTACATTCACGTACAAACAGTAGGTTACTATGACGTTTGTTGTTTGTTATTTTTCAGATGACAGATATAGAAAAAAGCTACAGCTGACAGTGGAGTAGAAAAAGACAGAAAAAGGCCACCATATTGTTCATTACATTTGAGATTAAGTTTACACAAGGATCCCGTCACCATGACGATGATGTCGGTCACCTTCGAGGTGATGTTTCGGGTCGAGGCGGAGGTGGAGAGCGGTGAGGTGGTGTGTGTGGTGGGGGACTGTGACCGCCTCGGGAACTGGGACCCCCACCATGCCGTGGTGCTTAACCGTGAGTCCAGCAGTCCTGGACCATGTCGGAAAAACAACCAAGTGGAGAATGGGTGTGACAAAGAAAATAGAAAGACATGGTAAGGACTCTATGTGTACACTGTAAAAACAACCAGAGAACGAAAAAAAGAAGGGAAGGACATAGCATGGACATGTGACATGGGCAATAATGGAAATGATACTTATAAGTTATAAGCCAAAAATATGAACAAGATCAGAAGATTTCAAATTGTTTATTGATACACTTGGTCTACCAGTGAGAATGTTGGGGTGTTGAGGCCGTGGTAATTTATGATATTGCAGAGCTCTGTGTTCCCACTAAGACGCTGGTGATGGGGCCTTGATTTAGCATCAGAAAAGTTTTCTCAGCTGTTTTTTGTTTTTGCTGCTGCTAACACACATGGAGCAGACTGTTGTTTAGTAACTTTGTAATGCAGACACTTCAGACCTTGCTCTGTCTTTGTAATAACCTTAATAATAATGTAGTCACTGCTATGTCACTGAGATGTCGTCCTTGGACTCAAATTCTGCTTCATTGGACTTAATTGAGTTTCTCAATGTTTTTTGGGGGGAATCTGAATTAGAAAGAGACCCAGTTATTACATAATACATACATGTTCCAGTAGATGTATGTCAGTCAATTAATGAATCCTGTCCTTGAAGGTGTGTTACATTTCATTTAGACATGTAGGCTCAAAATTTCAGTAGTATTGACCATCAATCATTATTCATGAGATTATTTATTGTATATTCACAGACAATAAATCATGGGTATCAAAATTTGATTTCACTTTAAAGCTTCTTTTTGACTTAAGCCTGCCTTGAATGATATTAATATTAAGATGACTTTCTGGTTAACTTTTCAGTGATGTCTGGAGAAAGAAAGTCAAACTGTGTGGGATGAAGAACTACAACTACCGATACTTTGTGTGTCAGATCATAGAGTCGGACAGTGAGTCCACCGACCGCTCAGTCAAGGTCATTCGCTGGGAAACCAACATTCTACCCCGAGTATTCTCTCCAGCAGGTCAGAGTTTGTATCAAGTCAAACTGTTGTAATGTCCCAAGTATACCAGGGGTATACAGGTATTTTAAATGGATAATTGAATATTTTACTTCCATTGTAGATTACATGAAGGATCCAGAAAAGTATGATGCAGAAATAATGAAGTTTGGAGAATATGGTAAGTGGATAGAGATAGCATGGAGTTGTAGAACTTAGGCAGATCAGCCACACGCTGGACACAGTTCATGTCTTGAAATCAATCATCATGTTGGCTTTTGGAATTGGATTAAGTAAAGTAAATGTAGCTGTAAGCACACTTGGTTTCTTAATATCTCATGACTTCTCTATCAAAGAAATACACGGTATTTCTATAGGTGGAAGAAACCATGTAACGAAGGGCTGGCTGACTGACCAATCCGAAATACATATCCGAATCCACGGGAATCCAATCCGTATGTGGAAACCCAAATACAGAAAACAGACGTACAGGATCAAGTGCACCCCCCTGGATCAGCGATACAAAGATGTAAGATGGATAATTTTTTTTTCAAATATGAGGGCAACCTTTCAGCAGATTTTTGAATGCTTTTATATTTTAACAATGTTCAGATATCTAGCTTTCCCTTCAAGACTCTTTTCAAACAGTTTTTTTTTTTACATATTTGTCAATATCATAATGATTTTTCATATACAACAAACTTGATCTATTTTTTTGGCCATGTCTTTTATTCAGGAAGGTGCATCAAGTGGAGATCTGTGTATCTCGTCGTATTCTCTGTGTTATTAATATGCTGTTACTTATCATGTTCTCACAGTGTCATTGTGTTGTTCACAGCATCTAGATGAGGATGAAGAAGAAGACCAGTGGGGGACTCATGTGTCTCCTCCCTCCACCTTCACCAAAGTACTGGTCTCTGTAAGTACTTAGTAGCTAGCGTTCCAACCGACAGTCTGATAAAGATAGTACTGACCCCACAACAATCCAAATCAATACTGTAAATTCCTTATTTTACGCGAGTACTTAATTCCATGATTCCACTGTTTTGTATCAAATCGCAAGAATATGAAATCGCGATCACCGATTTTTTGTTATTATTTCCTATAGTTTGAAACTGTCTGAAATATAAAAGCGAGATTTTAAAATCTGCGAGGGATGCTTCTCGTGATTTTATGCGGAAATTAATTCCTCGCGTTTAATTAGGAATCTACAGTATATAACCAAGTGCAGGTCTCTGTAAGTACTCAGTACAATAACCAGGAGCTCACCAACAGTCTGATACTGAAGCCACAGCTGAAATATTATAAACTGTTAAAATTATTGTTGAATGGGCTACAACCATATCCAAAAATCCTTTTTTGACTTAAAGGTTACAGCCTGTAAAACCTTTTACATGTATTGATAACAGAAATACAACATATCTATAGCTGTTGTTTGCTGAAAAAGTAAAAGTATTATTGCTATTTCCTTCATTACATAAACACCTATAAATCTTATTTGAATTGTTTGTACTCTTGTTCTTTGTTTTTTTCCCCTGTAGACTTTAGATGACAGACAAATAAACCACTGTGTTCAGAGTGAATCAGGAGCCATCTTTGAAACAGGAGGTTACATGATTTTTACAGCAGAAACCACAGAACCTGAAAGTTTGGTAGGTTATCAGAAAACTGGAAAGTTTGGTAGGTTATCAGAAAACCAGACAGTTTGGTAGGTTATCAGAAAACCAGAAAGTTTGGTAGGTTATCCAAAAACCAGAGAGTTTGGTACTCACTAGGTTAATTTTCGAAAACTAGAAAGTGTGGTACTTTGTCAAAAAAAGAGAAAGTTTGGTAGGTTGTTAAAAAACCCAGAAAATATTGTAGTTTGTAAAAAAAAAACCAAATAAAACAAACGTTTGGTGGGTTCAAAAAAGAAAATGTTTTAAGAACATGTATCCTTTGGTTTCATCAATATTCATTAAATACCAATATTTGTGGATTTCGTTGTTGACTTGTAATAAGTTAATCCCCTTCACAGTAACATTCTTAACATTTTAACAGATCAACATTTGGCTATCAATTGTAATTAATTGATTAATTGTGACTTCAGGGGTTCCAGTTTGACTTCTATGTCAACCAGGAAGGAGTGAATCCTAAACACGTCGGATACTGCTACCTACTTCCTGTCGATCTTAAGAAATCCAACGACACCAAAACTGTGCCAATCACCGGGCTCAACCACAAGCCCATTGGGCAGATAGACTGTAAGTTACCTGGCTCAACCACAAGCCCATAGGGCAGATAGACTGTAAGCTCGAAACCTGCAATGTTGAGTGTTAATACAATGTATTAAAGACATGTGCAAGATAAATGTGGTCATTTTTTAGTGGTAATTAACTTATGATGGAAGGAAATTTTGTGAAATTCTTTTTATGAATCAATGATGTTTTGTTGTTTCACATCCCTTTTTATATCTATGTGTATTTATTCACAGATATTTCAGCTGATGAAGAGAGATAGAGATAAATCATTGGCTTACATTGTCGGAAATGAAATCTTTACCTTATTTGACCTCAGTTTCTTTGTAAATTTGTAGGTACTGCTGCTGATACAGTCCAAACAAAAACGCCATTTATACTCAACTCTAGTATTTCTTGAAGGTTAAGTCTCTGTGTACACTAGAGCTTGTTCCGGACAGCAGAGAGTGTGGTTTAAATGCCTCGCTCTTCCTGCAGTGTTTTTTGGGAGTACCAAGGTAAATAACGTTGATCCTTTTTCGATAGTCCACATAGTTTGAAGGCGATGTAAATTTCTTGCAGTGGATTATCTTACTGTGAAACCAGTGCCCGGTCTAGATCTGAAAATGGACGTGAGCTACCAAAACTATTGGAAGTTTGCTCGGAAGTCCTTGGATGTTGGCCATCGGGGGATGGGCTCGTCATACAAGCACAAAAAGTAAATCACCACAGTGTGATGTTTCTGTCTTATGTTTACCTAGATATCGGTCAAAGCAGAACTTTAAGGTGGCTGCTCTGTCTGACTGACTGTCTTTGAGTCAATCAGACTGCTCTACCCACATGCTTTTAACTGTTTATCATAGTAAGAAAATTGGTACTAAGATGCAGGCCTTCTCCCTCTTTTATAATCTCATTTAACTCCTGCACTCTGTGATATTGAGGCTTTACAAACTACATTGTTATGGAGGACTCCCTTCACTGGTTTTCCCCTTCTATGTTGTAGGTTAGCAGCAGTGAGAGAAAACACAGTCCAGTCTCTGCAAGATGCAGCCAACCATGTAAGACAATCAAATCTGGTTACTTAACATACATAGAAAATCAATTGCTTCTTGGAGAATTAAATGCTTATTGTCAGTTCATTTTGCTCTCCTATTGCTGTATGATTTCAATTATCATTATCTATAATAGAAGCAGTGCACCTTAGATAGGGATTATATCTGCAGCACTGATAAATTGCAAAATATAAAGTCGTCACGAATAAAAGTTGGATTACTGCATTTGCATGACTATTAAGTGTGATTTATCTTAAGTTTTGTGATTTTCTATCTCTGCATTAATTTGTAGAAATGATCTTTTCCCTGTGGATAGATATATGTATTAAATGTTGATTTTATGTTTGAATACATGTTTATTGATTTTGTAGATAGATAAATGTATGTTGATATTGTGGATACAAACATGTTTAATTTTTTCCACCACAGGGAGCGGACTATGTGGAGTTTGATGTCCAGCTCAGCAAGGACATGATTCCAGTCATTTATCACGACTTCCACGTGGCTATCACCTACAGGAAGGTAAGAGATGGTGGTGTTCACTGTGATGTATACTGTACGTGGCCATTACCTACAGGAAGGTAAGAGATATAGATGTACACTGTGATGTATACTGTACATGGCCATTACCTACAGGAAGGTAAGAGATGGTGGTGTTCACTGTAATGTATACTGTACGTGGCCATTACCTACAGGAAGGTAAGAGATGGTGGTGTATACTGTGATATATACTGTACGTGGCCATTACCTACAGGAATATGTATCCATACTGCAGTGTCCAGGTAGCACAGTGGATAACACTTGCTTTTCCTGACACTTGTGACCTGAGTTTGATTCCTATGATTGGCGCTTGGACAGTGGGTTCTCTCTAGGGACTCTGGCTTCTTCCCACATCATTGACCCCCTGGTGCCAATATCCAGGCCAACGAGAGATGTTGAACTTATCAATTGTTGACATTTGTTGTGAAATAAATATAATTTAGATTTATAATATATATTCTATAGTAGATGTTATTTGTACAATATACCTATATATTCTGAAAACTGTGGAGTGGTAAATTAGATTACTTTGTCAAATCTTTTACTGAGAAATGGAGTCCAAAACCATGCAATATATCATCATATTTTTATTTGACACTTTTAGAAAAAACGAGAGGAGCTGGAATTTTACCAAGCCTCTGTCAAGGACCTGAAATTGTCAGAACTTCAGTCAATGAAGGTAAGATCGGTTCCTGTTAGTCATGGAAACAGCATTGTGGCCTGATCTCAGGGGTCTACTACCAAAAACTTCACCTGATTAATGACCTTGTCTCATAGCCTTGACCTAAAAACTTGATAAATTACAGGATTCATACCTCATATCTCTTAAGTAACCAGGACAGGTTTTTTTTGAACTAATGATTGTTTAGTGATTTTATCTGTGGAGTTTAGGAAGAGGTTGTATATTTTTCATGATGCTGACATGAAATGGCATACAATGATACTCATGGCTGTTGGTAATTCACTCATTTTTTCATATTTTGAAAATTTTTGATTATGTTCAGTATTTTGGGATTTGTTTTAATATATCCTTGGGAAATAATGTACTTGATTTCTAATTACAACCAATTCAGAAAACCAAAACCAGAAATTTCATATTTTTTATTTTTGGTTTCAATAAATCAATTGGTTAAAGTATTAAATTCACACTCCATGAGTTTCAAATATTTCAAACTTCATAACTGGCAGGACATTTGGTTTACTACATATCATTGTTTGCCAAAGTTCACAGTATAGTATAGCTTTAAATAAGTAAAATGTAATTGAAACCAAACTTCCAATATATACTAAATATATTGTGTAGTTCATATTCATCAATTTTAAGGAGGCTGGGTGGTCAACAAAATACCCATCAAACCTATCTTATGTTTTAGATATGATTTATGTTTAATCTATAAACTGTTGTCGAGAGAAGGAAAATTCCAAATATTTTAGCTTTAAACTTTGATTATTTTCCTACATCATTATTCAGAGCTCTTCTTCTAAAGGAGATTAATAAAGTCTAGAAATGACCATGACCATCCTGCCCTCTTAAACTATAAAATTTAATTGATATTTGTTTACTGTAAACATATTACAGTTAGCTGTGTATTCTTTTTAATATCAGTGCTTTTTGACAGAAACAAGCTTCAAGTACATCATTGCATCTCATGAATTAATACATATGAATACATATACGTACAGAACAAGATAAATTCAATGTTCCCCGACTTGTTGAAAAATCAGTTTCTTTTAAAATATTGAAAATCAATATCTGCTGAATATTGCACATGCATATATACAGTGTATGCTGCTGACGATTGATACATGTTTCAGCTCAATGCTTGAACTCAAAGGGAAATACAATATATGGGTTCTAGATTATGAATCTCAAAGTATTGATGATCAATTATGAAGTATATACATGTACTTTTCAATGAGTCAACCCTCTTACTGTATACAAAAATTAAATTATTTCCTCAGTGCTCGTAGCATTTCAATGTAATAATTATATACTTGTAAGTTTTTCTTTCCATTGTGGCTCCATGATTGATCCTGTGTTTACTATAGAGTATGATTGGTTTCGGCTGTTGACAGATGTTAAAGAAGTCAATATGTACTAACAGGATTACGTGTACATATACATGTATTTCATGTAAAACACAGTCTGTAATCAATTGCAAAGTACAAGTTTATGTTCCAGTACACGTAAAACGTTACAGTACAAAATTCACAATTTATGGTAAATTTATTAAGGATCTGCTTATAACTTGGATTTTTTTTATGATCAAATAAACAAATTTTGGTAGTAGTATTTCTATAGATATTTTTATCGTTTTAATTTTTTATACGATAGATTTTTGAAGCATTTTTGAGAACTAAATCTGAGTAGTACAATAGTATATGTACATGTAATAATTATTATTGTTGGCTCTTATTTGTACAGTTTATCATCTTTAGAATTTGTTACATTGTTGACATTTGGCTTTATTATATGATTGATTAATTCCTAGCTCTCTGATTGGCTGAAAACTGACATTCAAGGAAAAATAAAAAGTTATATTCACTTGCATGTGACCTAGGAGGTGAATATAACATTTGATGTTTTCTACATTGGACTAAAAATAGATCGGGAATTTCCAAAATGCTATGATTGGTTATTATCATTCCTGTCGTCCAATGAAATTTTGTGTTTCTCAATGTGTTCGGCTATGACTTCAAACTAAATAAAGATGATGATGTTTTCCTCGCTTGATTACACTCGATTTAATATGTCTGTATCAATTTGTCACTGAATCATATAATAAAACAATTATTGCTGTTTTTTTCAATCAACACTATGATTAAGCTGCCCTCGAAGTACAATATATTTACCTCATCCTTCTGGCTCGGTGAATATTGTACTTCTCAGGTTGCTGATCATCATATTGACCTCAAAAACAGCAATGATTGTATAATGTTTACTTATAGATCACAATTTGAGTAAGCTTTAGGGGCATAACATAGTTTTATGGTTGTCTGATTCTCAGCCTACAAAACTTGATAAAGATTCATTTTTGATATATGAATCAAATTAAATCAAAAGAAATTGACTATGGTCTTCAGGTGGATTGCCAACTTATATAGCATTTTGCCAATTGTAGGCTACCATTAGAATTGGTTGTTTGTCCTCTCCTGACCAACTGATGAAAAAGTACCTGACTAAAGAAATTTTATAAATGATTAGAGCATGTACAGTATTTCTTTATTGAAATCCAGTTGTTTGCAGATACATCTACATATTAATGTTTGTGGAACTTTAAAAAAAATCAACATTTTCCCTACCCAACAACCCTAGGTTAAAATCAATAATGAAGAGGGCAAACAAACAATTTTAAAAGTGGCCTACTATTAAAAAATATATAATAGGTGTAGATAGGTGTATAAGCTTGAAACTGTGGTTTAGAGGGTCAAACCTATGACCTTTGATATTCCATGATTTATATTTACCACTTAGCCAAAGTCATTTGATGATTATCATCACATTTTTTTGGAGGAAGAGTAAACATGCTCAAATAAGGTGTACTCCTTACTAACCACCAGTTCCACCTACCTCAAACTTTACCTATTTATACATGTATTAACATTATAACGAATGTTATATACATTTGTTATGTTTACACTGTTTCAGTACATTAATAGAATTTTCCTTTGGTCAAAGAAACAAAGTCTGGTAACAGATAAATACATGTACATGAATCTGTTTCGCTTTGACAAGCCTTAATTAACACTTAACAGATTGAAGTTACAATTCTTTAGGAAAAAAGAATGAAAGCAATACATGTGTAATGGAATTTTTTAAAAATAATGTCAAAGGAGGATAAAAGAAGGACAAATATTCTGTAGATTTGTTTTATTAGACAGTTCTGTAGTTTAATATTCAGTTTATTATTATACAGTTAAACTAGCTTTTACAAGATCTCATTTTGTAACATTGTTGGAAACCCATGGCCAGTCTCACATATGCTCAATGACCGTAGGCCAACTCGTTAAACTTTTCATTCTCATGAATAATTCATGCTCTTTTTTCATTGGCTCCTTCACTCTCTTGTGTAGGAATCTCACCAATTCTGTTAATGCTTAATATGCATTTCTATAAATGGCATGTTTTTGTAACATTGTCATTTTCATGCCTCCAAAAACAAAAGAGTTTCACTTTCTCATTGGTGAATTGGATCATGAGAACAAGAAAAATTCAATGTGTTGAACCACAGTCAGTAAGTGTATGAATTCAATGTGTTGGCCCATGGTCAGTAAGTGTATAAATTCAATGTGTTGGCCCACTGTCAGTAAGTGTATGAATTCATTGTGTTGGCCCACTGTCAGTAAGTGTATGAATCCACAGTCAGTGAGTGTATGCACGATTGGTCGTGGGTATTCGCCGATGAATCTGTAATTACTGTTAGGGGAAATAACAGTTATTGAGTACAGACTTTTCTTAACACAGAATTCTGGTATGAAGAATGTGAAAATTAATGGTTTCTTACTCAACATGTTTTGCTATGTAATGGTACATGTGTAGATTTATACATAATGTATCATTGGTTTCATTTTTCCAGACAATTGTTCTACTGTATGAAGGGAAATTTTGGCAGCTTTTTTCAGTAAAGACATAAAAGTGCTCGATTGAATTACCTAGCTATGGCATTCATCAGCCTCAATAATTTAGTTAGTTTTAACTGTGCGCAGCTCTCATTTTGAAACTTTCACTGCAGTTTTGATTTCACTGTTCATTTCATCAACAAAAATAGTGAATGCAAAAAAGAAATGCAGTGAAATTTAGCCTCCATACATTTTTTGATTATTACATATCAAATTGTTTTTATTAATGAAAACTTCCCATTATTATGAAACAGTACATTGAAAGATGCACTTTTATGTTTAAGTTTTGAATCTCTGTAATATTTTTTAATCTCAATAAAAGAAGTTCATGAATTTAGCATAAAGAAAACATAGAGAAAAGTTTGTATTTCCATCTATTGACACTTTTTTTGCCAGAATTTCCTATTTTGAGATAGTCTTTTTAGTACAGTTGTATTTTTATTAGCTCACCTGAGCTGAAAGCTCAAGTGGGCTTTTCTGATCACATTTTGTCCGGCGTCCATCTGTCCGTCCGTCTGTCTGTAAACTTTTTACATTTTCGACTTCTTCTCAAGAACCACTGGGCCAATTTCAACCAAACTTGGCACAAAGCATCATTGGGTGAAGAGGATTCAAGTTTGTTAAAATGAAGGGCCACACTCTCTTTCAAGGGGAGATAACTAGGATTTATTGAAAATTTGTTGATATTTTTCAAAAATCTTCTTCTCAAAAACCATTTGGCCAGAAATACTGAAACTTATGTGGAAGCATCCTCAGTTAGTGTAGATTCAAGTTTGTACAAATCATGCACCCTGGGGGTAAGGTGGGGCCACAATGGGGGGTTGAAATTTTACATAGAATATATAGAGTAAATCTTTAAATATCTTCTTCTCAGAAACCAATCAGCCAGGAAAGCTGAAACTTGCATGGAAGCATCCTCATGTAGTATAGATTTAAAGTTGTGAAAATCATGACCCCAGGGGTAGGGTGGGGCCACAATGGGGGATCAAACTTTTACATAGGAATATATAGTGTAAATCTTTTAAAATCTTCTTAAAAACCATTTGGCCAGAAAAGCTGAAACTTGTGTGGGGCCACAATGGGGGTCAAAGTTTTACATTGGAATATATAGAGTAAATCTTTAAAAATCTTCTTCTCAGAAACTAATCAGCCAGGAAAGCTGAAACTTGTGTGGAAGCATCCTCAGGTAGGGTAGATTCAAGTTTGTTCAAATTATGGTCCCCAGGGGTAGGATGGAGTCACAAATTTTTTTTTTGGGGGGGGGGGGGGGATTACATAGGAAAAAAAAAATAAAAAATTTTAAAAATATCTTTTTCTAAAAACCACTTGCCTAGAAAAGCTGTAACTTTACTGAAAGCAACCTCAGATAATGTAGATTTAAATTCTTTCAAATCAAAATCTTGAGGAGTAGGGTGGGGCCGCATTGGGATTCCAATTTTACAAAGGAAAATATTTTAATTATTTACAAAAAATGAAATTTTATGATATATGGTTTTACTTATATGCAAGCATTTTGACATATTGCTGATTCTTTCAAATTGTTTAGACTTTGGCCACTGGATGATTCTTGGGCCTCACAAGGGGTTCAGAGTTTGATGTAGGTTTATTTCCCATATATAAACAATTGTTTAGGATCTTATTGAGAACTGCAATGCTCAACAGGTGATATGACTATAAAATCATCCTGTTAGAAAAGGGACTTGATTATAAACATAAGAATATCCAAGGTAAAAAAAAAATGGACTTTTATTTATACAGGATCTTCATGTATTATACTACATTGTCCAGATAGTTTGTATTATGACTCCGTTAAGCTGATTTTATCATATCTATTGTTGCTCAGGTGAGCGATGTGGCCCATGGGCCTCTTGTTGTAGTTAGGCAAACAATGTGCAAATCAATTTTGTATTTTATAGCTCTCCCACGCCTCTCGAATCTCCGATAACGACAGGGGTGAGTCTATATAAAAACCTGCTCTATAATTCATCACTTGGGGTTTGAGCAGCCATTATTTTTGTGTTGCCTTCATGTTCACAAATCCCCTGCCCCTTACCTCCTTCTCTTATTATTAAGTACTTTATCCTCTTTTTTTATCACATTTTTTTTCCCCCACTGGAGTTTATGATATAATTGTTTAGATTTATATATGTCTGGGTTTCTAATGCAATAAACAATGGACTCTCTAGTCCCAGATGATGTGATGTGTTAGCTTTTTAAAACTTGAACTTCTCAGCTTTTCTAGATACATTGTATACAAAAAAACCTGATTTTCCTATTTGCACCTTCCTACTTTATAATGTAAGGATAATATTTTTGCTCATCATGCACAGATGTAAACTACTAATACCCTTGTGTGGATTCAGTGAATCACAGTGTGTAGGTTTTTATAGCACTACTAACTAATGCCTTGGGTGCTCTTTCACTTTGTAAATAATGCATCTTCAGAACATTAAAACACTGAAACATGAAAACTTATGATATTCTTCTTGCATTGAGTTGCACCAATAAAAGGATATATATATTGTCAATTTTAAAGTTTCTTTGCAATTTTTACTAATAAAGATTAATTGATTCATAACTGATTATAAAAGTCAATCCATGTTACTTGTAAATTAATAAATGTAAATGTTTTTGAATTCATCATCAACCTCATCATCATTGTCACAGAAAAAATTTCTATGCAGTATTTATTGCCCTGCAGTAACCTGACTGTTTGCCTTTAATTATTTCTTTCTCTGATACACTAGTACGGTGGTACATACATGTACATATATATGTACATTCTTTGTTCATTTCTCCTCTCCATAATGTAGACATTATTGACAGAGCTGTTTAAGTTAGATACTAAGCGACCTCTACACTAAATCCTCTCTATTACAAGATTTGTGAACATGAAGCAACAATGTGAAATACTGAATGTATTTATAATTTTGTAACATTATATTTGTAATGTAATTATTTGATTTGATATGTCTATGTTTGATTATTATAATATATGAAATGATAACATGCTTATTGTAAAATATAACATGATTTGCAGCAATTTTCTTCTAAACATTGCCAAATATGTTTAATTTTCATGTTTAATTTGTTTAACCCCCAAATCACAAGCCATGACCTCCATGCAATTTGACCATTGATCATAAACCCCTAAGTAAGAAGACCTTTCCCCTAATAGAATTATCATCAGTTCTGAATGTGAATGTCCTTTACAACAAGACAATCATAAGCTGACATAGCTGCAGAACTGTAGCTCCACAGGAAATTCGGGTTGATGGACCGTCAACCTGAAGTTCCCGTGGAGTACAGTTCTGCAGCTATAGTTGACAATGTGTTTTGATCGTCCCCCATTTTGTCACTTTTTTTTCTGAGCACGCAGTTATCTGTTCAGCAAAAGCCAAAAAATACATTAGGGTCCGTTTTTTACATCATGTCTCTGTGTTGTATTTTTTGAGAGCAAGTATTTTACTTTCTTGTTAACCTATGTACTTCCTAAATTACACAAGACAGATATTTTTTAGCTCTCAAATTGGGCTGGGGGTGTTTTGAAATGAGTCAATAATTTTTTTGTAATCAATTAAATTTATTTTTTCTTTAGTATTTTCACCTGTATATTTTTTCATATTTTAAAAGCATGCAATCTATAGATATGTCCCTACATCAAAAACAGAGACATTAACTCCTTTTGTGGCTTAAATCACCTAACATAATTCAGTGACAGGTATCATAAACCGCTAAGAAATCTTTACTTTTAAATTAGTACTGTAGTATCTAAAGACTGTTATCAGTGTTTTGGGTGACTGACTCTGCTGAACAGAGGACTGGACTCAGGTTTAGCCCAGGGATTACATGTATGTTAGGCTGGGGGTCCCTGACATTAATCATTTCACACTTCACATCATTTCTGAGAATCATCCACTGACTCCCTGGTTTTTCTATGTTTTTCAGATGACATCCATGAAGACGACATAGATCCAACAGATCTGCAGCCGTTTCCGACCCTGGAGAGGGTGTTTGAAGCCGTAAATCCGGCTACTGGATTTAACGTCGAAATTAAGTACCCCCAGGAAAAAGTGGTAATTAATAAAAGCTGAAAATGCAATGTATAGGAAATCCCTAAAACCTGAAAGATGTGTTTGAATCTATTTGTCATAAAATAGAGGTATACTTCAACTAAGGCTGCATAGTACTGATCTTGTTTATTGATCAAATTTATTTTTCATTATATCTTATCCTATCTGTAATGAGTCCGTGTATGTTCCCATCTGTAACGAGTCCATCTTCATTCTTATCTGTAAGGAGTCTATGTATTTTTCTATTAACGAGTCCATGTATATTCCTATCTGTTCATGTCACAGTGCCATCTTTTTTTTTAGGATGGGGAGTTTGAAGAGATCAATTTCTGTGACAGAAATAAGTATGTCGACATAATTCTAAGGGTTGTCATGAGAACGGCAGGAGTTCGCCGGGTTGTCTTCTCCAGCTTCGACCCCGACATATGTATTCTGTAAGTGTCACCACTCTTACATATATATATATATTTCTATTAGTGTCACCAACCATCTCTGTCATCTTCTCCAGCTTTGACCCCAATATAAGTATTCTGTAAGTGTCAATAATCTTAAACATATTCTATGAGTCACCAAACCTCTCTAAACTGAGACAGGATCGGTACAAATCTATTTTCTTATATTCTTAATAAACATGTAATACATGTATGTGTAAATTTCATCCTTCCAGACGCAATGCTCTCTGCAAATCTTTATCAGGAATTTTAATTCCGATAAGTATAGAGCTTAGCTCTCTCCCATGAGAGAAGTTCATCATTGGGCTTGACTGTGTTTTGTAGAGTACAGAGGAAGCAGAACAAGTACCCCACTCTACTGCTGACTAATGGGGAGGACGTGGAAAAATATGTGCCGTACCTGGATCTGAGGACCCGCTCTATAGACATGGCCATCTATTTTGCCACATTCAGCAATCTGTTGGTGGGTTTCCCTGGTCATTTTTTATTGTAACAAAGATGAAAGTCTTAATTCTTTGTATGATTGCAACTTCAAGCTGAAAACATAACCTTAAATGAATTGCTTAGGTGTCCATGACAACCCCCTTTTCATGAACATTGAAGAGAGGATGGTTTATTACCGGTTTTAGTTGAACTTTGTGATTACTGGGTAACTGATTAAATTAAGATATACTGCAAAATAGAGAATTCATGACTGTCTTTACAATTCTTGGAGGGACAACTTAATTTTTTATAATATTTTAACATTCTTGTGTTTTTAATGGTATGTTGTTCTATGTTCTGTTAGAGAGGCCATTGTAACTTTTTTGTTGGAAGTGAACAGACATTTTGTATTGATGAATCATTGTCTCTTTGTCTAGGGAATTGACGTCTTGACCTCCACACTCTTCCGCAACATGGACAAAATAGAGAAAGTGAAAGCAGCCAAGCTGGTGCTGTTTTGCTGGGGAGAGGACAATAACGATTCTAACGCCATCAACACACTCAAACAGAGAGGAGTGGACGGGATCATCTATGATAGGTGGGTGTCTTCATAGGTGACAGATGTTAACTCTCAGGTTGTTAATGACCAAACCCAGCCATGAATAGGTACATTAAAGGAGCAGATTCAAGGTGTTGGCAGAAAGCTTTCATTTTACAAACATTGATGGTTTGAATTCAGATGAGAAAATGGAAACACAATTCCTTCAGTGGAGTTATAGGATATAAATGACTGGTACAGTCTAGATTTTGGTGACAAGAGGTGGTTGGGGGGCTTTACCAGGATCAGCAGAGATAGAGCTTAACAAATAAACTTAAAACTGAAGACGAGTCCTAGACCAGACATCTCCATAATGAAGGGCTCATGCTTTTAGCTTGCATTAATCTGTCCCTATACCATTACTTAGTGCTTGCTTTAAGGAGAGTTAATGCTTATTATAATAACAGTTTTGTGTCTGTAAAATTGTCTTCTTTATTTCTAAGATCTTTTGACAACTGTGATGTTGATATTTGTTTAATATACTTGCTTGGCATGCTGTGGTACTGAAATCTGCAGAATTAGTTTTAACAGCTTTAGGATCAATGCATGTATCTCCCAATGTGGCTACAAAATGTGTATAAATGTATTGTTGACATGATGTGTGTCTGCACAAGTGAAATAATATTAGTTACATGGTTTGTAGTTGACCTAATATGCTTTATACGTGGTCAGTAAATTCCATATGGGGCGATTGCGGAGCGTGAGCCCCATATGGAATTTACTGACCACGTATAAACCATATGAGGTCAACTACAAACCATGTAACAATTATATCTTACCGACTGCTTTTGTATAAATGGCAAATAATGAATATAACAATAAAAATTTAACTTTTTATAACAAAGTTACAAGTTTCAATTTGGGTACAAAACGTGACGTCATAATACTCTTAGAATGGCGTCATAATGCTCAAAGGGAGTAATATTTTGTACTGACTGTGTATGGAATGTACATGGTCTCCAGGTGACTGCTGTTAGCCAATGGTTTCCTTACAAATTAGCAGGAGGTAAGATATTGAGCGGTACATGCCATTGTGCCAGTGTACAGAGATTTTTTTAACCTATAGATGTCTGGTTAATTGGGCTCTGGAGACATTAAATACCCAGGTACATGTATATCACCTACTGTCTTTCCAAACCTTGGGTGCTCCATAACATGTGAAGGATTTGTTAGAAAATGTAGTATCACTGTTAACAAGCTCACAATTCTGATGTCCACAGAACAATTTCTCCTTGTACTTAAAGGCCGAACATTTTTACCGGGTGGTAAATCTCAGGTGAGGGCGGGGCTTAATTTCTAGAGGTGTGAAAGCCTCTGGGGCTTGCAGTCTACCTGCGGTCATGAACGCTGCTAATCACTATACACAGGAAGCAAATTAATACACAGGAAATAAATGATTAGTCAGAATTGGTCTTAGTTTGAATATCTTATTGTTCTAATGACCATACGAAGCGATATACGGAAATGTTATGTGTCGTCCAAATTTTCTCAAAGCACACGTGTGTAAAGCACAATTGAAAAAAATCAGTAAATTAATTCTGCCTTCAAAATATAACTCAGTACATTGTGTTTAGAACTTGACATTGTTTAAGAAGTTAATTTTATCAAATATAATTTTATAAGAAAACCATACGATCAGTAAGAATGTGGAATGTAAAGGCAGCCGTGTTCCGATAAAAATTAATTGAGTTCGTTTTCCATGGACTGACGTTTTCGTACAACAAGTTCCAATTGAGTGTATTATCAGTAAATACAGCTTTAGTAGCTCATAACTTTGTTTTAAAAAGAAAATGTTATATGTTTTGGAGCTGCTCATGCATCTTCATGGAATTTATTAGGTCACATACATTCAACATGATTCAAATATAAATTGCGTATTTTCAAATGAATAATTATTTTTCATAAACAATTTTAATACCGGTAATGTTAAAAATTCAATTTTAATTCCCCCTTTTAATGCGTGACGGAAGATATCAAAGATAACATTGTTAATTGCTAGTAAACAGAAATCCACAGACCTGGGCAGATTATGCTCAGACGATCACGTCAATCAAACTGGGTGCTATTGTTTCAAACTTGATTGACAAGCGGCATCATTTTGAAGTTTGTACAGGTAAAAAAGGGGGCGTTTGTAAAATGTCCG
>WFKH01011581.1:70165338-70184890 GCA_016163765.1 Magallana hongkongensis | reverse complement strand
GATACAGAGATGTGATATAGATTGATGATACAGAGGTATGAAATAGAATGATGATATAGAGTTGTGATATACAGTGAGGATATAGAGGTGTGATATAGAGTGATGATACAAAGGTGTGATAGGAGTGATGAGATAGGGATGAATGAAATAGAATTGATAACTGATGTTACATGGATATGACTGGGTGATTATAAAGAGATTGGTTATTAAAATATAATTAAGGGGCTGTGATTAAAAGCACATAACTATGTTCTTATCAAGAATGGTAAAATCCTTTCTTTATGGCATGTATGAACATGTATTAACAGAGTTAGGTTTTTATGTTTTTCAGAAACAATACACAGCTTTGCATGAAGCACTACGTAATGGACACATTGGGTTGTCCAAGTATCTGATTCATGAAGGGGCTGATGTCAACATGGAAGCTAAGGTAACCATTCTTATTTTTGTGTAATGTTGATAAAGGGAATTTCAATTTTTTTAAAATTTATTCACATCCTGGATCAGGAAATGCCTTACTGATTTTGTTGAAAATTCATATTTTGTTTTTATTTTCATGTACTTATCAATTACACTACAAGTACAATATATATAAATATCTTTGTCTGGTTGTTGCAGAGTGAAGGTATACTAGACTTGCTGTTGAAATCCCAACACTTGGACCCTCTAGTGTTTATAGACATGATGGACTTTTGCATACTGCATGGCTACAAAATCTCTAGGGACTTCATGACAAGGAAAGTCCACTCTGTTAAAGCACTACAGAACTGTGAGCAGATACAGAGTTGGCTACAGAAAACTTTTGAGACTGTTCCCTCACTGTCAAATATCTGTAGAAACTTGATAAGACAACAGCTTTCCATCAGGAAGAAAAGCAGACTCCAGAAAAGCATAGAAAACCTACCTCTTCCATTTCTACTCAAAGACTTCTTAGCATTCAAAGGTGAAGAATGTGAATCGTTGTTAAAGTTAACATTTTGAGAATTGTCTTGTCATTTTATTCAATCAATCAGTTTGTGTTTTACAGAAGAACTAAGTTATAGTTAAATCCTTGGGCCTTATGATTTTACTTAACCATATCTGTAGTTCATTTTATCTGTATAACTTATATGTATGTACAAAGAGATAGAGATTGCAATATACATTAGCTTGTTTTCTATTTATAACTACTGTAAATGGCCATTAAAGTATTTTATTTAAACATAATCCTAAAAATTGTGATGATATAGAGAGGATTTAAAAATTCCCTTCACCAACATTATTCTTGATAAGTACTTTGAAAGTACACGCATACCAAAAATGTTTTTTTTTAATAGTTTAAATTCGTTGTTACTTTTTTCATGTTTTAAAGAAAGTAAATTCACGCATATGAAATATTATTTGGAATTGTTGAGAAGGTATCTGGGAATCTAAAAGCTTTGCTATATCTGTCAAATCACTTTATTTGTATTATTGACAAGTTTTTTTGTTTTTGTACATGTTGGATGATGGATTATTCCAATTTAATATTCTTGTCATTTTATAGGCAGCAATTTCGATTCATATGTGAAATTTATATCATGGTTGTTTGAATTGAACATATTTATGTGACTTAAAAGTTGTTTATTAAATAAATTCATACTAAAGATCCTTCAGTGTTAGATATTGAAAATTGTTTAAGCATGATTTGATGGTTCTAGGAAGGGGCTCCACTAGGAATTCAAAGCTTATAAGAGAAAACATTTTGAAAGTGTGTGTGTTATATTGATAATAAAATATCTGATATGAATGAATGATGGAATAAAGAAGCTTCATGTTTATTTGAAGAATATATTCTATTAATGTATAATACAGATACACAGAATTTCAAGTTTTTCATACATGTACCACAACCTTTCGGGGGTCACAGGCTAATTTGTGTGTCCTGAAAGGGGATCAAAAATTTTTTATTTAAAATATGCTGATAAATATGAAGGTTTAATTGACTCTAAAATCAATACAAAAGCAAGATAATATATTTTTTTTTATCAAACCATGGCTCACAGAGGTCAAGAAGCAGGCTCGATTAAGGGGATTAAATTTGAACAAAAAGATATAGACTGATCAATAAAAACCAAACAAGGAGAAAAATCTGTATTAGTCATTGAAATACAAGTAGTAGAATATGAGTAAGTCAGAAAAAACAAATAAAGAGATGAATATGAACTGATCAGTGAAGACCATAGAAAAAAAGGAAATGTACTGGTCAATAGAAAATCATAGAGAAGGTAATATACTGGTCAATGAAACACCCCAAAAAAGAAAAGAATCTATGTTGACAATAACAAGAGGCCCATGAGCCACATCGCTCCCCTGAGCAACAATAGACATAATAAAATCAGCTTTATGGAGTCATATACAAAATATCTGAACAATATTGTATAATAGATCCTGTATAAAAAAAAATCCTCTGCATATTTTTATGTTTACCATTGAGTCCCTTTGTAACAGGATGATTTTACAGTCATATCACATATTGAGCATTGCAGTTCTCGAGAAGATGATCAGACTTGAACAACTGTTTATATATGGATTATAAAGCTATTCATCAAACTTTGAACCCCTTGTGAGGCCCAAGAATTGTCGAGGGGCCGGAGTCTAAACAATTTTAAAGAATCAACAATATGTCAAAATGCTTGCATATAAGTAAAACTATATATAATAATATTTGAATTTTTGTGAATAATTTAAATGTTTTCCCTTGTAAAATTGGAACAACCCCCCATTGTGGCCCAACCCTACTCCTGAAGATTACGATTTTGACAAATTTTAATCTACACTATCTGAACTTACTAAAGTTAGAACTTTTCTAGACAAATTGTGTTTTAGAAGATGATTTTAAAAGATTTTTCCCTATGTAAAAAATTAACACCCCCCCCCCCCCCCCATTGTGGCCCGACCCTACCCCCTGGGATCATGATTTGAACAAACTTGAATCTTCCCTGAGGATGCTTCCACACAAGTTGCAGCTTTTCTGCCCGGTCAGTTTATGAGAAGAAGATTTTTAAAGATTTTTCCCTAGATATTCCTATGTAAAAATTCGACCCCTCATTGTGGCCCCATCCTGCCCCTGGGGATCATGATTTGAACAAACTTGAATCTACCCTACATGAGGATGCTTCCACACGAGTAATAACTTTTCTGGCCGATCAGTTTCTGAGAAGAAGATTTTTAAAAAAGAGGTATAGCGCACTTAATATACGATTTGGCCTAAAACATAGCACTTTTGCAAACATAAGACATTTTCAATATTATACAATAGTTAGTTTAAATATATTCAAAGAAACGCAAATAACACAATTACCATGCTGGAAGAGTTTTAATTATCTTACACGACATCATTGAAATATTCAGGTTTTGCTAGGGATATATAGGAAAGTAGTTAGTATACGATTAAAAATTGGATATTTCAATATTTGAACCACTCTAAACCAAAGAAATCCGATTAAAATTATGTTCTACAGGTATTGTAGTGCACGTCTACACTGAGTTAGTTTTGGTTTAACGTGGTCTTCGTACTGAAAATTAGACAGATATTTCAATTAGTGTCTTTTCTAATACAAACATCTATATAGCCATATATAATGAAAATACATCTTCAGAAAATGTTAGATGCGTGGCCTAGTTGTAACGCGGAGGTCTTTTTGATTTTGTGGTCGCTGGATCGAATCCACCAAGTAATAAATAATTTTGTTCACTTAATTGAAACATGAAAAGAATAGAGAGATTAAGTAGCATGTATCTAATCTTCATAAACCCCATACCTCTTTTCATTATATATTCCTATGTAAAAATTTGACCCCCCCCAATTGTGGCCCCACCCTACCCCCTGGGATCATGATTTGAACAAACTTGAATCTTCCCTGAGGATGCTTCCACACAAGTTGTAGCTTTTCTGCCCGGTCAGTTTCTGAGAAGATTTTTAAAGATTTTTCCCTATGTATTCCTATGTAAAAATTCGACCCCACATTGTGGCCCCACCTTACTCCTAAGGGATCATGATTTGAACAAACTTGAATCTACACTACCTGAGGATGCTTCCACACAAGTAGCAGTTTTTCTGGCTGATCAGTTTCAGAGAAGAAGATTTTTAAAGATTTACTCTATATATTCCTATGTAAAAATTCGACCCCCCCATTGTGGCCCCATCCTACTCCCGGGGATCATAATTTGAATAAACTTAAATTTACACTACCTGAGGATGCCTCCACACAAGTTTCAGCTTTTCTGGCCAAATGGTTTTTGAGAAGATTTTTGAAAATATCAACAAATTTTCAATGATTTTTAATTATCTCCCCTTGAAAGAGGGCATGGCCCTTCATTTTAACAAACTTGAATTCCCTTTACCTAAGGATGCTTTGTGCCAAGTTTGGTTGAAATCGGCCCAGTGGTTCTGGAGAAGAAGTTGAAAATGTAAAAAGACAGACAGATGGACGCCGGACAAAAAGTGATCAGAAAAGCTCACTTGAGCTTTCAGCTCAGGTGAGCTAAAAACTGTAGAAAGAGAGTGTTCTGATCAAAGTAAGTAAATACAAATAAAAAGACCTTTACTGGTCAGTGAAAACCCCAAAAAGGAAACAATCTGCACTGGTCAATGAATAACCAAACCAAAAAACAAAATGATATGAACTGGTCATTGAAAGACCAAACAAAGATGAACTCAGACTGGTTAATAAAAGATAATAGAAAGAGAAGAATATGGTCTTGTCAATAAAATACCAAACAAAGAGAAAGATATGTACCGGTCAACAAAAGATCAAACAAGAAAAGGAAATGTAATTGTCCATAACAGAAAATACAAAGAGAAGGATATACATTGGTCAATGAAAGATCATTCAAAGAGAAGGATATGAACTTGTCAATGAAAAATCATTCAAACAGAAGAATGTGAACTTGACAATGAAAGATCATTCACAGAGAAGGATATGAACTTGCTAATTAAAGACCATGCAAAGAGAAGGATGTGTACTGGTCAACAAAAGTTTTTTCAAAGAGAAATATATATATATATATATATATATATATATATATATATATATATATATATATATATATATATATATATGTATGTATGTATGTATGTCAGTGAAAGACGAAACAAATAGAAGGATATCTACTGTTCAGTGAAAGACCATACAAAGAGAAGGTCATGAACTGGTCAAAAAGACCATTGGCAAAGAATAGGATATGTACTGGTTAATGAAACACCATACAAAGAGAAGGCCATGAACTGGTCAAAAAGACCATTGGCAAAGAATAGGATATGTACTGGTTAATGAAACACCATACAAATAGAAATATATTTAATTCTCAATGAAAAACAATCAAAGACCTAGAAAAGGATCTAAAATTGTCAATGAATTAATAAACAATGGGAAGGATATCTATTGGTCAGTGAAAGACTAAATAAAGGGAAGGATATGTAATTGTCAATGAAATACCTTTTAAAAATAGAAATAGATATACGCTGGTCAATGAAAGACCATTCAAAGAGAAGGATATGTACTGGTCAGTGAAAGACCATTTAAAGAGAAGGATATGTACTGGTCAGTGAAAGATCAATCAAAGAGAAGGAGGCGATATGAAATTGTTAATAAAAGACCATTAAAAAGGATAATACTGGTCAATGAAATATTGTACAAAGAGGATATGTACTGGTCAATAAAAGATCGTAGAAGGATCTGTACTAGTAAACAAAAGTCCATTCAAAGAGAAGGATATAAATTTGTCAATAAAAGACCAAACAGAGAGAAGTATATTTAATGGTCAATGAAACACAAAATAAAACGGATACATGTATGTATTGGTCAGTGGAATACCATGAAAATATTATAAAAAAGAACAAATCTGTTTTGCTTAAAGAAAGGCCATTAAAAGAGAAGGTTCTGTAAAAGTTAAGAAGACAGGTCAATTAAAGAGAAAGATATTTATTGGATTAAAATAGAACATACGAATAGTAAAACTGTTCTTAATAATTACAGAATATACAAAGAAACAGATCTGAACTGGTCAAGGATACCTTATTATCTATATGATATGTAGAAAATTAAGTTTTAACATCTTAATTTTTGTCCTATAGGATAAAAGTATCCACAACAGGAAACTTGTGCAGAAACGTTTTTTTTTATATTTACATGATTTTTCAATCTAATTGCATTTTTGTTTAAAACCTAGAAAGTAATTGAAGTCCATTCGAAGATTCTTTATATCCTTTACATAATTTAGATTTTCTAAAGTTCAAGTCATAAACACAAATATATCAACTGACAGTGAAATATACATTAATAACAAAGCTGATTATTATCTCCTTCAGCAATAGTCTATCATGAAATTTATGAGACTTTTGGAGAGAACAAAAAAAAACAAAAAAACAAACAAACCAAAAAAACGACTGGACTGACATAATAACCTGGTTTGTACGCTCCGACCATGAGACAAATTGTGGCACACTTCATTTGATAACTGTTTCCATAGTAAAGACCACGAACTACGAAGTTCTCACTCCAGAATGTCAGAATAAAAACATTAAAAAGGCATGAGAATATATCTAGAACGATATACAATATTGATTAACGGTTTGTGTTTATGAATAGATATGTAGATCAATATTTAGAGTTATGTGAGGTTTGACATTTAACACTTAATGTCTAAGCCTTTTGACCAATGTAAGGCAACATTGTCATATACAGAATGGAAAAAGACAGAACGTTTTAAAAGTACGATTATTATTGAAAATTGAAACAACATTTATCATTGAATTAATAGATTAAAATTGACTAGAAGATCCACAAACAGTTTTCCAGAAAAGTAAGTTATCTAATTATCAAACCGGCAGAAAAGGCCGCCCAGCCACAACTCTGCTGAACTGATACATATTACTTAAAACCACAAAATTTACATTTCAAACAAATACCCGTGCTAATTTCATTTTGTAGGCATTACTTAAAACATTTTACGATTTCCAAAGTTTGCTAGGAATAATTGATATCACCAGTGGTATGTGGGTATACATGTTCAAGAGACTGTCATGTAAAATTTACATTGACAATCATGATCAAATGTGGAGTTTTATATTATCCTTACACACATTTTGAAGGATTTAAAAGAGAAATAATTAAGGAGATTTAAAAACAAAATTTTTTCTTTTATAAGGTCGTTAGATGTTGCAAAGTCTGTTTAATTATAAATTTATGTTGGTACATAGCATAATATATACATGTAATACCGTAAATAAAGACAATTTTTTTGGTTATTTTTTAAGATTGTAAGCAGATGAAAAATTGTTTTATTGATTTATATTTGGTGCATAATAGGATAAGATACGAGAGCGTGAACTTTATTTTGTGTTAAAGTTATGGATGGCAAATGCTCACTGGTTTACCAATTCGTCGGAACTATGGTTTATAGGTACAAATTCACAATCTTGCCATTAACAAACTTTAATTAACCTTCGTTGATAACCTTTAATATAAATATTAATGATCCGAAAGTAGGATGAAAACTGACGTCGAAATTGAGACATATATTGTGAGAAACATTTTGTCATGGCCGTTTCTACGTTTTTAGCTGAGCTGAGCTGAAATTCAAGTAAGCTTTTCTGATCACTTTTTGTCCGGCGTCCGTCTAACTGTAAACTTTTCGTATTTTTGACTTATTCTCCAGCACTGCTTGACCAATTTTAACCAAACTTGGCAATAGCATCCTTGGACGAAGGGAATTCAGGTTTGTTTAAATAAAGGGCCGGCCCTCTTTCAAGGATAAATAATTTAGAATAATAGATCGGATAGTATTGCAATTAACCGATTGGCAGTTCTGCAATCGATTGAAAACCCTTTATAAAATAGTTTTTCAATTTTGGGCTGCAATATGCATCTCGTTTTATGAAAATAAAAGGTATTTATTAACTAAACATTGATTGTTTTAATCATTTAAATGAAAAAAATGGACTGGCAGAAGTTTTTGGAGGGTTGTCTCTACTTGAAACAAAACGATGCCACCGTATGAATATCTATAAAAAAAATGTTTGACCTTTCTCTTAATTGTTGTGGTCGAGAAAGTTTTCTGATGTATTTGTAATCTACATCTTACTAGCCTTATTAGCACCTTAGAAATCATTCACCTTTACAGATGTAATTGAAAACATTTATGTTGCTGAAAGTCACTATAATAACACATGTATCAACAGCTGCATAATCATATAGATGCGTGCTTCTTATTAATTAACACTTTCCTTGCAAAATGTATATATTCTACAATATTTATAAAAACATCATTTTGGCAAGATAACAAGGAGAATAAGGATGGCATCTTACACTGGTGAATCTTCTGTCATCACTCCGCTAAGTACAAGGTAAGAATAAGAGACCGTACAGGTGTGGTATCTTGTTGTAAATATGGTCAGCATAGTATAACTGACCACATGGTTGCTAAAATTATCTTCAGCGGTGGCTCACTGTAAAGGTTGTTTACTTGATGGTCCATGGTTTGTTCCAGCGTTGTCTTGATGTTTACTTTAGATTTTAAAACTTAACTCTAGTAGCTGTTTACTGTAATGTAGCGATGGTTAAGTTGACTGGTATAAATTATGGTTTGTTTTGGAGATGTCAAACTGAGGGTGTCGATTGTTGCCTATAAACTGATTATCTCGTGTGCACTAGTTGCTTATATTGTCTGGTTGTCTCACAATTTTTGTAATATATGATAAATTGATGCAGATGATGTTAACTATTTGTATGGTTGATGGCAATACGATGCATAAAAATGAAAGAAACCATTGATTCTACAGTTCTAGGAATCATGTGCTTTGTTGTTTTTCAGTCTCTGCACTATATGCCACTTTACAATTGTCTCCGAAGAGTTTGTAAGGTTACCGGATGGAAGACCGTATCATAGATTGTGCTTAAGTCAGAGAAACATTTGTCAAACCTTACCAGAAGATGGGTGCTCTGGAAAGCAAGTTGAAGAAAGTGACATAGAAAAAGAAAACACCAGTCACCACTTTCCCGAAGTTGAATGTCCAAGCCAACAAGTTAAAACAGGTAGGTGTCCTAGTAAGTAGATCTGTAGGTCACAGAGAGATAAGGTGACAGTCAATACGTCATAGAAGGTTGAGATTCCTAATGAAACGTCAAAACACGGTGTCTCAGACAAAACAAACAGATGGTTGAGTTTCCTTGTTTTAAATTTGTAAAATAAGGTTGCGTTTTCTCGTCAAAATGTCACATAATATTTATTTTAAAGTCAAAACACCATAGAATGTTGGCTAGTAAATACGTGACAAAGAATTGAGTTTCCAGTCAAGAAGTCCTAGAAGGAAAATTTTTCAGCCAATACGTCACAAACCATTGAGTTTCTTAGAGGATTCATCATAAAAGATTGAGATTCTCAGATAATACTTCACATACCATTGAGTTTCTTTGAGGTTACATCATAGAAGATTGAGTTTCTCAGGCAATGCTAGTACGTTACATTAGACTAGTATCGAAGTAGACATATGACAACAACCGGTAAGGTAATAGAAAGCATATATTACATTCAACTTTAAGGAAGGAATCTTTTCTGGTTTACGATTGTTAAACGTAAATTTGATTAATTGTTCATTAAATCAAGATGAAAAGAAATTAAAATAGTATATTTTTCTTTCTTCTTTACTATCATACACCTTGGCATAGAAATAGTAATCAATGTTTAGAATCTAACAAGGACTATATTTTGGGCGGAATATTGGCGTAGGAAAATATCACATGTTTCGCAATTAAGAATTGCTGCAGATTACTGAGTCTGGTCTAGCATTTTTAAAACAATAACATTAATGTTGGATTTTTTTACTAATGTGAACTAATGATATGATAGTTGGGTTTCAGAATATGTTTTTAAAATATAATTTGCCTATCAAGTTACATTTTTATATGCTTTTTAAAGCGCCCATTCTATACATTGATTTGTGTAAAAAAAATCACTAAAATCAGTTTTTCTCTCTTATTAAATGGTCAATATATTAGCTTTTCTGTCAAATTATATCTTTATATAAAGTCTTCATAATATGTAAAAATCAGAAATATTTTAATATTGGAAGCATAAAAAATAATCAAAATACCTTCAAATTTAAGAAAAATAGAGGAAATGCGGGTTAGGCAAATTCAATTTTAGTATAAATATTTATTCGAATTCAGTAGTATAAGCTAATAGACATTCTAACATTCTATCATTTCATTGAAGAATAGAATCTTCATATCTTAAACAGATGTCTACATAACTGCAAAGAACTACATTTATTTTTATCATCCTTTAAGTTGAGGAAAAAGGTAGTGACCTTGACCTGACCTTTATGCGAAAACAAGGAGGTCAAATTTGATTAAGCTGATAGAATCATTTGGTAATATGATGTTTGACTGTGTCAAAATTTAATGAACTTCTTACTATAAGAAGTATGTTTGATAACGTGGTTTCATTTGACCCTTTCAGTTTCGCAGTAAAAATCGTGCCTCGTGTTTATAGTCTATTGCATTGAATCTAGGTACTTGTAATCAAATATAAGATCTAGACGTTTATTGATTTTAAACTTTATCTTTATTATTTGGTGGATAAAATGAGTTCTAGAAATAAATGTGACAATAGAAAAACAAATTAACATGTTTAGTGGCGATCCCCCCTAAGGATTAATTTTCGATCCGCGCCTGACCTAGTAATAGCATCAATAGTGAAACAGACTATACTATTTTATGCAGAATGGTCCTTGAAAATGGCTCGATACACTAAGATTTTATACAAAACAGACATCCATTCTTTTTTTTAAAAAGCATGGTATTGCACACCACAAGCATCAAACATGGCTATGATTTTATTAAGCAACCCAGTGTTTATATTTTCAACCACGTGTAGAGTGCTTGAACACGAACGATAACTCTGTTCTGAATATCATCGTTTAATTTGAATAACTGCTAGATGATGAAATAAGACGTACATCTTAATAGATTTTCGTGTTTAAACATAAATCAAAGTAGGATATGATATGAAAAACGACCAGTACTTACATATTTTGAGAATATTATCCGAACACTTATACTTCCGGTCGAAATTTCACAGGAACTGAACAAATCTCGGGGAAGTCTCGTGAACTTTCATTCGAGCACCTTTGGATTTATTGCATACTTATCAACGATAAAGAAAACATTCCGAACACATTCGCAGGGGTGTGTTAGGTGCTTTGATTGAAATCAAGAATGTTTTTACTCTCTCTCTCTCTCTCTCTCTCTCTCTCTCTCTCTCAAAATAATTAATCAATTTAAAAATTTGTTTTAGGATGTGAATACAACACTTCCACCCACACTTTAAAGCAGGAACACAGGATTCTGGCGGCCATTATGGATTTCATTAAGAAGCGGTACAGCGGTATTACGGTCAGCAGACAATCAGTAAAAATCTTTGCCATGACCGACGATGATTTTATTTTGTGAGCATCAATACAAAACAGGAATTTGAAGCAACGTTTACATTAAAGTGACAATCTCAGTGTTTCCTTTATGATAAGGACAATTCAACCCTTGAGAAGACTTCTTTAAATTTGAACTCCAACGCCAAGTTTTTAGAAGTTTCATTCCACTAATTATTAAAGGTTCCCAGAGGTTGAAATCTGTAAAAAGTGATTATGAACCAGAAGGGATCAAACACAGAGGAATATCCGGTCTTCTTGCTGAATAGCAACAATCTGGATGCTATATATAAAACTTTACTATATTGGTGTATCAGGGTATATGTTTTAACATTTGAATGAAATACACACCAGAAATACAATATACTTGACTGTTTTTATTCTTTTATTCTAATAATTAATAATACACTGTAATTAACTTAGAAAAAGTATGACACTGTAACCACATCTATTGACCTATATATATGACTTATTAAGTTTACCATAGATTTAAAAATCGGAATCATAGGTCATAAATGAATCTAGTTTAGATAATTAAAAACACTATGTCATGCTGATTTAGATTTTAAAATGGCGGTGAATTCTCTGTGCTAATGCTGACATTCGCAATTTCGTGGGTCTTTCGGCAAAGCGAAGAAAAAAACCATGAATATGTTTATTAAAACGAACAAAATGTTTTTAACAATCTTGTACGAAATTCAGTAGTATTTAGTAGATAGTTTATTACAATTTATATCAATTTGTATGAAAAAGGGGGTTGCACGAATGCATGCATAAAACATTATATTATATTTATAAATGATTACACAATTGCAACAAACATTAGAACCATTTCGTTTGAATCAACAGTATAACCTAGTAGAACTCGGGCATAGAAAAGCATTTTAAGGACACACGCGACGTTCCTCAGGTTTAGATTATTTTCCTAGATAGATTAATTCTTCATTATTTGCATTTTAACCTGTTAATGCCCAAAAACTCAGGGTGCATTACCAGGCTATTTTTAAATTTGGAGTTAGAATATTTCGAATTTTTCTTTTGATTGCATGCAATTGAATGCTTATTAATAAAGTCATTGAATATATTTTCAATTGAAACTATATATCCAAATAGAAAAATATCATATAACATGAAAATATAATTTTGGAATTACGTAGTGGAAATCTTCACATTGCGGAGATAGGAAAAAATAGAAAATAATGGAATATAGGTACCGTGTGACCTTAAGGCAAATGTGAAAAAGACTGAAGACTTAAATAACTGTACAAGTAAAAAGTTTACTTGTATATACGTTTAAAAGTAAGTGTTGTTAGACTTTAGATGATATTAAAAAACATATGTTTATGGGTAATCGGTTATTTTGTCACGTACAGTGCTTATATATTTAATCCAAATTGACTTACATTAACGCATACATGTAACTTTCTAATTAACACGTACCGATACAAAAAAAAAAACACCCTTTCAAAACAATGTATTATATAAAGGATACATGTAATTAACAAATGACAAGACTATATCTTTAATTATTTTTCGATTCGAAGATGTCACAAACAACACATGTACCGATGATCTCATCTTGACGTAAGCGGTCTGTTTCCATTTGACTGTAATTTCGTTTCTGTTAAGTGTACTTCAGTGATCAAGATGATTTGTACGCGGCCTGATTTTAGGAGGAATTTCAACGATGAACGAAAAAATATTGATAGCGTGGTCAGTATGAATTCTGGTTTTCATATATACTTTATCAGTTAGAATGAATCCAAATATGCATTTTAAAAGTATTTTTTAAATTAATTTAACCTTTGCGTGATTTTGTCTGCGGTTGGCATTAGATATAGTAAAAGATTTAGATTAATGTGAAAAATTTTGATTGGCTGAACGACTGTTAATCTCGCAAACGTGCGACACATTGCTTTAATAACATTGTAGTTAGTATCAGCTCGGACATTTTCTACCTTAATCTGTCAAAGATTTGTGTGGAGAGAAGTGGAACAAAAACTATTGACTTAGGAAGATGAAACGTACACACTCGGAGACATCATTTTCTCAAATTGCAGAAAGTGTCTCTTAAAATATTAGTCAATGTAGGCTTTGTTTTGAATTAAGTTTTGTTTTAAATTGTGTACCTCTTACGTAAAGGTGACTTCCAAAACACGTGTGAAATCTTTTCTAGTTTATGAGTATGATAAAGACAATCATGTTATCAATAGACCATCTTGTTGCAAAGCGTTAATTATTCTTACGTTTGAACGAATTAGAAGACATTCATGAACGATTGTGTCGTTGTTTTGCACTTAACGAGAGAAGCTAAATCTAAATTAACAATTTCACACAAATAAAGATTTACATCGTTTAGATGTCTGTTATATTAATTAAATTAGATATATTTAGTTAAATGGGTCTGAATTTGACGAATCTGATATTATTTTACTTTCTCTATGAACATTTCAGGAACTGCGTTGCTACAACACTCTGTACCAGGTAAAAGTAACTCACTTTTAGAAGTTTATCATACAATCTGGTTATTTCGTAGATGGCACTTCCCGTAATTAAGCACCTTCAACCACTCTTCATACACTGCTCTTCCAACCGTTACCCCAAGCTAAGTAGAAGAGAATATTTGTTGCGACTGCTAGCGTCAAGAAGCTCCAATGTCATTTCTTAGGCTTTGTAAACTTTGAAAGCAAATACTAGCTTCAGTGGAATATGTTTCTGGTATCTTAAATATTTATTATTTACTGTGAATAAATGTTTTATTATGGATTATAAGAAAAACAATGACGGATTCCTTTTCGAAAACTTAACTATTCCTTTGCTTCTATTTACTACATTATCTGTAAAATTAACCATCAGAAGAACTCCAGAGAAGCTTTACCAAGCCCGAGGTGTTTATTATCTCCACTTTTCTAAACTCTTTCTATTGTAAATGTTGCAAAACTAGTATTTGATTAGGTATTTAGAGTTTGATAATTTAAGTCTTAAAATACCAATATTTAATAGCCAGCATGTTATCATACCCCTAGTTCGAAATATCTGACGTTTTCCTGGCTTTTTTTAACGATTTTGATATTTTACATGCCAGAAAAACGTCAGAACCGGTAAAACTACGAAAATTGGAAACTCACCAATTTAAATTGATTATTTTACTTTTGTGTACATGTCATGTTTTATAGTTTATATGATGTTGATGACATTACTTTTGTGTACATCATTATTGACATGGCATGTTTCATAGTTCATGTTTTATGATGATGACAACACTGACAGAAAGCTGTACTGGGAATGTCGTGGGGCCCTCACAGATATCTGATAGGTATAGAAGTCTCTCCGTGGCCAGCTCAAACCTAGTGAAGTTATACTGTCTTGATCCGGAGTATAATGGATATAGAAGTATCTCCTTGGCTTGGCATCAGCCTCGATCAGAAACCATCAACAAGTCATCCAAGAAAAATGTCATCCAAGAAAAACTAATTGGCAATCAAGAAACATCATATGTAAATCTATTCTTTATGATGACTGTGTAGTGTAACTACCCTTGAAATGGGGATTATTTTTGCACAGTGTACCTCCTTGCCATGTGCAGTCAAACTTTCAAAAATCTTACTGTCGGCTAATTTGTTGAAAATTGGAATATTTAAAAAAAGAGGTTGATTTTATTGATTAAATATAGAGTCTATCTATCAGATGGAAAGACATAACTCTTAAAGAGATTGAAGTAGGAATCACATCCATAAATAAAGTGAGTGTTAAAAGAAAAAAAAGAAAAATTGTTAAGATTAAACTTTGTAACAAAGTAACATTTACAGATGAAAATCACATGCACAAAGCTATTTGACTTAGGACTTTATTATTCAAAATGGAGTCATGAAATACAAACAGTTCATCAAATTCAATTTTAGTGGGGACCCAATTAAACAGAGTACTTTAAGTTCTTATTTAGTGGAACCAATACGAGAAGATGCACAAATTTAGGATTCCTCACACAATATGAAAAAAAAGATTAGGAACAGAATCATTAATAGACACTCGGAGAGACAAGAATTAGAGTGGGACCATTGGCCGCATACTGTTTATTGGGTTGAAAATGTGAATACATGTACTCATCAAATCTGCCAAAAAATCATTGATGCACATCTTAACCCAAACAGTGCATACACATAAAAAGAAATCATTTAGCAGGAAAAATGGTGGTTGGTGATTTTCTAGATGTCATGTTTTTTTTTTCAAGCCAACCTGCATGGTGGTGCATAAAATCATTCATCAATTCAGACGAAAAACCAAATATATGAAGTTTTAAAGTATTTAAAGAGTCACCACAACCTTTTATGTCATTGGCAGATTATTGACAGGACATTCTGGAATCGAATTGAAGCAAGAAATATCCACACTCAAATCTACAGGAGCAAATGGATTTAAATGCTAATTTCTTTTAACGTGCTTAGAAGACAATGGCAGTGTAAATCTGTAAGATCCACATGAAAAGATATCGGAATAGCTTGAAAACGTTACACCTTTCCGTATAAATTCCGTCATTGCAGAAAATCACTTCTGTCAACGAAGATGATTTATTTGAACAATGGCTATGCATCTTATCCAAGATACTGTTGCAATCAGGTCGCAAGTCTAATGCTTGTTTAAGTGTCCGTCATAATTTAACATAAGCACTTACATAAGTATAAGACAGATTCCAGCCTAAAAAGGAAAATTCTTTAGTAAAACGCTAATTTGGTGAGTTAATTTTTATTTTCTTTTTTAACAGTTAACGTCACCACTTAAAAATAAAATAGGTCAAGATTATTAAACAAGAGGCCCATGGGCCACATCGCTCACCTGAACAACAGTTCCCTGCACTGAATTTTATATTAGTTTTTAAAAAAAATTACCAATATATTTCTATGTAAAACTTTAAGCAGCTCTTGGGGCTTCAGTATTGGTCCGGCGGTCACGATTTTAACAATTTAGAATCTACATTATTTGAGGATGCTTGCATAGTAATATCACAGATTGTAGCATAGTAGTTCTTGAGAAGATTTTGAAACATTTTCCCTATATAATTCTATGTTAAAATTTGAACCCCTCATGGAGCCCCAGTATTGGTCCGGGGGTCACGATTTTTACGATTTATAATCTACATTATATAAGAATGCTTGCATAGTAATATCACAGATTGGAGCATTGTAGTTCTTGAGAAGAAGATTTTTAATCATTTTCCCTATATATTTCTATGTTAAAATTTGAACCCCTCATGGGGCCCCAGTATTGGTCCGGGGGTCACGATTTTAACAATTTATAATCTACATTATATAAGAATGCTTGCATAGTAATCTCACAAATTGTAGCATTGTAGTTCTTGAGAAGAAGATTTTTAATCATTTTCCCTATATATTTCTATGTTAAACTTTGCACCCCTCTTGGGGCCCCAGTATTGGTCCGGCGGTCACGATTTTAACAATTTAGAATCTACATTATTTAAGGATGCTTGCAGAGTAATATCACAAATTGTAGCGTTGTAGTTCTTGAGAAGAAGATTTTGAAACATTTTCCCTATATAATTCTATGTTAAAATTTGAACCCCTCATGGGGCCCCAGTATTGGTCCGGCGGTCACGATTTTAACAATTTAGAATCTACATCATTTGAGGATGCTTGCATAGTAATACCACAAATTATAGCATTGTAGTTCTTGAGAAGAAGATTTTAAAATATTTTCCCTATATATTTCTATATTAAACTTTGCACCCCTCATGGGGCCCCAGTATTAATCTGGGGGTCACGATTTTAACAATTTAGAATCTATTAGAATTAATTCAAGTTTTTATTGTCAAATTAAATTTTTCACTTTCAAAAACAGAAGTAGAAATTATGGTTCATCAACGTCTGTTTTTTTTCTGGAAAAACTATTTTGGAACTATGAAATTAAAGAAGATAATTTTTGTCATTTTATACAAAAACTGATTTTTAATTAAATGTTTTATGCATCATATTATATAGTAGAGATATAAAAAAAAAATACAACTCATGTTGCTCCAAACCATTTTGATGGTTTAATTGTAATTGAAACCTGAAACCTGATGTTTCCCAATATATCGTCTCAATAAGTATCACTGAATGATTAATCATTTGCTACAAAAACAATATGTATTTTTCACAGTCATAATACAGCATAAGATGAAACTTATCACCGGTATGTAAGTCAAGCACCATCAGCCAGTTAATCACGTGACCCTGCCGAATCCTGTCAGTGTATTCTGAAGTTCTACAACCGAGGAAAGGCGTGACATTAAGTAGTGACGTCACAAATGCGAAACGGAAGTCGTTGGCGGGGCTGTGGGAGAACGCTTAGCACAGAGTCTTTTGTAGAGGGCTGAATTAAAGAGGAAAAATATGAGCGGATTGGCGGCACTGTTCAGTGGATATAAACTTTGAATAAAAACAATGATGGCGATCGTACTCTGAGAATTCGGAACATGATCGTATACGTTTAAAAGGTTGAAAGTCCAGTAGGGAGCCCAACAGAACACAAAGACTGTAAAATAAACCAGAGAGAAACGTTATACATATGTACATAAAATGAAACCTTGACATTGTTAAGATGGACTTTTCTGGCATGGGCATCGTTTCATAAGCGTCTTAAGAACATAATACTTTACTTTTCTTGAAATTACCCCTTGCCCTTAACATGACAGTTTTAAGAAAATGGCTCCTGGATTTGAAAAAAACTACATTAATACCATACCTAGAACAATGACAAACGTCATTTTGACGGTTTTGATTTTAGCTTTTGGTATGATTCCCCGGGAGCTGGAGTCACAGGTCTTCTGCCAATGAACTCGCTTTTGTTGAGGCGGCTTAAGTGGCGTTCTTTCTTCAGAGAAACCATCTGCAAGATTCATAAAATTTGAAATGTACCCTCTATTTCATTTCTGTAGAAAAAGAAATAAAACCCAAATGTTTAACACCATGGCATTAAGCATATTACGGATACAAATCGTTTGTTCAGTGTTTTCTAAGTAGACATTAGAAATAATCTTCTTCAAAGCAATTTCGATATTAGGAAATTAGTTCATGCACAATTGGGAAACAGTCCAAACCATTGACCTGAAGTAGAGGAAGAACCGGTTTTCCCGATACCGAGAGGCAAGAGTTTGACTGTTTTGCTAATAGACATGAAATAATTGTCTAATTATCTACCTAGTTACTGGGTATGATTTTGTCAAGTGAACAGGAAAAAAATCATCGGTAGTTCGAGTTACAGTGCATCATGTTTCTTAATTGATTTTTGGCGTTAAACAGTTAAAAGTAGATAATACAGTTGAAAAGATAAAAAAAATGAACTTGATTTGACCTTTGGTGACGACCGTGGAAAGTTCCATGCAGGAGTCCTCGGCCTTACTTCTCCGAGAGGTTACTGTGAATGAAGACTTCCGCCAGACTACTGTTACTATGGTGATGTAACAGATGGCGATAATCAAGGTCGGGATAAACATCACTGCCATCGACGTTAATGTAATATACACCTGTAACAAATGTCACAATGCAATAATTCTGCATATTAATTATACGAGTTCGAAATATAGTTAAGCAAACTAAACAGTTCCTCGAATATCAAACGTAAACAGTTCCTCAAATATCAAAATGTCAGGACAGCGTCTGCTATTCAGATGAAGTTACTTTAATTGTTTAATTTGAAAAATTATCATTTTATTGAAAGCACCGATAGACATTTTACAGAACATCTTACATGATATGTAAGATATAAAGATGGGTTAATAAAATACACCTGTTATAATTTAGGAAAGCCCTGGAGTGTTACATGTATGTCGCCCTCTGCCTTCGGCATCGGATAACATAACACTCCAGGGCTTTCCTATCACCCCGGGAGAAAATATTCTGGTATGTCGCCCTCGAAGCCAGTAATATATGTATGATATACACCTGTAACAAATTATCTGTGATATACACCTGTAACAAATTATATGTATTATAAGGTGGTACACAGAGCATTTAATGATTTCTAAAACGCTTCTATTTTGTTATAAGGCTCCCTCCCTCTCTCTCTCTCTCTCTCTCTCTCTCTCTCTCTCTCTCTCTCTCTCTCTCT
>WFKH01011581.1:70147477-70164491 GCA_016163765.1 Magallana hongkongensis | reverse complement strand
ATTGTCTGTAGGGGTCTAGTTTTCTAACCTTTTGCCATTGTCTGTAGGGGCCTGGCTACACTATCAAACCTGTCTATGGACATCGCTACCAATGCGTAGGTCGAACCGTACACGGCCACTCCCCCGTAGAATCGGACCGCCTTACACAGCACGTCCCCGCCGTGCCACTCCACCAGGAACTTCTCAAGCAACTCAATACCTACATTCAAACCCACCAGCAGATCTACAAATCCAAGAAAAAACCTCGGTATAAAATGTCATATCTTTGATGATAGTTCTTAACAAATAACAAACCCATGCGACATAATAGATAAAAAAAAGGACAAAGTAGCCTTTCAATATGTACAAAATAATTTTACACGAAAATTATATTTCGAAAAGTTTTCCTTTAGTCAATCATCTACAGTAGATACGTTGATGATAAGACAAGTGTTAGTTTGTAGGGTGCTAGAGTTAGGGCATGTTCTATTTTTAATAGATTAGCTGCAGTTAGGATTAAATTTAGTGAAGGGTAGCTTGGTGTGTAAATAAGATCTCGGGGTTACCAGCTATAGCGAGGTTTGCCATGAAAATATTCATCCTTGATCTCAGCTTTCTGGTCAGGAAGATGATGACTAGAACAACTGTGTTTCCGGATATTATACACAGGAAGAGAACGCACATGAACACCCTCTGTTCCGTCTGTAATAAAAACAAAAACCGTCAGTTCTAGACATCAGAATAAGCATTATTTAGTTATAAGTTATATTTCAATTTAATAATTGCATGTCCTTTCTGTCAGACTTGCCATAGATGATATTTCTATCATTGTCGTATCTCACAGTTACATGCGATTCTATAATTCAAATTATACTGTCATCTATTTTTCAGACATGTTAAAAGCGAATAGGTTAGGATAAAGCATGTCCTCGTGGCAACCTAATATGTAGGCAGGTACGTTTATCATTCGACAGTTGGCTTACACTTTATCAAAACCAGTTAAGGAAAACAAACTTAAACTCAATCAAAAGAGGCCTAGTGTAATACATGTATATTACTGTGGAATCATCATTGTTCGTGGGGGACCAATGTTCGTGGCTTTCGTGGGTAACCCTTGTCAACGAATTTACATCCCCACGAACGTACATACAAGCATTTGTTTAATATTTTTTTACGAATAGAACTTGCTACCCACGAACCAGGATAAATTTGGCTACCCACGAACATTGACCCCCACGAATAAAAATGATTCCACAGTATAGGTTTTTCTCCGAGGACACATTTTATCAAACATTACATGAATCCTTATACAGTTAAATAGCTTATTTCGTCTACAATGACAAGGTTTTCATTCTTCCCATTTTGTGGCGAGGTTTTAATCGACAGCTGATGATAGCGGTGTGATGGAGAAGTCTTTAAATGTGGCGAAATGAGATGTGATCAATTTGGACAACAATCCGGATCGGCGGAGAGGACCAAATTAACGATTTTCTTCTCCGGCGCTTTATTAAACAATAAACAAAGCCATGAATTTAAACAGTCTAGGCAAAGTACAGCGAGGCTAGAATATTCCAATCAATTTATCACTTACATCTCAAAGAGAAATACAAATACTTGTACAAGTATAGCTTTAAGGTGGTATAGGGAACCTGTCGATATTATTATGTGGATACATGTACATGTACATTATAATCAAAATATTTTCACCGTTTTAGAATTTTCAAATTTTACAACACTTGAACAAATCATTTATTTATATCTCTTCCTACTCCCACAATGGAGATTGTATCATTTATATGCAAAGCTATCTTTGAGTTTCTATGGAAATCCAAAACAGACAAAGTTAAAAGGTCTCTTATAACACAAGACTACTTGTCAGGGGGGTATGGAAATGGTAGATGTTAGAAATTTTATTACATCACTAAAATGTACATGGATTAAAAGGTTAACTTGTTCACATAAACCATGGATGGATATATTTTATGCTGTCAATGGAGATGATATTTTACAGAAATTGTATGATTTTGGAGATAGTTATGTGTTTGATTGTTTGTTAAAAGAAAATAAATGCCTTTTGGAAAGATGTTTTAATCGCTTGGACCTGTTTTATGAAATCTTTTACTTACTCTCCACATTTTAAAAACAAATTCCATTACATTCCAATATTCCAATTCCAATACATTCCAATTCCAAAATTTGTATCAATCGTGTTGGTTGAATATCATCATAGGTCAGTGGTTAACGTATTAGGCTTGTGAACAGCAGATCATGAGTTCAAATCTGCTTGGAGCTTTTGTTCATATTTACTGAATTATTTGTTTGAAAGTCATCATTTTATATCCAAACTGGCATAATTTTTCCCCAATATGAGTTATATACTTCTTATGCATCATGCTATTTATAATAATCAAGTAATTTTCTACTAATTTGAGAAACTATTTTATGGTGTAGTGAGCTACTTTAACTTACATCGAAATAAAAGTGAAAATTGGGAGGAGATCTTTGGATAAGGAACACATAGCAATTGGTACTAGGTACTGTCGAAAAAAGCAATTAAAGTCTGTAGAGGTGTTAGCAGGTCTCACAAGCAAGTGTAAAGCAATAATTTTTAGACATAATGGTATGTTAATGTAGCCTAATTTTAAACGAAAAAAATAGATACATGTTCAAGAAGAAAAACTCAGAGAGAATGTATGATATATATGAAGAGAGAGATTTATTTATTGCATATTTTATATGTACGGTATTATCAGACTTTTGAGAATAGGTCTCGTTCATTAAGAATTAATTTGACATAACAGCTGTTTCAGGTTTTGTACTGCATGCTTTCAAATTGATTATATCTATATATATATATATATATATCTATATATCTATATAACATCAAAGGTTCGTAATTGTGAATTCCTTATCTTTGGTACGTTGGTATATGTTATGCATTGCGGTATGACAGCTAAATGTCAAATGCATTAAGAAGATTTTCAAAAACAAGTCAAATACTCAGAAGACAGCTATCTGTGAAAACCGTATAGAAGCAATCTAGCTTCATAATTCTTCCAATCTAACTTAATCCCTTGGGCCAGAGTCAAATTTACACTAGTAGAGAATTTATGGGAAAAGAAAAAATACTCTTCTAAAGAAAAAAAGCCCAGCCATAACTTGTAAAACTGTTATAAAAGAAGGCTAGTAAAAAGTCCTTAGTATATATTAAATTCTATGACTCCTTCCAAACCCTTGCAACTAATGGTTTACCATGTTCTTACTTACTTGCTTTAAATAAAAATAATTTAAAATTCTTGCATCAAACAATTTTTTTATAAAAATAAATACATGTATATCTAGGAATTGAGTGGATCCCCAACATACAATTTGGAGTCAACATGAAAATTCTTCAAAAAAATTAATGTATCTATTTTGCATGTTCAATTTGGGTCAGGACCAGGCATTGTCGCTCATTTGAGGAAGATAATATCTTTTATTTCATAAGTTATTCAGCAATAAATAGGCCCATGGGCTTATTGTTGTGTAAGAAGACAAGACAGAGGGAAAGTTATTAACGATGATGGGATAAACGGACTGAATTATATCCGTTATGAATTGAGTGCATTCGGGGCTTCTGAGATGGATGATTAAAACTGGAGACAGCTGCGTTTCAAAGCAGTGGGAAAATGGGCGTCTACTGCATGATTATTTTACTCCCTTGTAGCCTTTAGAATCATCTCGATGTGTAGTATTTTGCTGCTTTAGTCTTTTTAAATCAATATATTTGGCACCATGGTGGAAAAAAGTAACAGCTTTTGCCTTAGTTTAAGAATAACATGCATATGTCAATTTTCCCTCCTGGATTCTGTTGCCTTATTAGGTTATTTTACTAATGAAGTCTTTCTTACATTTTGTGTTTAAAAATGATGAATCGATTGTTGTTATACTTTTTTGTTTTGTTTATTATCAGTTCTGTTATATGTCTTGCCATTCCAAAAACGAAAGTAAAGAAATCGTATTCCATAAAAAGAAACCTGATTTCTGCCACAAGTTTAGCCCTCTGTCACGTTTCTTACCTTCGCCCAAATATCACGTATATTTCACGACAGTAAACTCACTATAAACTGTTTTAAACTTATCAGAGTTAAACAATGAGACACTTCTTTTTGACATCGGTCATTGCATGTTTTATTGACCGGCAGGCATGTTCAGGAAACTTTCCTAAGATATGACCTAAGTGTGTTCCTATGACTTAGGAAAAAAGTTAGGAACCTCATAAGATCAACGTAGGACACATCTTAAGGTGTAGCCCGACGGTAACTTAGGAACATCTTAAGTTAGGATATCTTAATCTACAAAAATCATTCTTATTTTTGACATTAGTTCATACAGATAAATTTAGAAACTTGTGCAGGGATAAATCATTAAACATTTCGATAGGGAAAATTATATATGTACATTAACACGATAGGCCTAATACCAGCAATTTTAATTTGTATACATTTACAAAAATATACATTTACTTAGATAACCAATAACAATTTAGTTCAAACAAAATACCCCAGGAATAAAAAAACCCTGCTATTTTGTGTTAAGAAAATATGTATCGGGGCAGCTTTTGGCTTACAAGCCAATAATTATTTAAACAACAAATGTGCATTCTTTGAGTGTAAACATTTGATACTCTTGTCATTCCAGTAATACATAAGCACGCGCTTTTTCATAGAATTTAACGTTAACGTTACAAACACATCCAATTTCACTTTAAGGTAATTCCAGTGTCTTTCGGATCCGGTTCTTTTTTTTTACACAGCGTGCTAAATTTCCGGTTATAATTTTGGCGCACAACAAGTGTTTTAAAATAGTAATGGTTTGGTCAAAAAGTGGGAAATTTCTTAAAATATCGCATCTCCGTCGTTTAGAGGGATTGGAGAAAGCAAGGATAGCAGCGAAATGTATACATGGTAAATGAGTGTGTAATATAATTGTACGTATTGTATGCATTCTCTTCCAACAATTACACTGCGTTTATGTAGCGTGACGACCTCTGTGTCCTCCGGGACAAGGAGAGGATAAGGAAGTACTTGTGTAGCTTGAACATTAATTAACATTATATAACACTGATTGGTGTTTAATCTACAGATAAATATGTTTAAAAACTGGGATAGAAAGTATCTGACAGAAAGGTAGGGGGGGGGGTACTACTGCACTCAATTCTATGTGTTTTTTGGCAGTCTCGACCTTAATTTTATATGTATAATACAGTTTCATTGAGTATATCAACTTTAGTGACTGTTAGATTGTGTCTTTTTGGTACATTTAAATTTTTTCCAAAGTATGCAAAAAACAACTTGTAAAATTTACATTTTCAATATGGGGGTACACGTGTTCAAGAGACTATCAAGCAAAAACTAGATGGTCAATTTTGATAAACTATGTTTTTTTTGTTAACACAATATGTAACTCTTAATAAATAGTTTTAAAAAAATGTATGTGAACTGAATAATTTTTTAGAATTTTCCAAAAATATGCAATTTTGTGATTTTTTTTGGAAGGTCGTGGCAAGAAAAAATGTAATATTTTTTATATTTTCTGTAGAAAATCAATAAAATTTTTACGATTTAATGATAATCAATTGATTTGCTTAAAATATAACCTAACATGATGTATTTTGGTGCATAATTTAAATAAATTATGAGATCAGGCTTCATGGTGTTAAATTTTGGCTGTTGGATTTTTGGACCTTGTGAGCTGAAGCTCACTGTAGGAAAACAACCGTGCAAAGGTATAAATATTTTGGCCTCTATAGTAAGTTTATAAGTTGTTTTAACTGTTCAAATTAAAAAATGTTTGGTTTGACACAGATTTCTAAAACACCGGAGTTACCTTAATCTGCAATATATAGAATACGTACAGATTAAATAAAAAAAATCAGTTGTAATCTATCTAAAAATACAGTTTATTCAACATTACGAATTTATTTTTAGATTATTTTTTAGAATAAAGTGATAAAAATTAAGAATGATCATGCATGGCTTATATATACCTTTGTAGATTTACTCTTTAGCCGAAAACATTTGAATAAATGTTTGGCCAATAATCAAAGAAGTGAATGTAATTTACTTAGTGTAGTTATTTAAAATAAGTGGATAATTGTTATATTTCGTCAAACAGACACATGTACAGTATTTGAGAAAAAAAATAAATTCGTCTAATTCGTCAGCTCCCAGGCAGGCATGAAGCAACGGAGAAGGGGAGAGTTTGGGGTCCCTCCCCATTTATGTTAAAATAAACTTACATGATATTAACGTTGATATTGTAGTAGAATAAATGAGTAAACCCCCTTCCCGTATTAGGAGTTTGAGGTTTGTCGGAAATGCTGGAACTGTAGAAATGATTGCCTTATTCTAACGGTCGTAAGAAAAAGCATGGTCTTAGGTCAAGGTATATGCTACCGTAAAGTTAAGACAAAATTATGGCGGTTCATAAATTTAGGAGAACGTCGAGAAACTGACTTAAGACTAAGACGTATACTAAGACGTACTTAGGACGCACCATTGTCCTAAGATAGCTTCGTGAACATGCCTGCTGGTGAGAGTTTATTGACCTCGGTTTTTGTAATCGGTCGATTTCTTTCTAAAATGTCGATTAAAACATTGACTGGTTTCATAAAAAAATATAATAGTATATCATTGCCTTTGTTTGAGCAGGACAATCATTGAGAGGTAGAATGTAAAGGTTTATCTTCTCTAGGATTAGACGCGGAAGGTTCTGTATAAACTGTCACATCTTGTAGTAAACATAATAAACTCAAATACATCCTATGCCTGGTGTCTTTATACAGGTATAATGGTACTGGAACTGTGATCGTTACCGGTATTAACCGGTCCGCGTCTGTTAATGATAGAAGGTGAGTTCCAATGCCAAGATCACACTGTACAATCGTAATAATGGTCTTAACTGTCTCTAGTAAAGTTTCAGTTTGGTGGCCCTTTTAAAACTAAAATAGTACATGTAGTGTACAGGATTGGAGAAATGAGAAATATTTGTTAAGAATTGGTGCTGCTTGCAACACTGTGCCAGATATTATACTCTGGTCTATGGGGGTAATTTTGCACCCCTATAAGGTGCAGTTTCCAAGATATTCATTTATATCATATGATAGACAATTGCTTATATAGTATATTACCGATTTTGTTTTTAGTTTGTTTCAACCGACAGATGAGATATATACCTTTAAAATATCAAAACACCGAAGAAAAATAACAACTTTTTGGGAGAACAATTTTCCTACATGATTAAAAGAAATTCCCACCGCAATTGAATTATTTCCTAAAGGAATTGAAATACCGATATTATTTTCAAGAGTAAAAATCATATAGGACTTTTAAAATCTGTCGGAAAATCAGTTTCTTAAAGGTATCTGTCTCAACTAAATTCCTGTAAAAATACTATTATCATTCTGAAAATAAAATTCCTATATGATTTTTAGAAATTCCTATTGGATTTAAAAATGAAATTATCTCTCCCGAATCAAACATGTTCCTATTGGTTGTCAATTTGAAAGGTAAATATCCTATCAGTCAGCTGGTAATATTCTTTCTTGGAAAGGGTCTTCTATATGACATATTATAGATTTGTTGGAAGCTGAGCCTGAGCCGGGTGCAAAAATGCCACATCTGCACCGTCAAAATTATTCGTGTCGTACTTCTCAGCCGTTAATGAAAGACTTGAATACCAGGATCACAGTGTACAAAGTACAAACATGATGATGGTCTTTTGTTTCTCCCTAGTCTTCATAAATCCATCCTCGTCTCCTAAGATGTGTCACTTCACTAGGTCTCTACTTGTATCGCAGGGAGTTGGTCTGTGATGGAGTGTATCATTTTCACAGAAGGCGAAGCATCTCGTCTGTTCTATGACGAAGAATCTCCAAATCTGTCACCATCTTGAATGTACTGAATGAAATCGCTTATGATTTTGGCGCCTTATGAAATGTCATTGTAATTTAGGTTACTAATATGAGATTATCATTCAGAAATGACAGAGTTCCTTGCTCCCCGGAGATGGTAGCTTCGCTTTATCTTTTTAACGCATTGATGGATTGCTAGAACGTTGCTGAGAATGTCGTAGAACAATTTCTCAAGGGTCGTTAATTTTGTCTCCGATTTCGTTAATTTTGTCTCTGATATCCTTTCTTTGTAATTATCTGAAATCAACCCGTACCTGATGACTGTAATAATTTTTTTTTATCAATTATGTTCATGAGGATTTCTTACAAATCTAATTTGTGACGAAAGAGGAGATCTTTGTTGATGTGTAAGGGACAGATAGCGCCAATCTCATGCAGACTCGGTATTTTTAGATAGGTCAAACAAATGCACATCAATCACCGAGGGAGGAGTATTATTAGTTATCCAGGTTCAATCAAATCTCGTGTTACAAGCTACATAGGAAATAAATATGTTTATACATGTTTAGTGTTCCTCCATATTCAAACTGGTTTAATTCAAAATTGTGAAGAAGCTATAGCACTGCATTGTATTCTTCCACCTTCTGGCTGGTTTGATTTTTCATATTGTGTAGAAGCCATCATAAATGGAATTCCATCTCAAGAATATTTGACTTGAGTTAAAAAGAGCAGTTGTGGTAACAAACAAAAGCTAGTTTTCGCACCTTTATGGTTCTATTGCAAAAAATGAAAATGGGTCGGATGACACAAAAGCACACGATGTAATATGAGTTTAAGGAGCAACTGTAGGTATGTGACAGACGGGCGACTCCATAAAAGCGCAACTGCTACATTTAAGGACCGCGTATCTAGTTCATATTCACAAGAGAGATTTTTATTTCATTTTTGGGGGGGGGGGGGGGGGAAGGGTATTTTCATTCACATTTGTATATAAACAAAATATAGGTATATAAACATACATAATTATATTTTATATATTTTAAATGTGGTTTTTTTTTTTTTACATATAAGAATGGCTTTTCAATTTGCGTATGTTATAAGGAAAGAAAGGAAGGAGAGAAAGATCAGAATAATGTAAAGGGATATCACTTTGGAGCCATGTCCTTAATGGAAGATATAAGTATTATGAACATTTCTGTCATACAATTTTTTGTGCGGCCAGAACGCACAACAAAATAATAGATTTTATTAAAAACTTTGATTAAAAATTTTGTCATGCGTTAAAATCAATAATTACAAAAGCCAAGTAATCTAAAATTTGAGAATATAAAAAAAATGAACTCATTTTAACTAGATAGTAAATCAGTATGACATAATACTTACTTGTTTTAACAGGATAATGATCAATTAATAACGAAATAAGTATATTGTTATAAAAATATAATCATCTCGTTATAACAAGTTTATTAATAGCCAGTTATCTTGTTTTTACAAGATACTAAATTATCATTGCATGATAATGCAAGTATGCAGTCATAACCATTTCAATGTTACTATTTGAGATGTCAATGTTCTGTTATTCATTATCTTGTAAAAGTTATGTCTAAAATGTTTTAAATCCGTTATAAAATTATGTGCTTTAACATGGCACTATGTCGTCTTGACGATTTATCTTGAGTGTCTTTATAACAAATTACATAAATCAAAGCAACTTTAAAAGTGACACGGAGAAAACATTGCAATGTTTGTAATGGGCAATTCTAAAAATTATTTTTTTTAATATAAAAAAATATAAAGTGCAGACTTTTGGCGAACAACGTTATCTTTTAACGTTTATTTACTACAATAACTGAGAATAATTAGATACAGGTCGAGATTTTGAGGAATGATAACTTATGTTTGTCGGGGGTTTTTTGTGTTTTGTTTTGTACTCAAAATATTTTCACGACAGATTTACATCACTAATTAAAGACTTATTGAAAATTAACATGTGTAATTCAAATTTTAGAAACCAAAAACAGGACACAAACAATCGATTTTCTTTTTATCAATTATTTTGATTCAATGATTCGGTCACTTGATGACACAATGTTAAATAATAAAATCAATCTAAAACGACCCATAAGGAAGGAGTCTTCTCGTTATCAGACATACTTCTTACATTAAGAAATTCATAAAATGTTCACATAGTCAAAGAGACCATATTACCAAATGATAGTATCAGTTTAATCAAATTTGACCATCTTGTTTTCGCATCATGGTCACGTCAAGGTCACATCTTTTTCCTCAACTTAAAGGATAATACAAATAGATAATGTTATCTGTAGTTATGTAGACATCTATTTAAGATAAGAAGTTTCTATTCTTCAATGAAATGATAAAAAATTACAATGTCTATCAGTGTATACTACTAAATTGAAATAAATATTTAAAACTAAAATTGATATTGCTTAGCCCGCATTTGCTCTAATTTCGTTGATTTTGAAGATATTTTTATTATTTTTATGTTTCCAAAATTGAAATATTTCTAATTTTAACATACTATGAAGACTTTTAAAAAAAAAAATTATTTTTTTTACACATAAATCCACACATATGTATAAACATATTTCAGACATATTTCATACATTTTGAAATTCTACATATGGTAATATTTCATTGATTAAAATAAATTATCTACATGGTGTGAAATATGTGTTATTTTTGCAAAAAAAAAATAAAAATAAATAATAATCAAAAAAGAGAAAAAGGGAGAGAAGGAAATGAGAGAGAAAAAAAAGGGGGGGGGGGTACATATACCAAATTATATAGTCACTTATATACATTAGAAAAAAAGTGTTTAAACCATCACAGATGTCAAAAAATTTGTTACAACTTCTCACAAATTGTTTGCCAGTGGTTTTAATAATCTAAGTATCTACAATTTTTCAATAACAGATATTTTTCAAGCAGAATCCTGTTTTTAATTATTTGTTTTACTAGATTAAAACTCAGGTATGGGTTTTTGATATATTTGGTTGCAAAATATACCATTTACAATCATTGATACTAAATTGTGCAGTTTATAAATTCTTGGTTTAAAAATTTACCAAATAAAATTAATTTTCTATCAAAAAAAATATGGAAATACAATGTATCAAATTCATTAAAAAACCATTCTTCAAGATCACACCATAGTTCTTTTACATGAAAACATTCATAAAAAAGATGATCAATTGATTCAATGTCTGTCTTACAGAAGCTACATAAAAGAGAATCAATTAATTTAAACTTGTGCAGATAGTGATTTGTAGGTATAATCCTATGTATAATTTAATTTGATAAAGTTATTGGTTCTGTTTTATTTGCAATTAAAATGTTATACATTTCCTTACATCCTTTTGTATCCTTATAAAAAAGATAAATAGAGTTTGGAATTTTAGGTCCATGTTCTTTACCCATGTCTGTATTATCTATGTGTTTTTCATTAATTTTTTTTTTAAACCTGCATATGCAATAAAATTTGTATTCACTTTCATGTTATTTAATATTTCTAAGCTAAGAAAATTCCCATTACAGTCAAACAGATCACTAATTAGCGTAAACCCTGCTCTAAAATAATTTTTTAAAAATACTGAAGAATTACCTATCTGAATGTTTGGGTTGTCCCATAAAGGTTCATTATCAAATTGTTTCTCAGTTTGATTATTTGTTGAATTTACTATTTTTGCCCAGCTTAATAGCACTTCTTTCCAAGATAAGTTCGGAAAGAAGTGCTATTTAGGGCAGTGATCAACGCTGGGTAATCAATCATTTTTAGCCCTCCATATTTGTAATCTTGTATTATAGTGTTTTTCTTTATTTTATGCATGTTGCATCCCCATAAAAAGTGGTACAAATTATTTTCTAATTTTTTGATCAAGATTGTATCTGGGTTGGGCAAACTTAATATTATATGGTTTAATTTTGGTATAAATAATGATTTTCCTGTTTTAAGTCTCCCTATCGGAGTTAGTTTTCTATGTTTCTATTGATTGATTATTCTATTGATTTCTAATAATTTAGGAGTATAGTTTAGCTCAGACATTTCTTCAAGATTAATTGAAAATTTGATTCCGAGAAGGTCAAATGTTCTATTGTTCCAGTCTAGTTTCCATCGGGTATGATGAAAAACATCTTTAGAAAATATTTTGCTACCTATCCATACCATTTTTTTTAAAAATTAATTTTAAGATCAGATATATTTTCAAAGAAGTCTAACTCTACTAGAATACCACCAATTTTAATACCTTTTATGTCTTTATTATTTCTAATTATTATTCCAAGAATTTCTGCACAGAGGAGAAAAAGATAGGGCGATATAGGATCTCCTTGTCTGTAGCCTCTTTGAGGATATATGTAATCTGAACTAAGTCCGTTCTGTAAAACACATGACTTTATTCCTTTATAAAATGTGTTAATCCATTTTTTAGCTTATTACCAAAGTTAAAAAAATCTAATGTTTGATTTAAAAATTCCCAAGAAATTGTGTCAAAAGCCTTTTTAAAAATCTATAAACACGAGCAGTCCAGGAATTTGTTTATGATCTGTATACTGTATAATGTCATATAAATTAGTCTTATATTTTCTCCAATAAATCTTCCTTTAATGAACCCAGTTTGATCTCCGTTTATCAATTTATCTAAGTATACTTTAATACGTTCTGCTATACATCCTAATGCTAATTTATAGACAACATTTAAAAGGGTAATAGGGCGCCAATTTTTCAAATACTGTTTAGGTTTCCCTGATTTTGGTATACAAGTATTTATACCAAGTTTATTATGGTCTGGGAATTGACCTATTTCATAAGAATTAATAATAGCTCTGGACACAAAACACCAATGTCTTTCCAAAAAAATTAAAAAATTCGCATGTGAAACCATCTGGGCCAGGACTTTTGTCATTCTTCATTTTTTAAAAGAAAATTATACATTTAAGTATTATTTAATTGGCCCTCTAAACTATCAGATTCTTCTTTTGTTAATTTTGTTATATTAAATTTGTTTAGTTTTAATTGAAAATCCTCTGTACATAAAGTTTCTCTTTTTCTGTAAAGGTTTTCGTTAAACAATTTAAATTCATGTAAAATTTCGAATTGGTCAGTAATAATTGACCCATCATCTTTTTGTATTCTATGAATTTGTTTACTGATATAATTTCTGGGTTCTAGACTCAGAAAACACTTAGTGGGGTTTTCTCCTTCTTCAATCCATTTAGCTCTGGATCTAATACATTGTCCTTTTAATATGCCACTCCTAATTTGTTCTTATTCATTCTGTTTTTACTATGAAGACTTTATATAAAGATATTGACATAAAAGCTGATATATTGACCATTTGGTAAGAATGAAAATCCGGTTTTAATGATTTTTTTTACACAAATATATTTATAGAATGAGTGCTTAATAAGCTAATTAAAATGTAATTTGATTTGAAAATCATATTTTAAAAACACATTCTAAAACCCAAGTATCTTATTATTAATTCACATTATTTGAAAAATCCACCATTAATGTTACTTTTTTTAAAATGCATAATAGACTCACAAATCTACAGCAATTCTGAATTACAAAAACATGTGAATTTTCCTACGCCAGTGTTCCGCCAAAAATATAGTCCTTGTTAGATTCTAAACTTTGATTACTATTTCTATGCTAAGTTGTATAATAGTAAGAAAGAAAGAAAAATGTGATTTTTAATTTCCTTTTATCTTGATTTAATGAACATTTAATCAAATGTACTTTTTATATTTTGTCCAGTCGAAAACCAGGCGACTCCTTCCTTAACACTAACGAGTGAACCAGCAAACGGATAAAGCTTGATTAAAACGACAAGTAAAGGTGAAAAAATAGGCTGCTGGTGATGCAGGTCTGAATGACAAGTTTTTATGCCCATGTTTGGATGGATGACTTATAATTCCCAACAATTGACAAAAGGCATTAGTTTTATTCGTTACACAAATAAAACTAGCAGAACAGTAATCGACCAACCTTGAATATCGTCACCACGGAACGAATCTACTTTTCATCTTCTACACGAAGTAATACATCATTTATAATATTATGATCATTCATCATGTTTTGTATTGTTTTTATAAATCGTGCACTGATTTCATCAATTATAAATGGCATACAATCAGTTGTATGTTCATTTAATGAAATTTCAACAATTACGTAAATCAGAGGATGGGAGGGGATCGTTGCGGCAATCCTAGGTCTTCAAGGACCTACTTATTCAGTACTGTGTCATATAAACAAAATCAGAGGAAATAATGAACGCGCATCCTACACAATTTGGTTCAAAGCTCTCGGGAGACTCAGAAATTGAAGCGGCCTCGATTACCAAGTGGGATCAATCAAACAAGGGCTCGAATTGTCTATTGATGAAATCATCCTTCAATGTAATTAAGTTTTAACAAGACTTCTGCTTTGGTATAAAGGAACATTATTGATGTATATTAACGCTTAGTCTTTTGACCAGTCTGTCTCATTGAAGTACGGCTTGTGTCACAGTGTAAATTTAATGAAAAATCTCAATTTCCAACATGACATGTTTTTTTCTCTAATTCTTTGTTAATTGAAAACATTTTCTTCAAATTCCCCGAGGGCCGTGGACAAAGCTATAGAGTATACATGTAGGTGTTGTTTGTTTTGCTTAAGATTAGTGTCATTCATCCCATCAAAGAGTCACCGGTGTGAGAGTGTTATAATTCCTTAATTGTGTTAATTGAATGTTTGAGTGAAATATGCGCGTTGTGTGAAAGAGTCAGTTTGAGTTCCGCCGTGGAGATTCCTGGACGTGATTGAGATGTACTGGACTTTCCGTCATCAAAGAAATAACTAAGTCTTTTAACTCTGGACAGTTCCGAGTAACAAAACTAGTGTGAATAGTACGAGTGAATAGTAAGAAAGCGAGGATATTTTCATTACTTCTGTTTTTAATTTGGCCATTCAACGAAATACAATACTTTAACTTTATTATTGTGTTCCTTTTATATTACGCTAAAGTCAGGTTGTGACAATTGGATATCTCTTTTAATCAGACCAAACATTACAAAATATGGTGCAGCCTAAAAATATATTTGAGAAGCAAATATACAATATCCGAAAAACGACATCAAATAGCTGTAACTAAGGATGTCTGTATGACATCAAATAGCTGTAACTAAGGATGTCTGTATTACGCCATGTGTGGGTTAATAGGAAAAATATGTGTCCGGCTGAAAATTGAATAGGGTATTAAGGGCTTAAAGTTTTTCTTACATAATTCTCTAAAGTCAAAAACTATTAAATGACAACTTTGTCCAGTTAAATGTTTTCCCAAAGAAAAAAAGAACCACAGTAAAGGATTGGTAAACAATATGGTGCCAATGGTAGAAATCAAGATAACATTTCTGGATTAGTTTTTCTTTTTAAATTTCCATTTATCGGATGATTTCCTTTCCTAAAGTTTATCAAGTCCGTCAAATCAGACTAATTTGGGGCTTCTGATACAGACAGTTTATCCCGACATACTTTCCTTTGTATCATCCATCAATCATATATAATTCAATGAAGTTCTACCAGTCACTACTCCACTAATTTGTATTCAATTAGATTCAGGACAATGAGTTGATAACCCTCCACTAAATAATTCAAACGGTGTAAAGCAGAACACTTCCAAGAACATGAAAGAAAGGCACGAACAATCAATTTCTGAGATAAATCCAGAACACACTGTGCTTAGTGTTTACAAATGATCTAATTATAGAATTAATCACATAGTTTAACACAGCTGGCTGAAGAAAATTATGACTAGAACCAGTACTTCAGAGCTTTGAAAAATCAACAACAAACCTGTTTTCCGGTTGTTGTTTTTTTACTAAACAACAATGCTTGACAGTGAATTGATCCCTAGCCACGACTATACCACGCTTCTAGTTGTTTCCTCTGAGAATCCACAATTGACTATAAACAATTTCAAACTTCATTCTTCTTGTTTTGGTTTCTTGTACGATAAACAATATATTGCGAATTGGGACTTTTTGAGGCATTGTCCTCTGACTCAACTTTAATTATAGTTGACGGATGAACCCTTACTTGCCGCCATTTAATTTCAAACTGCTTACCCCCTTCTACAAACCAAACGTCTTGATTAATGTGTTAAAACGGTTCATATGGTCAATTCTCATCATTGTGAAAAAAAAACACATTTCTCTTTTACATGATTTAATTATTTCTTTACGCTCGCATATAAACGTACTGGCCGTTGACGAACGCATCGAACTTAAGCATTTCATTCAAAATACCATTCAAAGCTGCCAAATTCATACAAGAAAAGCCCCTTTAATGACAAAAAACACACTGAACTTCGTTTCCTTTTTCTACTTTTGACTTTAACTTTCTATATATGTTCATGCAAAAGAAACAAAGCATGTAAAACATATTAACATGCTTTTTCCATCTGATTTCTCTTTTCTACGATGAATTCTACGGATAAACCCAATAAATAAACCCAAAGAGATTCTAAAACAAAACCCGACAGATTCTCACGCTGCTTAATCCGTGAATTATACATCTGAGGGAACGCTAATCAGTCAATCGTGCATTAATGTTGTTCCGGTTTATATGGACGGACGGGGAGCGAGAAGATGTCAGGGTTTTGATCACTGTGTGTTGTTTTCTCTACTTAAACCTTTAAATATTCAAGTTAAATCACATGATAGATTTCCTTCATCATTAAGACGTCGAGCTTAATGCAAATCGATTTGAGTATACCGCTGTTTCTTGTTTGTTTTCAATCAGATGAAGCGAGGATTCCAACAGAGTAATGAAATTGCATCATTTCCAGATCGGTCCATACAAAGTTCACCAAGTTCTGGTGTATAAAACAAAATCTATAAGGGTCCAAAAGAGCTTTCTTTCTTTTTATAAGCTACGGTTTACACATTACCTATAACAAAAGCATTCATTGATTTAGAAAATGAGAGATTTCATATAGTTATATTCATTATACAGTTAGAAATTAAGTGCAATGGCGAAAATTTGAGATATTCTGACATTGTGCGCTGGATATTGGGGGGGGGGGGGGGGGGGGGGGGGGGGGGGGGGGCGGGGGTAGAGGAAAAAGCAAAGAGCGGAGT
>WFKH01011581.1:70135759-70147377 GCA_016163765.1 Magallana hongkongensis | reverse complement strand
GGGGGGGGGGGGTTACACTGAAACATGCAAAAGACTTGACGGTTTTCGAATTTTTGACTGGTATAGATCGTGCTTATTTTATTGTTTTTCTGCATTGTGTCTGACCTCCATCAAAATCTCTTCTATTTTATTTTTTGCCATAGTTGCTCGAAATACCCATCAGGGAGAGCATTTAATGTTTTTATTTACATCTCTCATTGGATCTCTTTTAAATTATTTATATAAAGAACGTGAATTATTGCTGATCACAACGTCGCATTGAAGAAGAGCCAATTCTTCCAGATATGGATATTACTGCAACTTTACGGAAGTTTGACTTCAATAAAGTCGTCTTTTATTTATATAATTAGTTTACAAAACATGTTTACATTGTGGCCCTGAATGCGTATTCACAATAAGCAATAATATACAGGAAAAATACTTACAGAATATAATGAGAAATAAATATATAAAACATAAAAAAGACTACGTGTATACAATATTTATATACGTAATGACTATACTTTATGCTGAGCAGGCTTAGAAGTGTCTCATGATGGATGATTTTTAAAAAAAAATGGCAACAGTTCATATTTTAGCTGCGAGCCGTAAATTGTAAAATGTAAATAAAAATAAAAATTAAGTACATCGTTGACAATTAATGATATTTTTTGTTGCCATAGTGGTTGAACTTTAACCATTAATGATACAATTATGTATGAAATAGTGCTGTTTTGAACACATGCATTTTTTGCACGCCCCTTTGTCTATTTCTCTGTTGTCTAATGTGACTATTAGACGGATTATTAAAAAAATAGACAATTCAATAAAGTACACTGGTAACCATTCGTGATATAGTTTTATCTAGTATTGCATTTGACCTAATAATATTATTGATGGTAAACGATGTACTTATTTTGCGTTTTTAATTTATATCATTAGTGGATGTTAGTTTTGACAACTAATGATATATTTTTTTGAATTCTATTTTCAATGGACGGCTAGGTAGTTTGTTAATGATAAAATTATATCATAAATGGTCAGGATTCTGACCACTAATGCAACTTGATATCATTAGTTGATACTGTATCATTAGAGGTTATTGCATACGTAGTCAATAAATGCACGAAGCACTGCAAGTAAATACGCCTTCAAGCAGTTAAAAGAAAACAAGCAATGTATATATTCATACGTGAATAAAGTGTTTGATACATTCAAAATGATAAATAAAATGCGTGATTGGTTGAAAAGTATAAAACTGTGTTTATGTAAGATAGCCGACCACATCCAGTATCTCGTCATTTATGTATTCATACGATGAACTGAAAAAAAACCTTAAGTGAACATGGCATTTAATTTTTTCATGGTTTTGCAAAATTCCATAGAAAGTATTTATTCACACCTTTTCCAGTGACTCATATTCTATAAAAGAACATGGCGACACATTATAAACTTAAAAAATGACATTCACCACCAATCTAGTCTTTCTTTGTTTTGCAAAAAAATCATAAAAATATTTATTAAACCCTCTTTTAATGACTGGGATCACTTGTATTTGTGGTAAAAAAAATCGTTAGTTTATGAAAATTAGCAATTATATATTTGGTCATAATTTCTTTCGTAAAACGCACCCCAAGTCCTTTCGAAAATATCATTAGTTTAGTTGTTAAATTACCGAAAGATTATATGAAAAGTTCATTAAATGCTTGTTGTACATGTATATATCAGATGCTGACTCTGACAATAAGACGGTGTCGTCTGCATAAATGAAAAAAAAATTAGTTTAGTGTAAATAAGTCAATCACTAGCATAATGATATGTTTGACTAGCAGGTCAGAGATTATATTACTAAATCAGATGTGAAAGCTGATGAAAAACTACCATTTTGCTGATACATCAGTCATGAATTGGAGGCTAAAAGTGATTTCTGCTTGATAATGATTTTTTTTGTGAATTAAAAAATAAGGAATTTTCGTCGAAAATCATAACCCTAATATTTTTACATGATTTCTTTCCATATCTATAAAACTCAATCTTTATTTTCTTCATTGATCTTTTTATCATTTCTTTCTTGGCATAGCCTGCCACCTGCTCACAATTGAAACGATGTATAATATATCAAATAGCTTCTCGTGAGAGCGTTTTCTCCGATCCACCTTAAGAAATCATGCAGTTTTATATGTATAAAGCGTTACTTATAGGGTGTAATTGTGTACTGTATCATTTTTATACAGAGATAACCAGGATATAGGTTACAGCAGATCATCCTATTCGTCTTATAACTGAGAATTAAATTGACTGGAGCAAGTTTATCAATTTTGTACAATAGAGATCTACGTCACAGCGTTTTTCTCGTAAAAGCTTATCATGGCTTTTGATGTTACGAGTACGCTTATCATGCGATCAAATCACATTTTCGTGGATCAATAATTTTGATTCTGAATTCAATGAAAGAATGTCCCAACCAATTCAGTCTCCATAGAACAGATAACGGAAGTCATTACCTAAATAAAACGTTATACTATGTATGTCCTTTGTAAAAGATAGTATTGTAGCTAAAAACGATGTTATCATTTTATTGAAATTGGTAAAAAAAAAATGGTTACAATAAGTCAACAAGGTGTTGATGGAGGGGGATAAAACAAATTGTCAGCGAAGTCCACTTCCATGTTTGTCTTATCTCTATAACTTTTGAATATCACACCAACTTGAGGTTAATGGCCTTTCATCAAATTAACACCATGGGAAATGTTATCATGTATCTATATAGCGTCGAATGACATTATGTTTAATGGAATGCGTATTTTTCTCATTCGCTTCCCTTCACGTGAATAATGACATGTAATGGCGGAATTAGTTCGCTCTCGTGTAGAGAGCACCCAAAAAGAGCATGTGTAACAATTTAAAACAATGTATTTTTTTTTATCCAGACTTCAGTTTTTTGGAAGTTGATGTTTAATGCAACTCCTTTGGGCAATCACTCAAACCGGAAGTGGTTGTGACCCGACCACTCGTTAGATTAATGAATCAACAACAAAAAATAGTTCTTTGAAAAAATGAGAGAATGAAGAATGTTATTCAGTAAAACTCATAAGATGTATTCAAATTACATGTTAAAAACGAGCATACTACCTAAATTGATAACAGTAAAATAGTGGTAACCATTACAGTTCAAAACAAGGTTTATCATCACTTAGAGAAACTGACGCAACAGGGGCAATGACACATCCATATTATAGAGATGTTTGCATACAGATTTAGTTAGTTAGTTAGTTACGGAGGGAGAGGGCTACCATAATAAGGCCAATATTTCTGTATTAATGGCAACAATTCATTCCGGCAGTTTATTTATTCAATTTTTAAATCTGTCGCCATACTTTTGGTTTGTCTTTAATATTTACTTTTTACGTTTTTTAACGAGTAACGGACTAATGAAGCGAGTGAAGACTTAATGAGACTTTCCTAAAACCTTTCCTTTAAGGTAAACTGTCTCAACTGACATTGAATCAGCAATGTTCAGACATTGGGCAAACAATAGTTCTAAAAAAGTCAACTAAGTAGTTTCACTACTTTGATGAATTTGGAAAAAAAAACTATCAGATGAAACTCATATTGCTATAAAGTATTTAAGATCTTCCGACAGAAACAACCATTCAAATAGATCCTTGTGGTCATGCAATGTCTAACCACTTGGCTATATATGGAGAAACATTGCAAAAGACTGTTCTTGATTGATTAACCTGTTTTTGCAGTGTTCTCAATTTATAACACAGGCTTTGTTCACGTCTGCGAACTTTTTAATAGCACAAATATAAACAAATAATTCATTCAGGATAAGTAATAATCGGATATTATCTGTAAGTGTTGAAATCAATTTAAAAAAATGCAATATTGCATTTCCAAATAAAAAATATATGATTTCAAATACATTGCATTGATTTGCACCTTTTAACTTCTATATTGCCGAAGCCCATAGACATTTTTGCATGCATCAGGAATGATATACAAATGAAAGAGAGCGCAATGCGCAATTTACAAGATGCTTTGTCTTTGAAGAACGTATGACTCATTTCATTTAATGAGTGATTTCGTTTCCAGTAAATGCTGTTCTGCGGTAAATCTAGGTTTTACAAAAGGTACAATTTTCAGACAGGAAACAAAGTGAAATCCGCCGAGTTTCTAGACGACGATGATAGTTTACCTCGAAAAACTGGACCTAACTGTTGCTTCCTATACCGAATCCCTAGGCTCCTTCCCATCAATTTTGTTAAATATTTGGATTTTCGTTAAGAGCTCTTTCATTGTGTTCACAAAACTTTACTTTCCCTATAACTTTTGATTATATAGAAAGAAACTTTAAAAAAATAGGGATGAATGAGAGCCATAGCACTTTTTCCAGTTTCAACGTACGCCCATTTTTGTGGGGTTGAAAAAAGTAAACATAAACTTATTTGAATCGGTATAGATATTCCAACAGCATCAATTGGCAGACATTTTGAACGACGTGTACAATAGTCAACCATCGTGTTTTTTTTTGGAAGCTGGTCAGGATGCAAATGGTGTCTGGACAAGACCATCACAAAAGTCTAATGCCGTCACGCTATCACAACTTTTTCGTTGTACTTGCGGTAAATATAACATAATATACAACATACTGCTAGAAATAAGGGAAACTGCACAATCACATATTTAATAAGGCTACCAATTTGCCTTTTTCTTGTTGTAAGATAAAAAAAACAAGTTTTAAAGATGCAGTTACGTGAAAAACTAGTAATCATTACAAATGGATTTAATCTCGGGCGCATTTGTGTTCATCAAACACATTTATTTTGTCGTAAGAATTATCTTTTGGTAATCACTTTGAAGCGCAATTGGCTCCAGCTGTATTATTTTTAGGAAAGTTATATATCTACTTGATAATAAAATGAATAGAACAAACCAAAGACCGAGACATTGTACCGTAATTTTTTTTTAACTTCGAAAAATTGTGAGAGTCTCAGCTTCATAGTTTACCGTATGAAGTATACAGCTTGAATTACTACACCAAGATCTAAACCTCAATACGTTATGTTTTTATCAAATCAATGTCAACATGGAGTCTGACATGTTGCTTTTTTAACTACAATGGAAAAGACAACTTTTTTGCTCATGACTGGGGGTGTGAACAATTCGATCGTCACTAGGGTGGGGCTATTGTCTCTATCTCTAATATTGTCTACAGATGAACGTTTTGTGAGACCTAATCTTCATTTGGAAAATGACACAAAACAGCTGTTTTGATAGACTAAGTATTATCGAGTCTCCTTGTTTTGTCTCTCTTAATGAACTGAGAAGCCAGGTGTCCTTTTATTAAAGCCTTAGCCAGACGTTAAAGAAATATTTAATATTGTGAGATACACTTCTTATTTTCTGCGTAATTTTGTAATATTGATTCCTAAAATCATGCAAAAAGTTAATTGTAATAAAAGTTAATTAAAAACGATCCCGCATTTTTTATATTGATTCAAAGAGTTTGTGTACATAATACTGGTATTAAACTGAGATTTGAGCCCTTTCTTATGTAAAATGATCTATATAGACTATCCGTCTACTGAATACGTAAGTAGGTAGAATGCTCAACGTTTGTAAAATTGAACCTGTTTACCGAAATATGAATCCCTTTCTTATATAATATTGATCCATAAAATGTCTGTATTACAAAAATATAATTTAGTTTTAATCCCTTACTTTTATAATATTTCCAAAAATGGACAAAAAAAATCTAAGGTTGTAATAAAAAATGAAATGATTTTTATTCGAATTTTGTACATCTTTTTTCACAAGCAACCTTGCTGGAAGAGATTTCTTATGTTCCTGAACAACATCTATAAAACCTTAGACACCTTAGAATATTTGATGATGACTGCATGAAGAACAAGATATTTAGAGTCTGACTCAGAAACAGGAAGAATAGGGTCTTCCTTGGGCATGGAGCAGGTGCGAGGATAATAGGAAGGAATAGAGCTGTGATTATCACCAAACTCTTTCTAATTAAGTTTTCTTTCGTTTAATATTAGACCTTCAGGCAAGACAGTGTATTCATAGAACAATTTCAAAGATGGTATTCAAGAACTGGTCAATACCGGTAATTATTTGAAAAAAGCAAGGAAGGTAATTAATAAGCAATGATATATGGTGTGATATCTATGAAAATCCAACAACCTTAGCACTGGTCAGACTTCTGATAGGAATATACAAAGTTAGTGTTGGTTTAATACACTCCTAAAATAACGACAGGTGATAACCATCGTCTGATACACACAGTCAGTCTCACAAACGCTTATGCGAGACATGACACGTTATCCGTTTACACCTTCAATATGAATGCCGCAGCCGGAGCCTCTGCATCGTCTCAAGCCACGGTCCGCATAGCTCTCCAGATGGGAGAGGATCGTACATATTGACCTCTCCAGATGGGAGAGGATCGTACATATTGGCCTCTCCAGATGAGAGAGGATCGTACATATTGGCCTCTCCAGATGAGAGAGGATCGTACATACTGGCCTCTTTAGATGGGAGAGGATCGTACCTATTGGCCTCTTCAGATGGGAGAGGATCGTACATATTGGCCTCTCCAGATGAGAGAGGATCGTACATACTGGCCTGTCTAGAAGGGAAAGGATCGTACCTATTGGCCTCTCCAGATGGGAGAGGATCGTACATATTGGCCTCTCCAGAATGGATAGGGTCGTACATATGGTCGTAGTTTGCGATAATGCAGCCTCTGATGCAGGCGGCAAAGAACTCAATTTCACAACTACCGTGTCTAATATGTTCAACTGAATTTAATTAGCATTTTTTAAAAGCTAATCCCCAATGGTAAGTAAACTCTCCAAGAGTTTATTTGCCAAGCAAGATGACAATTGCCTAATTTAAGTGAAGGGAATTTACGTGAAATAATTTGAAGATACTATGAAAATAGTTCCAGCTGTTGAAATGTTGACGATCCAGCCTTCTAAACACCGAGATTTCCTGTCACAGTATAGTCATAGTCACAGTCACAGTAGCGCTGCCGCCGTGGAAATCCCTCACTGGCTCCGGAGTTCTCTACATACCTCGATGACGTCAATACGAAAACAAGATGTTTTAAAATATGACGAAAATCAAAAATAAGTGATCAATCTATTGTTTCTACTTATTACGAGAAACTAAATATTGTATGATTCACATATACATGCTCTTGCAGTTAGAGATTTGTGGTCATAGTCTACTTAAAGACCACGTGACTATTATCCTTACCACGTGACTATAATGTGGAAACGAGGCTAAATGTAGCAACACGTTAACGATCATAGATGATTCCTTAACTGTTTGATATCACTGCATGTAACAATATATACGTTTTGAACTTTTGTTCATGACAACGATTTGTATGATGCATTTAAAATGCTTTTATAATTACTTTGTTTATTATTATTTCTTCTTGAACAAGTAGATCGCATTCTTATTTTCTACCTCAAGGAGATGATCCCCAAGTATTGGAGCATTTTATTTGATAATATAAAATCAAATCAAATGTGAAAATTAACTTTAAGGATGTAATTAAGTGCATTTTAAAATATTACATTTCCATGAATTGTCATTCCAGATAAGACCCAGAGCTACGTCATCCAAAATCCCAAAAAGTGGTGTATACCTTTGTCAGCAACCGAAGCTGCAAGCGTTTATCTAATATTTCTTTCTATTGAGACAAACACGGGGTTCACTGCTCACTCTGTTGTTCTGCTATTTACTAGACATCTTTCATGCTTCTCAGGCGCCATATACGGTTAGTTCGGACAAAAGCCCTGCTTCACAGAGTGACAAGCACGGGTCTGGCTGACAGGTCAGTAATTGGCAGATTTATGTCACTCTAACCTAGTGTAGACTATGACTATGACGACATTCGACATTTGAAAGATACGGAGAATCAGCATGCAAATACATTTATCCGATGGTTTGAACTCTAACAATCAACTTCTTTTTGAAATATATCAGGGTTTTTTCTCTTTAGCTGCTTCTGATTGAACCCTATTCGCGTAAGCATGTCGTAAACTGGTCGCCTTCTGAAGATCCAGACGGAGTCGGAGGCGAGTTAGCAAATTAATATCTCCGGAATTAATGGACGAGGAGAGAGTCTGCATAAACCGTTCAATATATTTTATGATGAGGGAACTCATTTAATAGGTGCAATGATTTCACGTGGGACCCGGCGAATTGCCGTAGATCAATGAGATAATCATTTTTCTACATGGTGACATGTTGGAGGGGGGGGGGGTGCTGGTTCCCATTAGTTGACCCCTAGGATTGTATGTTCTTTGTATTATTAGCATCAGTAGGTGGACGCATCTGTTGCAAACATTTATATTAGTTTTTACAAGATCTTGATTCACTTTATTCAGATTTTTATCACACGCTGATTAATTCTGAGGAAGATCCATACATCAAGCGTTATAATATATATACCTATCCCGATCATAATATAATATGTCTTATAATGTAGGTTTATTCATCTTACAAAGCTTATCACTATTTGAATGGTTTGTGTGAAGTGATTAAAGTGGATGATTTATTGTATATTCATCTTGTAAAGACGAACATGATTAAAGTGTTTAACATGGAGAAAAAAAAACTACAATTTTTCAACACGTTTATGTCTTTTTCATCAGATTGAACCTCAATACCAACGTATCTAACTGCATCCTATATAATAAACTAAAATGACTTCCTTTTTAAGTGATTTTAAATATTTTTTTTATTTCAATATGTTTAGTTTTTTTGGTTATGGAAATCAAATCAATTAACCTCTAGCTATTGAATTATTGTATATCATGCAGATAACCGTTAGTTTATGTTACTATATGAAGTTTAACACTTCTCTACCCGCCATTATAGGCATGATGAGTTTTATCGTTAGAAGATTTGACTGGTGAGTGTAGTTATTGATAGAGAAAAAACGGCTCAAAATAATGCCACATTTTGCTGTAAAGTACCTTTTTTCATAATTATAAATATTTAAAGCAGGACACTTGATATCAATTTAGATGATCAAAAAAAAAAAAAAAAAAAAAAAAAATCACCAATATTAATGAATCTAAGTCTCTTATCAATTCATGAAATAGTTTTTGTTTTATTAAATTTGGTATGCTTTAATGCATTTTACAAATACATTTATAACCAATTCTTACACAAAAATTACTAAAAAGCAACTTGTCAGATCCATCAGTTATCAAGTTGTTGTGGCATTTTATGGCAAATGATTTCACAATTGGACACTTTCCGTAATTAATCAACAAATTGGTTCTAAGCTCTACTATAGGAATGTCAGAAACTACTTGTCTTGTAAAATTTATGTTCATTATTTCATTTATCTTGATACAACGTTTAGCAGGAAACTAAAGAAATTATTCTGAAACTGTTACTAAGATTATTTAGTAAAGAAAAATTGCAAATATTTTAGCTTTAAAAGAGTATTTTCTTATATATATTTTTTTTACAGAGCTCTTCCTCTCAAGATTAATCTATTTAAAAAATGCTACGACCATCCATCCCTTTTAACCAGATCTCTTAAGATACCCTTACCTCGTAGAAAAAATAATGGTGAGAGTTGGTGCTGGAATTCCCCGTGACGTTCGATATAGTGCTGTTTGTTTCATTATAACCAATAACACCTTCCATGATGGACAAGGAAAGAAAAAAGGGGAAAACTATCGTTTTGCCCGAACACTGCTCGGCTCTGTGACGAAATTGAGAAGGTTTCATCTGACGTTTAGCAATATATGTATTGTCGCCAAGTATTGATCGGTGTCTGTCTATGCAGATTTGTTAACGACGCTGATAAGACAGGAATTGTTCTTTAAAAAACACAAACAATGCAAGATTAATGACTTAAATTTGTGGCATAATAATAACTAGCGCAAATCAGTGCCGCAGTAATCGAAACGGGTGTTAAACTGGACCTTATTTAGTAGACACAATAAAAATATGGCATCAGAGGGCGAGATGGTCGTTACCATTTATGACCATATTTATCTTTTTTAGGTTAGAACTCTATAAATATGATTGAAAACATTCAAATTTTAAAATAATTTTTTTAAATATATATTTACTAAAACTGATTTATGGTCAAAAATATGATGTTTGAAAATTTAAGGCAAATCTGATGGGTAGTTTATTTACCATCTAGACTTTTTTTTATTGGAAGTATTTTTTTTTTTCTTGAAAGAATCTCTCTTTAAAACAAAATTAATATTTTTTTTTCTTTTTTTCTGAATACTACATAATGGAATGTTTAAACATTCTATTAAGGTCGCAGTTGTGACAACCCTACCTCCCCTCCTCCCCCCCCCCCCCCCCCCAATATAGATCTTGAGAGAGATAATAAAAGTGATAACAACTCCCTGATTCCTGATTAGCTGAAAAAATGTTTTATTTTGCAGGTCATCGTTATTTTTTTTTTCAAATGTATGTGTGTATAAAATTGTTCCAAAAGAAGAATGTATCTTTTTTCATAAGTTTCAGTTACGGACATTTATGGCCAATATTGATTGCCCACTATATTAACATTAATTGATTAACAATGATTCAGTACAAATTGGACTACCTGAAAAGAATGGTATGTCTTCGTCTCTAAAGGTTTATCCAAGACTGTTAATAAAACATGGGTCAGTTGCATGCGTTCTCAATTACTCGTTTAAATAGTGTTTGCAATCAATTGACGACAATACAATGCAGTCAGGTGTATAGCCAACAGTAATTTTGTTTTGTTATAATGGAATAGGTTAGCTAAATCAAAAAAGAAAAACATAAAATGATCACATTTTTTTTTTCTTAAATGACCAGTCTTCATTCAAGATCACTAAAAAGGTGTACAGAGAATGAGGCAAAACAACTGGTCATTAATTTCTAGTTTCTAACACCAATCTTAACAGATTACAATCAAAAAAATTGATCGAGAGATGCAAATAAATACGGTTTAAAGAATTCTATACAGTGTTATGTAAGATTTTACCTGCGAAGCTCGCTACCTTCATAGGTCTATGAAACAGCAAAGAAGACATTTTACTATGTATATTTTTATCATTTTCTGAATCTGTTTTCATTTATTTATCTAGTGTAAGTAAAAATACGTAAAATGTCATTTTTGTCGTTCACAACGTTTCAAAGAAGGAACAGCCACTTCTGCCATAAATGGGACATTTTACTTCTACTTGATAAAAGTCTAATGTTCAGTTTAGGAGGTCATGATCGCAAAGCGGCTAAAGTTTTGATTAACCTCAAAATGACCCTTGCAAAGGCAACCTAGAACGTATATTATTAAATATGCATTTTAATTCTAAATTACGTTTGAAAGTAGCTTTTTTTTTATTGAAGGAATGCGTATATTCAAACGCAGGTAGATCGTTTTTAAACTGGTTGAACTCAATCGTATAGATTTCAGTCTCGTCAATTCTATCTGAATAACAATCAATTTTTACAGAAAAAACGAGAAAATACTTGGTTGCTGTAAATATTTATCAGTAAAATACAGGACAGATGTACGCTTTTTATCTCTTAACTACTTGGCAGGGATGAACAGGTTTTTTGTCTGTTAACTGCTTGGTTGGGATGTACTGGCTATT